>OY735217.1:10242680-10292680 GCA_963457665.1 Thysanoteuthis rhombus
TTTCTAGGACTGTTTTAGCTCTCTGGACACAATCTTCTATGCTGATGAGCCCCCGACCACCTTCTTTTCTCTTAACGTATAGTCTATCTGTATCATCCCTAGGGTGTAATGCTTTATGCATCGTCATAAGTTTCCTTGTTCGCCTATCCATTGATTGGAGCTCTTCCTTTGTCCATCCTAGGAATGGTCCTGTATACCTAACTACTGACACAGCCCAGGTGTTCATTCCTTTTATTAGATTTCTGCTGTTTAATTTAGTTTCTAATATTTTCCTTATCCTTCTGAGGTATTCTCCCTTTATTTTCTCCTTCATCTCTTCCCGTTTTATCGTGTCACATTCAAGGACACCTAGGTACTTGTTTATTATTATTATTATTATTTTGGAATCTCACACTAGTTGCCTGGTGGTAACCGCTGGAGTTTGAGTGACAGCAAGTCTCCTCAAGTCTCCAGCCCTCCTCTCCTAGTACTTGTAGGTCGCAGTAATTTTGCGATTTACAGTTTCACACCGGTTGCCCAGTGGTTATCGCTGAAGGCTGAGTGACAATAAGTCTCCTCAGGTCTTCAGCTAACGTCTCCTCTCTTTCGCATATCATGACAGAGCTACAATTCTACAATTATTATTATTATTATTATTATTATTATTATTATTATTATTATTATTATTATTATTATCATTATTATTATCATTATTTGCATTTTCACACCACTGCTTGGCGGTCACCGCTGGAGATTGAGTGACAGTAAGTCTCCTTGATTCTCCAGCCCTCCCTCTTGCACTCTTACGGTCCACAGCAGTGCTGTGGATTACGGTTTCACACCAGTTGCCCAGGGTTTATCGCTGAAGGCTGTGACAGTATGTCTCCTCGGAGGAGGAAAGTAAGCGGGGAAGAATGGAGATAACGACGATAGAGATGTAATAAATTTAGATGAATGAGACGAAACCGAACGAGTAAAGTGTGATGAAGAAGACGAAACAGGTCGAAAAAGTGAGGCCGATAGAGAGAAGGTAACGGTGCACGCAACCGGAATGAGATAAACGGGCAGAAGAGAAGCTGGTTAGCGTGAATTGACCGGTTCACATTAATGGCCGTAAATCCGTACGTTTAACCGAGAAGGGCGGCGATAGAACGACACACAGCGATGTGTTAAGTGTGGCGTAATTTTGTAAACGCTGAGAGAAATGACGAAGTGTTATTAGATTAAAGACGTCAGCCAGGAAAGTCAAGATGCCAGCAGAATTTATATGAACTCGCCAAAATTCCAACTTTGTTTCCAAACCCTTAAAAACTGGGGATGTATTTACTTGCTAATGAGAGTTTTAAAGACGTTCAGTTTTTTCTTTTTTTTTTTTGTCTGATTTTCTTTCGTTATTCCAATTCAAGAAAAGAAATCGGGGGCTTGCAAAGATATGTCGTGTATTTTTCTTTCTGTTTCCAGGTTTAGAAATGGTCCCGAAATTAGTCATATCAAAAATAAATTATCCACGGAGACTCACAGTGCCCTGCAATCACAAGCTGCACGGGTTCACTTTGTGCATCCCCGATGGACCCATCTGTGATCCAGGAGCATGAATCCTCGGTACATGCTTTCTGTACACGTAGTGCTCAAAACCCACCCTCATCACTGTTTAACTCATACTTTTTTGTATACTCTTTTTGTATTTTAATCTCTTCAAAAGGTTTTTAGTCGATATAGTCTCCTGGTTTCACATTATAGGGACACAATATAAGATTCAGATAGGGTTTAGATTTGAATCCCGTACGAACCTATCACACCACGTAACAATTCCTTTACCATTTTGACTATACGAACAGCAGATAGCTCAAGTTCTCGTCTCAAATTCCTCTTCCACTGATTTGATCTGATTGTTAGCTACTCCTATGAGCAAGATCGTATTGAAGTTTTTGCATGAGTGGCAAACTCCTTTGACATTGACTGGCGATAAAAAGATGAAAAATGTATGGGAAAGTGATAAAAAAGGTACAAGACTGTCTGCTTCACTTCAGAGTAAAACTCCATTCTAAACGCAACTACGTCAGTCTCTAAGCCGAACGACAGGGAACGAAAATATAAAGGAAAGAATGAGATATTGGTGACAGAAGAAGAAGAAGAAGAAGAAGAAGAAGAAGAAGAAGAAGAAGAAGAAGAAGAAGAAGAAAGATTAACAGGTAGCAATTAGTGATTAGAGAAAAATAAAGAAGGATAAAAAGATAGCCACAATGAGTGATTCACTTAAGCTTGCAATTATACGGAACTGAATCAATAAGTCTATTTGTTTCCTGACACTGTAATTAGCTGAATTTTAGATAAACTCTTGCAGTGACTGTTGCCACTGACTGACAAACTAACAAGTCGACATATCAAATACCTCACACCATCTACACGAAGCATTTCCTCCAACACTTTCGGAAGAGAAATACTCTTAATCTGATGTCGCTTATACGAGGATGTTGTGGAATGAAGAGAATGACCTATCTGTGACTTCAACAGGAAGTTAATGCATTTTTTGAATTTCACATACTATATTTTAAAACGCTTACATTGTCTATTTTTTAAAGCTCTAATGAACTGCTTCTGTTTTAAAAAAAAGGTAATATATTTGATAAATTGAATAATAAAATAAATGTTGAAAATCAAAACAGCATTTGATTTATCTATGTTATATATGGTATATTTCCTATTTGAAAAAAAGAAGTTTTCCAGTTATTGGTTCTGATGACGAGTTGTTTTTTTTTTAATTCTAAAGTTTCATTCATTGTTCTTGATTTTAATAAAAACTCTCAAAAACAATTTTTGCTCCATTTAATGTCTTATCAAAATTAGGTAAACGAGGGTTATCCGGCAAATATAGGTTTGGGTTTAGAGATTTTTGGGAAAATCATGTGAGGTTTCCACGACAAAATAAATTTGAGAACCACTGGATTAACCTATTCTTATACGTAGATATCAGAGACAAATTGTAGAGAGAGATATAAGAAAAGGTAAAAAAATATATCTTTTATGCTATAGTCAAAGTAGTCATTGATTATTTTGACCTATCCTAGAATCAAATCATAAGAAAATCAGTTTCTGAACCACGCCCGGAATTCTCTGGTTGCTTTGAACCTTAGATAGAAAAGGTGGCGAACGCTATAGCATATTAGGTGGGACAATTGTGAGATTAGCTGCTACTGCTAAGAACTGATCACCTTTGTCGGAGCTATCTTCATTATCTTCAAATTATCCTCCTTATCAGAAGGTTCTTATTAGAGCTTAACGTTCGCCAAATTGTGCGTTTCAGAAACGGTTACATTGCAGGTCAGGGCGACATAGCACCATTCTGCAGTCGATAAAACCAACCTGTACCGACAGCTTCGTTATTGTTGTGGATTTTGTCCGTACTTGTTTGTACTCGGAAGCAGCAGGAAAGAAGGACACGTCTACTTGCAACTGAAAGAAAAAATCTCCGCGAATTCATCCTTTCGTAGGCATGCACCGCGATTACTTAACAACTGGCCATGGTACAAAGTTAACGTTCGTCATGTATATTAATCACCACACAAGACAATGCAGTGTCCAGTTTGAAATTTGATTTTGATCACCGGTTCTCCGGAAATCTAATTAAAACAAGTATCAAAAATACAAATAATAGATTTTTCTTCGCAATTTCTATAAATTATCTCCTTTGGGTTCTAGTCTTTAGGATATTTCGATTTAAAATATCTAAATTGACAATACAGAAGATAAGTATCTAGAATACTCAGAAGCCGTGGATGTGTACGACCGACGGAAAATTATTATACATAACAATTATGTTAAGCTGCTAAACAGACCATGAACTCCGGCCCCTTCTTAATATGTATCGCCTTAATCCTACAAATGGTTGTTCTGTCTTTACCCGAAGGCAGAACAAACGCATGAAGGCCAATTTGGCTATCCGAGCATACTCACAATAAAATCATACCAAGTGGGTATTCCTCAAGGATTAGACTAGCCCTTAGTGGAACTACATAGCAATACAATTCTGATTTGAAGTTTGCATTCTTGGTTTGCTACGAAAACAGCTGGGAAAAGTTTTCAACCTTTCCTCTTCACATACGAACGCACGTGGGTCAATGGTCAGTGTATATAAGAATTGACAATATATCATTTAATTGAACTCGGTAATTCGTTTGACCATTATCAAGATCAAAAGCGTTAATGGTTGAGGACAACAACGGCATTTATAAATGTTATCTGTCTTTAAAACTCCAAGGGTGAATCGAAATAATCTCCAAATAAATAGCATATTCGTAGAAAACTTTTACGACTTTCATTACTACAGTTTCTCAAAGTGTAGTTCGATTCTTAATCTTCTCCGTGACTTTTGCTACAGTCATCTCAATGATCTCCCAAATCGTTTTTTCCAATCACTGAACCTGCTTTTTTTACTTTTTCCATCCAATTGTTCATTGAGTTTTTTAGGAGGTGAATCTTTTTCATTGGTGAGTAATGAACTCTCTTCTCAAAGCTGTTACTGATATCAATTCAGCCAGCCTCATCTCTCAATTAACCTATTCTTCGACCGTTGCCGTTTTTATCTCTCAAAGATACGAGCGAAGTAATTATTGCGATGTTAATAAAATCATTTCATAGAGATCTTTGGATGTCGTGGTTTTATATAACATTTTCTGCATGAATTTTACTTCTGTACATCTGAAGTTAATAACCTCTAAATGTGCACCGTACGTTTGGGATCACTCTGTATAAAAGCACGATCATCACTGGCTGTCCTACATCGTGACCTTGAGTAAGGTCGTGTTATTCGTAATAAATGCCTAGAACAGCGGTTCCCAACTATTTTCGAATCATTGTGCCCATGGTGTGTAAGGATTTTTCCACGGCGCCGTAAGTCAGGTAATTCTGAACAATCACATTTACGTTCATGTGGTTAGTTTATTTCGGTAGAGAAAAAAATGAATCATTCATTTGACTCAATATCCAATGTTGCTGTAGAAAATCTGTGATTATTTATAAGCAACTACAATGTACCGGGAATGTTCAACACAGTTTTAAAACAATCGAGAACGTAAACCTTGTATATCGAGCGAGTGCCATCTGGTGTTGAAACGGTGAAGTTCAATACTAGATTGACAGAGAGATTCGCAATGAACCAGGTACATGTCGTTTCCTATCATTGTGACAGTGCATCAATGCATTGAATTACGATATCCTGGTATTATTAGAATTTTGAATATCCTGCAACGCCCGTGAGAGCTAACCTCGACTCATACCTTGGGAATCACAGGTTTTTTTTTTTGAAGAAAGACGAAACAAACGAAGAAAGAAAGAATGATTTACTCAACATAAGAAAATATATTAATGATGAAAGAAAAACAGAGCTTGAGGAATCACCAGAAGAGAAACGAAAAGATAATTAAATGAGCTTAAACAAGAGAAAATGCTTTACGAAGAAAGAACACGTACAGAATGAAAAGGTAATTCGAGCAAAAAAGAATGAAAGTAAAAGAAAAATCCTTAGACTCCAGGAAATATTTTGGTTACCCGGCAGCTTAAATGCGATACAAACATTTTTTCCCATATGAAATTGCTCACCGCTGAAATAACATTGTAAATAACTCATGGAAGATTTTTTCTAGATTCTCCCATCACACATTCCACTGTTCTTTGCACATTTCAAGAATCCATTTTATATATATATATATATATATATATATATATATATATATATATATATATGTGTGTGTGTGTGTGTGTGTGTGTGTGTGAAAACAATCTGGTTGTCTGTCTCTAGAAGCCAACTAAACATGGGTGTAGCCCAATCAAAGTTAGCATGCATACTCAATAGAAATAAGGGACGCTTTTAAAGTAAAACGTTTTGAAAAAATAACTTTTAAAAGGTTTGAGAGAGGGTTTCTACTTACAGTGTATGTTATATGCATATGTTATATGTATACATGGTTATATATATATATATATATATAATGTGTACTTTAGAGAGTGAGACAGACTCGGGAGTAAAGTTTTTGGTGGTAAGGTTTATTAATCCTTATATGTCAATAGTCCATACATGTTTCGAGATTTCTCCCATCATCAGTGGTGCGTGTTGTGTGAGTGTGAATTAAAATGTACCATGTGGAACCAGAGTCCACTTTCAGCGGCTATGCATTGTGGGTAGGTTTTGTTGTCAGGGCTACAAGAGGCCTCATGCTGAATGTAAGAATGACCAGCAGGTATTGGGATTTTGGTAAAGCAGCAGCAGTTGGACTTGGGGAGGGCAGAGTGTGTCAAGGTGGGGGGTAGTGTTGGGGAGGTGGGTTTTTTGGTATGTTTGGGATAGTGTAGAAGGAGGGGTGGTGGAGTCAAGGAGCTACATAGGTATCAACCTTAAAAGTTACTGAAAATGTTGCTGAAAGTGTTTTGGCTAAGAATTGGACAGGGGTTGTAACAGGCTAAGGTGAAGTTTTTCTATGGGTCTAGGTGACTTTGAAGCTTCCATTATTGAGTGTGTCTAAGATGTGGGTGTGAGGATATTAATGGTAGGAGTTGTGTGTATTAGTGTTCTGTGTGGTGCGGGTTGTTCAGTTTAGTATTTAATCCATTAGGGTATAGGGTTTTAAGTTTGTTGATCCACATGTCTTCGTGTTTTTCTAGAACTTTAGTTATGTCAATTGGAGTAGTTTTTTCTATTTTTTCTATGATGGTGAAGGTAGCATCAGTGGCAAAATTGTGGTCAGGTGTGCGAAAGTGTAGTTCTACAGGGAGTGGGCTACGATTATTTTTTGACTTAATCCTATGTCTATAATTGTTGAGTCTAATATTAAATTGCCACTCGGACTTGCCAATGTACTGTAACTTACACCTATTGCACTCTAGAAGGTATATAATGTTCTTACTGCGGCAGTTGCTATTGTGGTATATGTGGTAACTCTCTTTTGTGGTGGTGCTTGTGAATGTGTTGGTGTGCTTGAGGTGGTTGCAACATAGACTGTTTCTTATGTTGCAAGGTGTGCAGAATTTAATTGTTCTAGGTGTATTTTTGTGTACGACTTTATTGTTAACGATAGTATTGCTACTAATCATGTCTCTGATGTTTTTGGGTCTGCGGTAGGAGATAACACATGGGTCTGTGAATGTTTCTTTTAGATTTGTTTTGATCGTGAGAATGTTCCATCTATTATTGATGATGTGTGCTAAGGGTGGGAGTGTGTTGTTGAAGGTTGTTATAAGGGGTATGCGGTTGGGTTTGTTATTGTGGGACAGTAAAAGGGTTTGATCTCTGGGTATTCCAGTCGCTTTTTTTATTTGTTTTTTTGTGTCATCTAGTGGATAACCTCGTTGGGTGAAATATTGTATTAGGTTATGTTTGTGTCTGTTAAGTTCACTATTGGTGGAGCAGATTCTTCTAATTCTAAGAGCTTGTGAAAATGGTAGACTCCTTTTTAAGTGTTGGGGATGGGCTGATTTGGAGTGGAGGTAATTGTGGGTGTCTGTGGGTTTTGTGTAGAGGGTGGTATGGAGGTTTCTGTTGTCATCTATATATATGCGTGTGTCTAAGAAGGCTATGGAGTCAGTGGATGTTGTGAAGTCAAACTTAATAGAGTCATGTGCCGAGTTTAGATGTATAAAGAAGTTATCTAGTTTGGTTTTTTCGCCTGTATATATGAAAAAAATGTCGTCTATGTATCTACCATAAAAGATGCAGTCATTATAAATCTCTGGGTAAATGTAGGTTTCTTCAAATTTACCCATGAAGATATTAGCATAGGATGGGGCCGCTACTGTGCCCATGGCGCAGCCTTTCACCTGGAGGAAGTGTCTATTATTAAAGTTAAAGCTATTTAGGGTTAGAATGTGGTGCATAAGAGTGGTGATTGTTCTAGTGCTAGGTTCTTTATATATATATATATATATATATATATATATATATATATATATAATGCATGAGTTTAAAAAGTGATGAGTTTATCTCATCAGTTGTTCCATACATACACCATTACGAATTAAGTTGTGTTAGAGTAGATATTAGAATATGATGGAGTAGAGGATTCATTGCACAAACACATTTATGTTTCTGCCCCGTACGCCTAAACAGGACCGAAACATTAACATGTTTGTGTAGCAAATTCTGTACTTAATTTTATCTATCTATCTATCTATCTATATGGTAGAATTGTTTTTATAAACAATAAGGAAATCATGGATTGGGTAAATAGGCATTTATTCAGGGTCGTTTTGTTAATGAATCGAAACGAAACTCGGAAAATATAGATTGGGTCAAAAAATACCTATTAACCCAATTTATTTTTCCCCTTTGTCTATAGAAATTTCCTCATTATGTTGGATTTATCCTATCTCTCTCTCTCTCTCTCTCTATCTATCTATCTATATATATATATATATATATATATATATATATATATATATATATATATATATATATATTTATATATATATATATGTATATATAGTTGTATTTGTTCGTATTTTTGTCTGTCGCACTATAAAAACATCTGGACATGTGTCTACAGCCCATACAAATTCGGCCTTCATACTCAATAGACATGCGGGCTGATTCAAAAGTAAAAGAGATTTGAAATTTCGGTAAAAAAATAATCTCAAGTTTTTCATCCCTCGAAATATTTGAATCAAATGTTATCCAAGAGCTGATGACGATGTTAATCTTCCAAATGAAGTAAGATTAAATAAATAAAACACGTCCATGATCTTTTAGCTCAGTTGAGAAGTTGAGAAGAAGTAGAAAAAAAAATCTTTGATTTTATCTGGCTAAAACATCAGATCCTACGAAAGAACTAGCTGAAAACTGATGGATTTTCATCTGATTGACTGATATCCCTCTCCTAGTTTTACAGAGAGGGATAGCAGTCTAGATTTGGCCGATATTCAAGTATCTTAAAAGCCTTTAGTCTGCGAGAGCATTCCAATACACATTGTTGTCATGATCAACATATTTATGCTACTTGGCTAAATATAATTGTATATTACCCTAGAAATATTTGTGTGTAATAATAGATACAACAATCTGGACTATACTTGGGATCACGTGTGATATACACAAGGTGTCCCTCAAATGTATGAGTCACTTTCGTTGAGGGCAGATTTACCTGAAAGATACGTGATGAGATGTCCCTTGATTAACAATAAATCCACTTATATGAAGTGTTGCTTTCTAGGTTTTCTGTACATAGCCTTCAACTTGAAGGAAACAGTTTTGCTGTTGGAAATATCTTTTTGACTCTTCCGCTGAAACAAGTTTTTCTTTTTGTTCTTTTTCTGAATATAAATGTAGATGACGCCCGCTTTTCGAAATTTCGCTTTACGACACTTTTTTGCTATTTTAAAAAAAGGCAAAAAGTGAAGAGAGTGTCCAACTTTTGTTTAGCAGCGTGCCAATAAGGAGGCTGTGAACAGATTTCTCTATTCTACACCCGTTTCTTCTGTACTTCCCAGCACCATGATCTCCCATTTCTCAGTCTGATATGCCATCCTAACGAATTTTCAGTTCTTTGGACGTTCAAATTTAGATAAAAAAATCAATGTTAATTGTTTACTCACTTTACACCATTTCAGCTCACAAAGGGCTTTTATAAGAACGTTCTACTTTCAGATAGCGGGAGAAACCTATATATTCGTGAATTCTTTTGTCACGGGGATTAACAAGTTGATTGATATAACTTCCTCAGTTTCACAGAAAGAAGTACCGGCTTAGTTTGGCGAATATTCAAGTATCTTAAAAGCCCGCTGCCTTTGAGTTTACTTCGTCATACTTTGCTGCTGCGATTAGCATCTTGAATATGCTTGACCGAATATAAATGCGTACTTCTCCACCGAATATGTGTGTTTAATAATAAATCCGAAACCCTGTCCTATACTTGTAATCTAGAGCGACATACACTAGGTGACCCTAAAGAGTATAAGTCACTCTGTTGAGAGCACCTTTACCGGGAAGGTTTCGTTATAAACTTCGAATTTTGAATGTAAATTTTGGAAAAAAAATTTTGAATGTTGATTTCATGGGTAAAGATCTCTGTCTGTACGTTTGTCTGTTTGTGTGTCTGTCTGTCTCTCTGTCCCCAACCTGATGAGATAGGCAAGGGTAGAACTGAAATTCCTTATTGTTTATCACTGTGAATTTGAAACAAAAAAAACAAAAACAAAACACAACAAAGGTAGAGGAAATGGAGTTAGTACATTAATGCCCCCTTTCCAAACGGAAAGGATTTTACAGATAGACTTGTAAGGTCAAGCAATAAAAAAGAAAAAGAGAAGTCCTCAGACATCCAAGTAAGATTGAAAAGGAAGCGAGACTCCACGACAAAATAACAAATGTTTTCATAGTGGAGAATAGATTTTTAACTATGTCTAGAAAGGAAAGCATTCAATTTTAATGTGTGAATGACTCTTTATTTGATGGATATTCTGTGTACACATTTCCTTTGGATCAAACATAACGTATAACGTTAGATCCATTGCTTTATATTCATTATTCCATTCTTTCTGGTAGAAGTCCCCAATGAACCTTTAGGCAATGACCATAATCGTATCAACAGAAGTATATAAATACCTTCCGAAGCTAAAAATAATAAATATCAATTATATGCTGTTTATGTATTCATAGCTTAGTATGATACAAAGCCACATTAATTGAACACCTTGTGGGTATCAAACTCATTATTCAGTATCACAAACCTTTTAACCATTACTTAACTGATTGCGAACGCAGGGATTTCATGAAAGTACTGAAATGTTCTGGGAACTCACAAAATCTTTGGTGATTTCAGGCATTTACAATCCTACTTCAACACATACACACACACATTTATATATATCAACTTACATATATATATATATATATATATATATATATATATATATATATATATATATATATATATGAATATCAATTTAAATAATAAAGTATATATGTATCAAGTACATGTTAATTCAATATTTATTGATAAAAATATTTGAAATTAATTTTGACTATAAAAAGATGAAGCTTTATTCAAATTTTCATCGTGAATAAGTACTTTTTATCATCTTAAGAAAATACTAATCGACTTGAACTTGATAAAAGCTATTTCATAGCATAAATAAGTAAAGTACTATAATATTCCTGCTGGAAAATACACTATAGTGAAGCTCTCTTCATCTACAGACTTTCTGGTTCGAAATCTGAACTTACATGGAATACTTAAAGTGCCTGATAGTTTTCAAAAAGAATCATTGTAACATCTTCATACAGCTTATAAATTGTCAGAATTTGGCCCAAAGATTGAAAATTACAAAAATCAAAAAAATATTGAAACGAGATAGAACATGGAAATGTTATGAGTAAACATCATATATCTTTAGTTTAAATTCTGTCAATTTTGAAGACATATAAGTAAGTCAATATATTTTTTCAAATGTATTGGATACTATTTGTACTCAATGAATACTGATGTTTGTATGCGATAAGAATGTGCTTAATTCTTTCAGAATCGTATGTGCAATAAGCAAATATTATCCGATATTTAGAATCTGCATTTCAAAATCCGATTAACGTGTTTAATTTTTGATTTTTTTGATGTAAGCTGAATATGATATTAACACACATTTGGCGATGACGGACAAAAAGCAGGAAAAAGAAAAAGGAAAGGAGATGACGAAAGCATTGTAGAAAAGGTACATAAAAGATGAAAAGGAAGAGGCAAATATAAGATATGCAGAATTCTACTTATCTATCTATCTATCTATCTATCTACATACATATATATACATGTACCACCCCTCTCTCTCTATCTATCTGTTAATGTACCTGTTTCTCTAATTAACAATGTATCTATCTATCTATCTATCTATCTATCTGATAGAAACAGTCAAACAAAACTGTCAGAATAAATTTCTTCAATTTTCAAGTTATTCCAGCTGGCTGGTTATATACGTATGCATGTATGCATTTATCTTATCTTAAATATCTAGCTTCAAAATTGATTGAATCTGGACCAAAGTTTGATAAGTACAAAAACTAAAAGGACTTGGAAAGGATATTGAATATTGAAAACTTTGGTACAAAAATCAGAAATATTCGGTCCAAAATCTACCAATTTTGAAAATGTAAATATTCAAGTAAATGTTTTGAAATGTATCAGATATGTTTCACGCTTTCTCTATATCTATACCAAGAATGTATTACAGATTTCACGAGTGCACGACTGCCATTGTGATAGAAAGATCGTTTCATGCCAAACCTTGACGTAGGAAAGGTTTTGAGTGACTAGGAGATTAGCATTCGAAGTCCTGGCTCAAAAAGACTGACTCGAACATGCAACTTTCTCAACCACTACGCAGTTAGACGGATTATTTTGAGAAGATAACGCGTGCCGTGCAAGTGAGATGAATTACTTACTCATCAAGGGAGATAAAAATTATGTCGTACAAATCTACCGAGAAGATACACGAAGCAATCTTTTTAAATCCAGACGTTTTCTTTCTGAACCTCAAAAACACTCCATTTTAGTAACTAAACAGATCTAACAAATACTTCCCCTTAAGTATCGTAGATTTTGGAAGATGATTGAATGGTTACATGATAACCGAGTGATTATGCAGAATCAATATTTACTGGGATAAGGTACTGGGAAATGAGCGTTAACACGAATTCATAGGAAATGCAACCAACAGAATCAGCGAACCTAATCTGAAATCTACTCGAGATTCCTTGCTTCACCCGATTATTCTGCCCTGTGCAACGATAAGCTAAGCTTAGTACGTACCTATGTGTCTATCTATCCATTTATATTTTTCTGTACATGTGTGTGTAGGTGAGTGCATCTGTAAGTGTGTGTCTGTTCGAATACACAAGCTCGCACACCCATACTCACGCATATGTATGATAATCATAAGGTATCGATAAGCAGTTGGCAATAGCAAGTATGTTTTTAAAGTTCATTAAGAATTCAAATGATAAAGAATAAATCATCATCAGCAGCAGCAGCAGCAGCAGCAACAGCTTTTAGGTGTCTGTTGCTGGACATAAACCTTCCAAAGATTCAACAGACCTTTCTATCATGGGCGTCACCGAACCAATACTTTCTAAACTTGTTTAGTTTGTCACCACATTTTATTTTTTGCCTAACACAGTTTCGCATATGATCTCTAGGGATACACGTTTTGAGTCATGGGGTCAAGTGGTCGTCTGATTTTCTCGCAACATAGCCTGCTATTTTTCACAGGTTCTATATTTCTGATCTCTATTTTTTTTTAAATATACAGTGTCGTATTATGATCTATTCATGTGATATTGAGTAAGATTCTCCCACATGCACGTTGAGCAGCTTTCAGTTTGAGGGTTAGTCCCTTGGTTAGATTCCATGTTTCAGCTCCATAGGTGACTACCGGGAGGATGCGGTAATTATATACACTTCAGTGTAGGACTAACTAGATATTCTTGATCTTGGAGGTTAGGCTTGCTCTTCCGAACGCTTGCCAATGTAGAGTGGTTATTTGCCAGACTTACTAAATGCTATAATGGGTATTAACTAACAAATCATGTCATCAGAGAAAATGAATGAATACACAGAATTTCTATCTAGTAAATAGCCATTCGTACATTAACATCGAATGGTTTCCCTTCCTGACTTTAATAAAACATTTATTCTCTATTATTAAAACTCGTATTACGAAACTTCCAAGTACAAACTTGCTCTCAACAAAGGCAACAACTTGTGTATATGGCACAGATTGTTGTGTCTATTATTAAATACAAATCTTTGGTGGAATAATACGCATTTATTTGGGGTCAAGCATATTTAGGATGCTTATCGAGGCAGCTAAGCATAGAAGAATGCACTGGAACACTGCAGGCTTTTAAGATGCTTGAAAAGCCGCCAAAAGCTTCTTTCTGTGAAAATGAAAAATTCGATTGTTGAAATGTGTTGCAGTCAAAAGAATCATTCAGCCGAGATTGGAATAGACTTGAGACTTCATATATATATATATATATATATATATATATATATATATATATATATATATATATATATATATATATATATATATATGTATGTATATATATATATATATATAGACAAATAGACGTTAAAAAACATAACAAAAAAATTGACTTGCTAAAGACGATAAGAAAATCTTTAATAAGGGGTGATCAATGAATAAGTTACTCCCTCGTCTTTTGCTGAATTATTGAAAAGTTTAAGTTTCAAGTGGATGCAAGATAATGATCAACTTGGCAAAAAATTACTAATCAAATTAAGACTCTTGTGATGGCATTAACCAATCTCTCTTCGCGTCAGTCCTATCGCTGATCATCTTAATTATAGTTTTGGCACTTCTCGGCTACGATCGCTCACAGTGAACAGAGCAAATACATGAAAAATCCACACTCCTTAAGCGCGCGGACTAAACGTATTAACCATATCACTATCCGAGAGAAGATGACAGGAAAAAAAAGATAACTTGTCTGAAATTCTGAGGAGAATCATTCTTGTTATCTCATGAATTATTCTCTGGAATTAAAATGAATATAAAAAAGCAAACATACAAGCAAAGACAAAAGGAAAGAAGGAAAAAAAAAACGGCAATTAGCTGTAATCGTAGATCTCACCATTACATGCTTTTCTTGTCAGAGGTTTTGTAAGTAATTAACTGACTTGCAAAAACAAAAAAGGTGTGGCTTCCGCTTGGACTTTGATATTCAAGAATGCCGCTACCGGGGAAATTTCTCTTTGAGAAAGAAAATGTGGTCGGTATGTAGCTTCAACAAATGAAATTGGTAACTGTCTTCATCTAGTTCAGCATTTCATACTATCTTTTGAGACATCAACTGGTCTCAGTCTGTTCATGCCTATCGCTCTAAACTATCGAGGAAGTATGTGTCTATTCGCTTAGATCACGAGCTACGAAGACGTCATCGCAATATTAATGAGTAAGGATTTATCAACTATTAACTATCAAATAAAACTATCAATACACGTTTTCACCCATTGGTGTACTGGGATTTGTATCTTGGGTGAGTTGTTGGTTCACGAAGACGCATTGTCTTTGAAAGGTAATGGGTAGTTAAAGCCTTTTTAGTTCAAGGTTGGGAAGTTGGTCCCGATTGTAAATTGCGAAATTTCACACCCTCGCTCATTCAATGTTACACATAGTGAACAAAAAAAGAAATAAGAGATTCAATGAAAAAAATTGGATTGGACACTTGTATCCACTGGGAAAAGCATCTAATTCAAATACTGTTTCCCGTTTGTTCTCCAGTGTCTACAATCGGGACCACCTTACAAGCATTGTGTCGAAAAGGCTTTTGTAATCGCTCTCTACCAACACTGACAAATTTTTGCGTTTTTGCTCATCCGTAGCACACATCATACCCAAAATACAAAGCACGATGCGCCTCTTGTTTCTTCAGTTTTTAAGTTGATCTGGCTACTGACTGGCTATGTATGCATACATTTATCACGGGTACGGGCCACACCAATGAAGCACTGAAAATGCCCACATTTACTCTTTATTATGCCTTAAAAACGCTTTTTTCCAGATTTTCAACTTCCTTAAATAGGCTTTTGGTGGGGTGTTCGATTCGCATTGAAAGTTAATGCTAAATTGGTCATTAACTTTTGTCTGGCAGTATTCATGCTTGTTTTCTTAAGATTCTTTTTAGTGATCAGTGCCCAACTAAAGGCACTTCAATCGTTCACACTCTTTCCTATTTTTTTATATTTAATCACCCCCAACACGACATGCTACCAAAAGACGTTAATTACTTCTGGGTTTCAATTTCGTGACCAACCAGACCTGTTTCCATCTTTCAGTATCTTTTGGCAATATTATTAAATTGCTGCAAATATTGCATATTTCAATCCGTCTCCTGCAGCGGATTTTCGAGCCCAGGGTTTCGAATTCTGATTTTCAAGACAAGCATATCATCCCCACTTATAAGATTGGCACAACACAATCTTCCACTCTCAATATGGCCTTGTATCATACGGAGTTAAGCTTACCAAATACATATGACACTTCGATATGGTGAAATGGCAAGCTAACCTTGCAAACCGTTTTCACTGTAGTGAATTTCGTCGTCTCCGGAACTCCTCACATAAGATCTTGTGCAGGACTAAGCTCACTTCTGTGGATAACAGGGTGTACTCATGTCTTTCGTGGTACCAGTATGGTTAAGGCATAAAAACAACAAGGTCGAGAAGAGAATACGTACAGAATGGTTCTGTGTGAGTTAGTGTGTATCGGTTTGTGGTCCAAATGACATACAAATATAAATAACAGAGAGTCCCTTCAAAGGGACAGCCAAAACTGCATTTATAAGGAATGCATACTTATTTAAGGCTATCCGTGCACTAACACATCGGGTACAGCCATTTTTTGAATTTTGTCATTTTTGAATGGCTAAAGGTGGCTAGATTTGTCAAAAATCGGCGATTTGGCGGATTCAATTTTCAGGTAACAAAATAACACCGATAAATAACTGGGAAATTAGAAACACTAACCTCAAAACTAACTATCAGAGTTAAGCTGAAACTCGTCCATCAAACCTTTCTACTAGCCCTAACACTACTCCTACCAATAACCCTACCGACTTACCCTAATGCTAACCTTAAATCATAACCCTTACCACACACCGTGTTGGCCGTGAAGTAAACAGTATTTTTTGATCGATGATATGTTTATTTGAACAGTCAAGCCATTTCCAGCCATTTAAAATGGACAAATTCAAAATGGAGGTGCCTGTAGGGCGAGTGCAATGATTGCCTTGTGTAAAAATAGATGAACACTTGAATTTAACTGAAATGTAGCAAAGCTTAAGAAATCAACGATGATGTCTATTCTTTAAAGTCTTTAAGCAATAAATTTGAGACAATTGAAAGCGACATGTCGATTGATGTCTCTGTGTAGGTTACGACAGCTTAGCTTTCATCTTTTTTCCAAACAACCATGTGTTTTTGTTTACAGTAGTAACATTACAAACGAGCTGTTTGTTTCTGCCTTGCCAGCAGGCAAGACTCAACGTTGTACACCCTCCAGTGTTCTGACTACCTCGTTTGAAAAAAGTAAAGGGGATAATAACCTATTCTCTGAACTCCTCTCTGTATTTGTCCCCTCTCCAGTGACTCAGCACTCAAGGCGACCAATCACAATGCACCATATTCTGTCTAAGTTGCTTCGTGCATTTTTCTTGACCGAGTCTCTATTTTTTTGAACTCAAAATGAGTGGTCTGGTTACATTATGTGTTATTTCCATGTGCATCTTAGTTTTCAGATCTCCGGCAAGGGATGGATCCCCAACCCACGATGCCTATCACGATGCAATGTTCAGCAAGAAAATCATCATCCAGTTCTTTAAATCAAGTGATTTCGATTCTCGTGAATACCTCACTACTACTTTCTTGTGTCAGACTAAGATAAGTTTGGGAAAGAGGGTATCTCACCACAGAGCAGTGATAAAAGAGCTTGTCTAGTAATAGATCCGTACTTGGTCCCCTAGACTGGCCTAGAATGTGCCAAAATAAGCTAAGCTTAGTAAATAGGAATCTCTGTATCCAACAGCAGAGGTATGTGTCTATTCTGTTTGGTAAAGATATCGAGCTTTTGGATAATTGAGATGTTATCAAGGCTTATGTTTATAAATAAGGATTTATGTTGTATATTTATCTCTCAATTCCTATCCGTCTATAAACTGGCCTAATACCTGGGATGGTGGTAAATTTATCTCCTGTGCTATTCAAACCTAGGTTAAAACTGGGATCTGAATGCTGATTTCCAAGTACTTGGGACACTTTGTACCCATTCCACTAATCTACAATTTCGTGCACTTGCTAAATAAGCAATACCTACATATTCTACCTATAACTATTGCAAATTAAAAAGTAAAGTGAAATTTTTTTTAAAATACTGCAACCAAATTTTAAAATGTACCAATCAAATTCATAAATACGATGACCGAATTGGAAAATACGTCAGGCAAGTTTGAAACTACATCAATTGAATTTAAAAAAAAAAACAAACTAATTTTAAGATATGCTAATAAAAAATGCCCATTAGATTAAAAAGACGGGGAAACTGGATCGTGGCAGGGATTTTATATTTGCTTGGCATATCTTTTAATTCAGTTGGAGTATTTTAAAAATTGACTGCCTTATTTTTGAATTTGATAGTCGTAGTTTTTAACTCGACTTCTGTATTTTAAAATTTGGTTGACGTATTTTTTCAATCAACTTGTTTTACTTTATAATTTTATGTACATATGGTTACGTTATTATCTATCTATTTAACTATCAGTACAGTTTATGGTGTAGAAAATAGGATTTCCATTAGAGTACTTGTAAAATCATCGGTATCCCCTTGGTAGGTAATTTGATCTACAAGCATTCCCGTCCGTAGTCCATGCGATTCGTTTATGTCTTGTAAACATACACCCCAGAGCCTTCATTCAAGCACATACCCGGGTACATCAGCTCCAACTTTCACTTTTGTCTCCGTCTTCTTTAGTTAATTAACTATTGCCTCCATTTTGTCTTTACTTTTTTTACTTGGTTCTTTCTTCACAAACTGAACATCATTCTGAGTTCTTAACTTCTTCTTTTCTCCACGAATTACGGCTTTTTTTCTCCTCCTGACCGAGCATTCGCTGATGCCAACGGATTGGCTCACGGTAAAGATAAGTACAGAAGGATGTCTACATACCTTTCGTATGTTAGTGCCTTTAGTTATTTCCGGTGTTCAGATATCCTTCGCTTACTTACTTACTTACACACACACACACACAAACATGTATGTACGCATGCACACACACGCATGCTCACGCACTAACACACACACCTCCCTAGAGATTACACATAGAAATAAATACACTCACATCCTGACATTTATCTATCTATCTATCTATCTATCTATCTATCTATCTATCCTTCATCATAAACTAAATTTGGCTTAGCAAATGAGGCCACCCATGAGGCCAGTATGAAAATGTATGTGGGGAACCAGGTATACGGTGAGGTTAGATATAGGATTTATATTCGGGTTTACAGAAGGGTTCATTAGGGGTGGGCGAAGTGAACCCATTCAGCTGGGGATTCTGGCAAACCGGTTTTTGAATACAGCCAATCACAGAGTCGTTTGGGGACAAATAAAAAAAAAACAAACAAAAAAACTAGCAAATGAGAAGTAGGTATACGTTGTTTCCCTACGTATCCCCCCCCTGAATGGGGATCGAACTCAGTACACTCGCGAATCTTCCAGCGAGACAAGTTTGTATTGTTTAGTGTAGTGTGTAGAAACCTTTTCAAGGTCGTTCCTCACTTTTGTCAATAAGATCATTAGTTTTCCCGCCTCCATTTATAACATTACGATTCCCGCCCCTTTCCATTTATAAGATTAATAGTTTCCCCCGCTTCCATGCTGCTTTTTGCCAAACGTCTGTCTTAGTCGCTACTTATCATATAAAAACAGAATAAGCTCAAAATCATGTCTGGGAAGCGAAGGTCACATACGTTTATGAAAATAGAAAAAAATATTTTAAAAATATTTTAGTCAATAAAACCAATTAAACACAACGACAACACGCTAACACTACAATTAAATTTTAAATGATTTTGATAAACAACATTGGTAAGGAAAATCCAGACATATGTTTTCACAGTTATAACACATCTTGCATCACACATCCCTACTACCCTTAGATCAAAAACATTCTCCACGACCTTCATTCTTGCGTAATAGTCTTATTCCCCCTTCAGGGGTATTCACCCGGTTGGGAACCATTCGTTAAGAGCTGCAAGGTTGTATCAGCCAGTGATGATCTATGGAGTAATTGTCTGCGAAGCAATCCTGCTAGCAACTACCTTAAGGCGAGATATCCAAAATATTTGCTAAGTTTAAATCGCAACGATACAAGGAAATACGATTGAGTCGCACAATCTAATCTATCTACTTGGCAACTATCGCTCTGTGGTTGCACTCAAATCCAACCATCCATACCTTACACTTATATATGTGAAAAGAGATTGATATATAGATATACAAAGAGATAAAGAGAGATTAATGTTGAAATCTGCTAAATATTGGCAAAAGGCCAGATCAAAAGAGCTCTTGTGAAAGAACGAAATTGGTCTTATCTATCTGGGAGAGTAATAATCCAAACATCAGTTTTTGGCTGATGTGCATGCTTAGATATGAGTGTAAAGGCACTTTCCGTTTAGTTATTGTGACGATCTTGCCGGCAAATACCAATACAGTGAATTTGATCCTCGCTGGTCCGCCCTTATGCCTGACTTGGCTAAGCTTGGCAAATAACAATCGGCATCTGCCATGAAGCGATGGTAATCAAATTCATCTCAGAGACCGCTGCTCGTGTAGTAAATTCCAGCCTCTGGGACAGCCCCCACCATCTTGGCACTACGCCAGATGAAACACAGAAACATACCTGTGTACCCGATTAATGTGACTTTGTGTCATATTATGCTAAGAGTGATGAATCCCTGTATACTCAAAGGGTGTTCTGCGCATCTTGCATTGAGTTAATATTAAGATACAAATGTCGGCCTTCATTACTAGGTTCGAATCGGCGGGGTCTCAATTTGTGTGGCCCTAAATATCTATAGGAAGCTATGTTTTTGTAATCTGATATTGTAGGGAGTCAAGACTTCTTATTTGGGAAATTGCAACATAATTTCCCACACCAAAGAAGTCAGGACATTTTTGTACATTTTCAATAACTATGTGGCATATATAAGTGTTTCAATCTGTTTATATCTATCTATCTATCTATCTATATGTCTATGTCAGTTTCTTTAAAGCTATCATTATTATCATCCCTATAGCACCATTCGTTGGAAACATACCTGCTCTGAGATTCATCAGACCCTTCTATCATGCCTGTCGTGGAGCCAATGTTTACTGAACTTGCTTATCTTATTACGCTATCTTATTTTTTGACCACCATATTTTCACATATAATCTCTGGGGATCAACGTTATGAGTCCTAATGTCCAGCAGTTGTTCTACATTATCTAAGTATGACCAGCCCTTATCCATTTGAGTTTTCTTTATTGAAAATAAATTGCAAAATATCCCCAAGATGGCCCCCCAAATACCCAGAAGATGTTAAAAGTAGTCAGAAACACGCTTAAATGTCTTTTGCACTCCCAGAATAAGAAACGCACTAAATTGTTCGCAGGTATCATGGAGATTGCTTCTTGTGACGATCTTAATCCTCTCAAGAGGTGAGCGATCTCTAACCTATGTTAAATAGCGTATACCAAAGACCAACCCTTCCTTTACACCTCAGAACACCTCGAGTGTCCTAGCAGCGAAGGACAAGGAAGGAATGAATTAATTTCTGAACGTAGAATTTTTGCAAATACACCAGGAAGTCAGATTAACTCAGCATATATGGATTTAAACTTTAAAATCGAACCAGCATAATATTTTTGAGTAGATTTCTATTCAGATTATAGCGCCAGACGGAAAACATTAAACAGATGTCAATATTTTCGCTCTCATTTCCTATAGTTTACTGAAAATGTAAATGCAGCTCTCGGTAATAAATCAATATCTATTACTGAAAATCGATTTTGAAGATATCTTTGCCAATATATTGTGTCAACAATTCAGATATTAATCAATCAACCTATTTGAAAACCGCTTCATAATATTTTTGAAAGCTGAAACAAAAACAGTTACCATTTCATATAACCATACAGAGAAGGCAGTGAAGAGGGCTTATTGCGAATTTTGGGGCCCTATATAGAGGCTGAAATCTTCGGAAGGACATTAAAAGCATTTGCTTGTCTTGGTTAATGGTGAAAGGGTGAAATGAGTCTATCTCTTTATGACTTCTCGTTTATTTTTGTCCGTCTTGTAAAAGTTTGATTCTTACAGCTTGCACCCCTGATTTGACCTGGTGTCAGATCAAGCTAAACTTTTTCCATCTACTTACAATGTACTTTGAGTGTCGAGTGTAGATTTATCATCAGAATAACCCTGCACTCCATTCCTGGGTTCGAATCTTAGTTGGGTCCCCATTTGTGTGACTCTAAATATCTATAAGAAAAAACAACGTTTTGAACTTCGATATTGTAGAGATCCGGGCTTTTTTTATACACTATATTTTACACCCTCAAGAGGTCACTACATTTTGGTATTATGAAATTTCGAATACCGGTGTTGCATATCAATGAATCTCAATCTATTCATATAGATATATCCGTGTTAGCTTTTTGAAAGCTATCGTCCTTTCCACTTTTTGATGGACATAGACCTCCCCCTAAATTCGCCAAACCTCTAACATGGGCGTCGCAAGACTAATACTTTTTGAACTTGTCTAGTTTGTAACGCCATTTTTTCGGTCACAAATTTGCATACGGCTTCTGCGTTGCAGATCAGGATATCCAGCAGTTTTATGACATTCAAGCAACATGACAAGACCATTGCCATTCGAGTTTTCTAATGGTTTCTATGATATCTTTGAATCTTTTTTTTTCCTAACATATTGTGCTGTCTCGTATTTTTCCCATATTATGTTGAGGATGATTTTCTCCTATTCACGTTGCATGGTCAAGGGTCAATCTTTTGGTTAGGTTCCATGTTTCAACTCCGTAGGTGACTATTGGGTAAATGCATTGGTTGTATATCTTTCTTCTTAAGACTAATTGTATTTTATTTTTCTTGAAAGTTGAGCTTGCTCTGCCGTAGTTTTCCTGGCTAGAGTGATTCTTCGCCTGATTTCTTCTTTTGAGCATTTCATGGATATTCATTTTTTTTTATCCTGCTATACGATTGAATTAATTGTGAGTTGGCTTTATGATGATGCAAATAGCGTTCATGTTCTGGTAGAGTCAATGGATCCTAATCTAGGGTTAATTTTCATCTCTCTGGTTATTAAAGACTCGTTAGTTGAAACATTCATTAACTGACCTGAAGGGTTGTCGTCTTGAATCTTTGGACGTGCAGCTAAATAGCGTTGGATTAACTAGTTCTCGGGCGATCGCAGTAGTTAAGGAACGTCGAGCCTGATCAGTATGGGATAGATGGTCAATGGATATACCAGGTGCTGTAGCAGCTAAAGATCATGTGGAGAGTCTTATGTGAAGGAGACTAATCTCGAAACTTCCCTAAAAATATCAGCCTAAGGTCCATCCTTCCACAACTGGCCTGGTTAGTTGCAAAAAATAGGAATTACTTTCTGAAAGTACAAATTTTTCATATACACCAGGGAGTCAGATTAGCTTAGCATATGTACACTCAAACTGGTGTAATAAACCAATGCACTCTCCGGGCAGTCACCTATGGATGTCAAATATGAAACCTAAGCGAGAGACTAACCTTAAAACTGAGAAACATGCAACGTGCACGTGAAAGAATCATGATCAACTTCATATGGGAAGATCACAAGACAACACAAAATGATTATGAGAAATCAGAAGTCAACAGCATTATAGAATCCATTCGAAAACTCAAATGGTAATGGGCTGGTCGCAAGAATGGCAGACAACCGATGGACACCCCGACTCACTACAATTACCTCCAGATATCACATGTGTAAGCGGTATCGGTAGATTGCAAGATGGATAGACGAACTAGATAAGTTCAGAAAGAATTTGCTCCGCGACCCCCAAAATAGAGAGGTCTGGTGAATCATAGGAGAGGCCTACGTCCTACAACGGACAAAAAATATCTGATGATGAAGGTGAATATTTCTGAGACGTTTTCTATTCCGATTACGATACCAGCAGAAAACAAATGTCAATACTTTCGTCCTTATTTCCAATAGTTTACTGAAAACGCGAATAAAGCTTTTACTAATTAATCAATATCTATTACTAAAAAATCAATTTTGACGATATCTCTTCTAATAAATTGTGTCAACGATTCAGTCAATAATCAATCAACCCATCTGAAAATAGCTTTATAACATTTTTGAAAGCTGAAACTAAAACAATTACTTACGCTGTAATCGTCCGAAAAAGACGGTAAAATGTTAACATAAGCCAAAAGAAGGCTTATATCAAATTTTAGGTGCCTATGTATCCTTTAACTTATTGAGCCCTTCAGAGGAACATGAAAAGTTTGGTTTATAGTGGAAGTGTAAAGTACTATATGACTTCTCAGTATTTTTGTAAGTCTTTTAAAGGTTTGATTCCTACCGTGTGACTCACTAATGTAATTTTGTAATATTAGGCTGAGCCTGATGAATGTCTATATACTTACGAAGTTCTTTGCGCGTCCAGCATAGAGCTATCATAAGAACAGAATCTGGTGAAAGGAGGAGAGGCTAATCTCAACTTAATTCTTTTTCACTGGCTCTGCGATGCCCATGATAGAAAATTGTGGTGGATCCTGGGGAAGGTCTATGTCGAACTACGGTCGCTAAAAGATTGATGATGATGATGGTTATGATGATGATGATGATGATCGTATGAAAGGCATTTTTGTCCCGTCAGTCAGCTTAAACTCTAATCGAGGGTGTCACGGGCTTAGGTACACAAGCAATCGTTAGTAAGACCTACTTCCGGCTTTAAAGCTTATCAGAACTTTCGTACTGCTTACAGCTCTTCGTATTCCCCTGGGTCACCCATCTAGGTACTGACGTAGCTTATTGTGATCTCACTAAAACCGGTGTATCCAATGTGATTTAGTCTTAATCCGTCAGCCTCGGGAAGAGATTCTTCGTGCATGGTTCTTTTGCCGTGTACTTATCGGAGAGGCATTCAGTACCGCTATTTTTTTTTTTTTAAGATTTTTGATAGAACTTATCAGTGGATTAAATCACGGTGTACCGAGCATTTTAACACTGGGCCACGGTGTTTGGTGCGTTATTCAATAACCAGCATTAGGTTGTCGTCTTGTATTTCTAACCAAAACAATTTTTGCATACGCATCAGGAAGGCGGATTACCTAGGCGCATATGGATTTAAACTTCAAAATCGACTTTGCTCAAGATTTTTATTTAGATTATAATGCCAAAGATGTCAATATTCTCGCTCTTACCTCTGATAAGGAACTGAAAATGTAAATGCTGTTTGCAGTAATAAATCAATATCTATTACTAAAAATCGATTCTGACGATATATTTGCCAATGAATTGCGTCAACAATTAATTCATTAATCAATCAACCTATTTTTAAACTGTTTTCTCACTCTTTTGAAAGATAAGTCGAAAGCAGATACTTTTTAATGTAAGGGTTCAGAGAAGGTGATTAAATGTTGGCATGAGTCTAAAGGGGGGCTTTTTGAGCGTTTTAAAGCTTATAGATAATGATTAAAAGCATTAAAACTTCATGCTTTATTTGGTTAGTAAAAGCCTGAGAAGCACGTTTAATAGACAGGTAACGCTATTCGAAAACTCAGAGAAATCAAGGAGGAAGCCAATACATTTAAAGTGAATGTGTAAGTCAAACAAGTACGGGGTTCAACCTGATGTGGCATTCACTACTCAACAAGAAAAGGTATGAAAATCCAAGCTTAATAAGGAACATTACCCGAATCGTACATTGAAACGTAGCTACCATTGGAATATTCTGTTTACTTCCAGCATTGGAAAAATTCTGTTGACCGTCAACTCGTTTGGGTATTACACTTGGGAAAGGTCGTAGAATTAATCGGCCGAAAACGATAAGTTCAAGCATCCGGAAAACTCTGAATACATACATTTTTTTTTCAAATTCAGAAGCTTTCGTAAACATGTGTAGGCTGTATCGAAATCATCCTAAGATCTTTGCAAATTTTGGCAATTTCTACGTTTCCACGCCTAACACTGGTACAAAATAACCTGTTAGGAGTCCGTTATCAAATGAAGCAATAAGCAGCGTTCACAGTGGGTTCCAAGTCGTACGTGTTTGATATATACTGAGGTTGAAAAGCACAGGAGAATTATGCCTGCATAAGATATAAATGATAAAAATTTACTGATTTTGATATCGGGTTAAATGCATAAAGATACAAATCAACAATGAATTGGAAATATTTATCTTAGTATATATAATAAATGACCTTCATGATTTTAGTCAGGTGCGGCAGTCGTCACCTTGCCTGCCTACGCGGCATGTGAAAAAAAAAATATATATATATATATGTGTGTGTGTATGTGTGTGTGTGTGTATACATATATAATATTAGATAACCCGAAAAATCTTTATTCCGTTAATGCTCAATACTTAGAGTAGAGACGATATATCAAATTTGTCTGTGACAATGATATGCACCTCAGTGGAAGGAAACTATTTCAATTGTGTGTTTGTGTGTGTGTGTGTGTGTATGTGTGTGTGTGTGTGTGAGTGTCCGAATCAGTACTAACTTAAGTTCATAATTTTTTCCAATTATTTACGCATAGACAGAGCTTCGAATATTATTACCTCTGCATACATACATACGTACATAACATGGAGTTGGAGATCTGATCTTTGATTTTGATTGAGATAGTATTCATTTTGCATTGATCTCTTTGAATAAGGTATGAATTCAGTTCTAGCATTTTGGCGAGAAGGATCCTGTCACTGTCATGCCACAATGCTTGACTGTAGAACAAGATGGTTTGATGAACACATGGGCATACAAAGCTTTCGTAAACTGGCTCACCTGTTCAGCTAATCAAAACAGAGTTAACTGTATTGTTAGGGGCATAATAAGATAGATAGATAGATAGATAGATAGATAGATAGATAGATAGATGGAAAATTTATCTGATAGATCAACGGAGAGTAGGGACCAGGGGTGGTGGGAGCCATAAACAGAAGGAAATAGCGAAATACACGAGAGAAACAAACACGTGTCTCTCAATAGAAACCGTCACGTGACCAATCTCTTCTGGCAACATGCTGTGATGGGATGATCAATTGAAACACATGAGGAAAGGGGTGATCAATGAATAAGTTACTTCTCTCGCCATTCGTTGCGCAGTGATCACTAAAAAAAATTCAAATTTTCCAAAAAAAAACAATAAACAACCATGAATGCTGCTAAGGGACCAGTTTAGCATAAACTTATATTGCAAATTGAATCCTTGAATATTTAGGAGCAGATTTTCGAGAAAAACAGAAAAAAAGTTTTTGTAGACATGAGGAGTAAAAGTCTAATTTTTCAGTCCCTTAACTCTGTTGGTGCAACCAGCCAGCCACATCCCCTTGAAAACTGAAGAAAACTATGCTGACGATTTTGGCCGACAGTTTCGGTTGACGGTTTCTAATAAAATGATTCAGAAACATTAACAGGGCAAACTCTGTGGATATGTAAATAATGGAAAAGATTGATAGCTTAATGTTCGTCCAGATCTAGATATAGATATGTGAGTTGGCGTTAGAATATAAAGTGGATTGAGAATAGCAGGACGAAAAAGGTGGAATAAAAAAGAAATCAGGAAAAAAAAATCAACAAAGAAAGTGAACTGCAGTCGGTCTGCCGGGAAATGTAGATGGAGAGCGTTGAAGTGGGAAAATTCTTCTCTACCAGATAAGAACGACCCGGGTAAAAGCCATCAAAAGAATTCAGGGTGTTTGCCAAGAAAAGAAAGAAAGAAAGAAAGAAAGAAAGAAAGAAAGAAAGAAAGAGAGAAAGAAAGAAAGAAAGAAAGAAAGAAAGAAAGAAAGAAAGGAAGGGAGGAATGAAAAGGGGAGAAAAAAGAGAGAGAGGAGAGAAAAGGGAAAGAAAGAAAGAAAGAAAGAAGGGAGGAATGAAAAGGGGAGAAAAAAGAGAGGGAGGAGAGAAAAGGGAAAGAAAGAAAGAAAGAGGAAAATAAAGAGAGGAAGAAAGGGGTGGAGCAAACATGATAGAGAAAGAAAGAATAATAAGGGTAAGGGAATATATGACGGAGATGCACTTGTGGTAAAAAGAAGAGAAACCGGGGAAAGGAGTAAAGATGACAAAAAGATATAAAGGAAGAAAGAAAAAAAAAGAAAGAAAGAGATACTAAAGGGAGAAGATTGCTATGAAAGGAAAAAGAAAGATGCAAAGAAAGAACTTGGGGCAAAGAAAGAAAGAAGAGAGCAAGAGAGGGAGAGAGAGAGAGAGTGCGCAGATAAGAAAGACAGAAGGAAAGAGAAAAGTGAGAGCAAAGAAGGGAAGAAAGAAAGAAGATAACAGAGACAGGGAGGAAGAAAGTGTGCAAAGAAAGAAGAGACAGCAAAGATTGAAAGAAAGACGTAAGAGCAAAACAAGAAAGAAAGAAAGAAAGAAAGAAAGAAAGAAAGAAAGAAAGAAAGCAAGAAAGAAAGAAAGAAAGGTGGAAAGAGGAGAGGGGAAAAATGAAAGAAAGAGGAGAGAGAGCAAAGAAAGATAGGAAGAAAGAAAGATAGGGAGAAAGAAAGCCAGGAGGAAAGGGGAGAGGGGAGAAAAGATGAGAGAAAGAGGAGAGAGCAAAGAAAGATAGAAAGAAAGAGAGCAGGCGGGAAAGAGGAGAGGGGAGAAAAAATAAAAGAAAGAGGAGAGAGCAAAGGAAGAGTAGAAGAAAGAAAGAAGTGTGGAAGGAAGACGGGAAGGAAATAAAGAAGACAGAAATAGACGCTGAAAAAATGAAAACAAAGTTGGAAAAAAAAATTCAAGTCGTACATTAAACAAGGTGTTTTCTTAATTTTTCTTCTTCCGTACCATGGACTCTTCCACTCAAAGGTAAAAATTTTGCTGGTAAAAATATCTCCTACCCATCATTTTAACAATGGACTCTTCGACTGAAACAAGCTTTTTTAGTTTCTTAAAAAATGTGTATGTATAATTCAATAAGGATTCAAAAACAGGTAATCCTCGCTTTACGAAATTTTGCTTCAAACCATCTCTTCGTTTTACGAAAGATAGTGAAAAGCGAAAATATCGCCTGGTTTATATTTCGCCCTGAGCAGTTATAGCGGCAGCACATATCCTCCCCCTCTCTCTCCCACATTCCAGTTTCTTGAGCCTCCCAACATCATGAATTCCTATGACTCAGCCTAACAATGCATCACAACCTTTTTTGTTTTGTGAAGATGGGTATGTTTGAAATAATTTCCCATGTGAATTGATAATAAGTGCTTTTTAGCCCCACAAAAAGTTTTTATGCAACTGCTTTACTTTCAGATAGCGGGGTTAACCTGTATATATATGTATCTCTTCACGGGGATTAACTAGTTCGTATATAAAGACAGACAGATTGGGGCAGACATAGTGCGATGTGTACCAAATTAGATTCAAAGTCCATTGTCAGTTGGTTCATCATGAACATGTGCCAAACTTAGGAAACTCTAACTAAGACAGATTGATGAATAGATAGTTGTGCTTAGATGCAGATGAAAAGGGCAGTATGAGAGAGATATTTACAGTGACATGAGCAGTGATAGATAGGAACAGACTGACAAACACACACACACATACACACACACACACACACATATATATATATATATATATATATATATATATATATATAGATAGATAGATAGATAGATAGATAGATAAATAGATAGATAGATGTATAAACAGAGGTACAGACATAGAGATGAATAGACTGATAGAAAGATGGATAGATATAGGTATGAGCAGTATAAAGGCAAATAGACTGAGATAGATGACTGATAGGTATGAATCGACGGATAGATAGATAGATAGATAGATAGATAGATAGATAGATAGATAGATAGATAGATAGATAACTTACAAATGAAAGAATGCATAGAATGAATATATATATATATATATATATATATATATATATATATATATATATATATATATATACAACAGTGGAGGCAGAAACAGAATAAGGTAAGCTAAGAAGTAGAAGAAAGGAAAGAATAGAGAATTAGATGAAAGGCAGTTGATTATGAAAGGAAAAGTCAGCCAACTCTTAACCACATTCCACAAGTAACCCGATTTAGTGATTCGCTTGTAATTCAGTATCGGTGGGAAAATTTTTACCTGTCTTCTAGCTGATTCTACACTTCATCTTCACCACCTGCCGTCCGCAGTTCTCACTTCCGTTCTACTCATCAGCCTCACCATCCCGACGATTACCATTCTACCTCTTTCCATCGGGCGGTTATTTTCCCAAACAACAATTGTAAAAACATGCCAGTTGCTTTAACAGATCTCCATCAGTCAGATCACGCTACGTAGTTGTTGCTTCATATAAGAAACATGGTATTCATTTGTCTGTGTACGAAAGTACGCAGTTAGCTAAGCAAAACCAGAAGATTGTGCAGCGTAATGGCAGTCGAAACATACAGTGATGACAAATACATTTCTAAAAGGTAATTTCAACATACTTGTACACCTCAAGAATCGACTGAATTTGGAGCGAAGATTTCTGATTTTTCTACATATCTTTAAGAAGTTTGATCTTGTTTCAATGTCTGTATTCTTTTTTGTCTTCGGTCTAAATTCTGTCGGTTTCGAAGCGGTAGAAGGATATAAAAATGAACTCTTTGGAATGTATCGGATAATTTTTGCACTCACTGTATTGTATGTATATATTTACAAAAAGGGGGACAGTCTGGCTGAGAAATCAATATTTGAATTCTGGGCTTTCCCCCGAGTTCAAGCATCCATCACTAATGCCAGTGGCAAACACAAAGCTAGATCCCTGGATATTTAGTAAATTTATCTCACTCTTGCGCTGTGGGACACCAAGTCCTTTAAACTTAGTATATATATATATATATATATATATATATATATATATATATATATATATATATATACTAAGTTTAAAGGACTTGGTGTCTCACTATATATATATATATATATATATATATATATTCTTTTATAATATCCTGAAATCCTATTTGAAGTAACCTCCCGTTAATCCATGGTGAATGTATCATTTGGTGGGACGAAGGTCCAAATAACTGTTTAGTTCAGTGGTGGAGGGCGATGCTATATAAATAGCAGCTACCTATCTGCCACAGGTTCAATTTATGAAGCAGCCCATTTCCTTTATTTTGTCTATTTCTATTTACACTCTGAGCCAAATGATACATTCATCGTGTATTAACGGGAGGTCATTCAAAATAGAGTTTCAAAGTTATATAACACAATTATAAATATCTCCGTCGGAATTTATAACCATTCCTTAAATAATACATATAGGTAAATATATAGATAAAGACGATAAAAGAGATGGAGAGAAAGTGAAGAATACAGAAGATTAGTACAAGAATGTGGTTCAGTTAGACCGAAGCCTGACACGTAGTTATTAGCTGAATTCTGCATATGAAATGTTCGATGTCTCTGATGAATATTGATCACTGGATTAAGTGCATTGACAAGAAAGGAAATTATGTTGAAGAATGAATACTTTTTTTTATCATTTGGCTATATTGATTTGTACTTATTGGTGTACATATGCATGTATATGTATCTTAATTCAGCTTCATATTTTTCAAGTTTGTTATATATTGCTTTTTGTTGAACCATAGTCACATCTATCTGTGTATGTACTTGCATGGTTAGTGACTGACTCGGTAATGATTTCACCCATGACGCTAGCATTAACTGTTCTAATCCGTGTGAAATCGAAGCTTACAAATTTCCATTATTCTAAGCGAATAGGAAAATTCTTTTTACTTGGATGATTATTGCCAAACAGCCATATCGTTTTGCCCGCGTACTTGTAAAATCTATGATGCACATGTTAGATACATATGGATTAGATATAAGCCTGCAACTTGTTCATTCGTGATTTACTGCTTATTCATTCATTCATTTTTTTTTACCAATTCTTTTATCGGAATAATCGAGCTGAATCTAGTCGTATGAGGAGTTAATCGACTTCCGATGGCGTCTGTGATATGTGCACTGCCGGCATTTTTCGTGCATACTTCACGTCATTATTGTGTACACTCTTCTATAAAGAAATAGAAACCCTTGTAAGCGCACTTATTCATACATACATAAATGCATATATATATATATATATATATATATATATATATATATATATATATATATATATACATATATATATATATATATATATATATATATATGTGTATATATATATACACACACATATATATATACGTACATAAATACATAAAAGACAACGGATAATTGTAGTCAATTTAACTTTTTTGTTATTAAAGTTTTCTTGTTTGTGAATGAGTTGATTTTTTCGCTGTGTCACGAGAATGAATGAACTCGTTATATAGTTCTTCGAGTGCTTTCGACCGTCAAAATTCATTTTGAGGAAGGATTTCAAACACAACGATCATTGCAATGATACTGGTCGGGTGTTATGCTATCAATAGAGACTTATACGCAGTTATTGTTTCTTTTCAAATCCTCAGGAGCGACACAATGAAACCCAGGTAACAAGATGGTGGCTATTAGACGAAAACAGATGACTGAGCTAAAGTATTTCAAAACGAAAATATGTCAGCAATAAAATGGCCTGGTGAATATAATTTTTAACATGACGAACAAAATGGCCAGCAAATATTCATAATCCCAGTCATTCGTTCTTCATCTTTTCTAGACAAGTTCTTTTGGTAGTTTTTGCAGTATCAAGTATGATAACATTAAAATTCTAACACAGAATGAACAAGGGGAAGGTATAATTCTTGAAATAGCGTCCTAATTGACAGCCAAATTAGTTGACCTTAGGTAATAAAGCTACCCTACCCACCAAAATTACAATAGAATATTTCTCCATATTTTTGTTTTGTCTCAAAGAGATTCTCCGGATTTGGTTAATTTGATTGATCAGAATCTCAAATCTGATGATTGCAGTCAGAAGTTGAAGGGTATTGCGAGCATGATTCATTTGATCACGTCCGAAATCCCTCCGATTTCTGATATTAATGAATGTCTAAGCGTAACTAAATAATGTTCCTTGTATCTTCCGCCAATCTAGGTGAGTCAATTTTTTATTTTTCCACTGCTGTACCAACCATGGGCGCGCTTCCAGCAAGAACAGACTTCGTGTTTCATCCACTTTTCAAATTGAGGCGTAGGGCCCTGAAATGCATTGTTTGTTTTCTCTATAGCCGAAGGATGAAGAAGTATGTATTTTCCAACATAATCCCCTTTCTTCTTTGCTTTGAACTGCTGCTAAAATATGCATCATTTAACATACGTACATATGTGCAAGTTGAGAACGGGTACTTGGGTATACGTCACGACTCCACGGCGTACATAAACAATGACAGATTTATTTCTCTATTTGTATATACAGTGAGTGCAAAAAGTATCCGATTCATTTCCATAAAGGTTATTTCAGCATTTTCATCCACTGTCTAAATTATCTGAATTTCGATCAGAGTTATTTCATAACTTTCTTAATATCTGTCTTATTTCAATAATTGTCCAATCTATGGCCTAATTCTGATAATTTTGAAATTTCAGATACTTCTTGCCTTCACTGTACACACACCCCGGACGCATGAGGTATGTATTTGAGCGCTATGGTTAGCAGGTTAATCTCATAGATCATTGCTGGTGAATTCGAACCCCAGGAATACTCTTATATAGTGGCTTTGTAGAAGACCGAGATTAATGAATATCCTCTGAGGGGCAGCCTCCGGGCAAGCATGACCCGAAGGCAAAGATTTATTGAAATCTGATGACGATGCATCTGCCCTGTAGACAGCACCCCTGTACTATTGTTGCCTGACCTAGATGGTCAAACGGGGTTAAACCTTGTCTGTGCCTCTCCCAGCACCACCACAGCTACATCACCTCTTTACTTATTTCATCACACAGACGTCATTTAGCTGAGTCCATTTCTTCAAGTAATGAGGGTGGAACATTCAAGTGTACTGCTCTAATTTTTTGTTTATTCAATTTATATGTATATATGTGTGTGTGAGAGAGAGAGAGAGTGTGTGAGTGTGTCTGTGAGCACGTGTCTGAGATAGAATAACAGAATAATTATAAGTAAGCATGTGTTAACTTTCCAATGTGTGTATGAACTGTACATGCCAAAATATTGAGTATCATATTTATCATCGCATCAACGCTGAACCATAGCTGTGTGCGTGGGTGTAGTTGCTTTGTTTCGCTCCATATAGTCTGCAGTCGAATAAGATGATACACAGGATATTTAACTGTGATGTAGGCCGATAGCTGGTGCCATTACACGTCATGTGATACAATCCTCTTCTCGGAAGAAGTAGATCGTCGGCTTACCCACCAAAAAACGTCTGCCTGTCCTCCTGTACCCTCCCCCCTGTGTTTGTCTGTTCTTTGCGAATAAAGCCTCGCCCTCATTATCACAGACGTCTGTCCACCCCCATTCAAACCTGCACCGAGTTGTTGGGAGACCTTCGCATTCGTTTGTAGGCATTAACGATGATATCATGCGGAGATTCTGGTGTCTTCAGTGACGTTGTTTTCTCTCAGCAGACACGCTCACTATGAGACAAGTGTGACATTGAAGTTCTAGAATCGTTTTTAGGCGTGCAAGCATTTCTAGCACCGATTGCCACCACTGACTGACATACCGAAACCACATTTGCCGATATAGCTCTCTTCGGGCAAGATCCAGCTCATTTCTAGTGCATTTAGCTCGAATAGGTCGCTGACTGACATGCAAAAACAAAATTTTAAAGAACGGAGCTTTCAAAGTAAGTGACTGTTTAATAATCTAAATCGAACTAGCGTATACACGATCTGATTTTCAGACTTGATTTTTTTTATTTTCTAATTGTTTGTATGGATATGCTAAAGATCTCAGGCAAGATAACATCCCGGCAGACAGAGTGCATTTTCACTCGTTGGGCAAACGTGTAATCGCAGTCAAAATTAATATGATTATATTGTTACAAAATCATGTTAGTGAAGAGTAAAAGTCGAAACAAGCTTTTTTTTCTTTTACCATATAACTTTAAAATCACGTAAGTTAACCGTATAGTAGCGGAAAAAAATTCACTTTGTTACTTTCTGACGGAACTCGCGTTATTTGGAAAGTGTTGTGGTTAAATAATAAACATCCTAAACATTTACTCCTTTGAATTTCTTTAAAGAAGTGTTGTTACTATAATATTATAGTCTTCTCATTCTTGCAGTTTCGCTTTCCATTGTTTCCCTAAACGGCGGTTAATTCTGAGAATAAACAATTTATAAGTTTTTCTTTAAAACAGTCATATAGCGCAAACTTGGTGATACCGGCAATTCTGAAACTCCGAAGAGAAGCCGTAGTATTTTTCCTTCATTACTTGGAAAGGTTGGGTATAAATGTGTTCAATTAAAAAAGCCTTTTAGCTACAATGTTTTTTCACAGACGTGTTTAATCCAAGAATAGAATTACAGAGGTTTCCCAGAGACTAAATAACCTCACTTGAAAGCTGGTTATTAATTGCAACAGTGTGTAGAGGACAAAATGGAGACAAAACTTACGGAAAAAACTACGGAAAAAAAAATGAATGACCATACAGGGTGACCCAAAAGTCACGAAAAGGTCACCTGTATTGACCCTCACCTGTATTGACCCTTGGTTACAGCACGCGTACACCTGTGTGTGTAAGACAGAGTGAGAGAGAAGTGAGAACAAGTAAAGCATAGTCTGGTTCAAGGCCACGGTGATGGGGACACAGTAAGAATCAAACTCATTACACTTGCAAATTGGTCTAGGATACTCGTTTGTTGACCATCACGATACGATGTGCCCTCCTAGGCTGCCTGCATGATACATTCAAAGTGGAATTGTTTTTGGAGCTGTCAAAAGCGTATAATCATGTTCCCCACAAAGCAGTTCTGTATCTTCAAAAGAAACATTGGTAAATGATTATAGTAATCCTATAACAGCTAAGTTTGCGTAATCCCAAAAGGAGTTACGTATCGACCCATTAAATGCGAATTACGGCAATATCCGTCATTGCAGGTCTATGACTGATTCAATAAAATTTCCGTTTCGTGAGTGATGGGAACTTGGCTCTGTCGGTAAATAAAAGCTTTTGTCTCGCAATGGCCAACTTGCAATGTATTATCTTGGAATGGACCAGGGCTTTTACCTCACAAAGAATAACTTACTCTTCACCACATTCCTCTGTTGATAGGTTAAAAACAGCAGTGGAAAATTGGTTTCGGGAACTAGGTATACGGTAAGGCTGGGTTTTGGGAACGTGGTAATAATAGCTGACATCGATCTTACAAAAACCTAGAAAATGAGAAGCAAGTATACGTCGTACCCCTTTGTATCGTCATTTAGACCTTCGGTTAAAAAAAAAGTTCTTTCATTGGTGGCTGAAGGGAACAAAGCAAAGTAAATAAAAATGACTCAATCGATCCCGGAAGAGATTTTGACAGGACATCGTGAATTTTTTTAATATGATGTATACGCAATATGGAACGGGTAAATAAAATCAAATCTAGATAGTTTTCTTTAGCTTGTTGCCAATGACAAAGAGCCAGACATAAATATTGTGACATTAGCATCAAACGCCGTCGAAATGTTAGGAAAACACACAACCATGAAGATGTGCAGTCTGTATTTCTTCGTTGCCTGTGTGGCCATACTGCCACGTGGCGTTACGGTGTGTAATCAGAGTGTCAGGGCTGCGAGATCTTATATATGTTTTTGGCAAACTGTCCGCTTTTTGCCTGGTGCCATTTCCAAGCGAGGAGATATTCTGACTTTTGGCTTCTGCTTCTATCTCCACGGTATTTCCGGATTCTTCCCAGGGTGTGATATCTGGAAAATGCAGGGAATTTTTTTTCTTTTTCTTTCTTACTTTTCTCGACAGGATTAGGCTCACACAGAAAAAAGAGCAGGAATGAATGAATAGATAAACATATAAAGGAATAAATAAATGGATAGCACAATATTTATATTATCAATTTCGTGTAGTAGTTCACCTTCATCTAGATTTTTGGTTGTTTTTTATCACAACCTCGACTTTGGCTGTTATTATAATTCAAATTAATATATTGTAATAACTTGTTGGAATATATATATTTTATTGTGTTTTTCACCTAATCGAATAATGATAATAATACAAGGAAACTTATGACGATGCATAAAGCATTACACCCTAGGGATGATACAGATAGTCTATACGTTAAGAGAAAAGAAGGTGATAGGGGGCTCATCAGCATAGAAGATTGTGTCCAGAGAGCTAGAACAGTCCTAGAAAGAGGTGTGCAAACGAATAGTGAAGAAATCATAAAGAGCGCGAGAGATAGTGCAACAAACAATAAAGTAGAAAACGATGGAACAGTACAGCAAACTAGAAAAGAAAGATGGGAAGGGAAAAAATTGTACGGCGAGTTTAAAAGACAGATACAAGATATACCAAACGAGAAATCATGGACGTGGTTACGAAAGGGGAACCTTAAGAGAGAAACAGAATCGCTCATCATGGCAGCCCAAAACAAAAGCATTAGGACAAACTACATAGAAACAAAAATCGACAGAACACAGACAAACAGCAAATGTCGCATGTGCGGTGAAAGAGATGAGACGGTAAACCACATAACTAGTGAATGTAGTCGACTCGCCCAGAAGGAGTATAAGCATCGACACGATAGAGTAGCAACGATGATACACTGGGAACTAAGTAAACAAATGGGATTCAACCATGTGGAAAAGTGGTATCAACACAAGCCAGGGGCAGTTTTGGAGAATGACAACCACAAACTACTGTGGGACTTTGACATCCAAACTGACCACCTCATCCAGGCAAGAAGGCCGGACTTAGTAATAGTAGACAAAAAAGGAAGGCCTGCCAAATAGTAGACGTTGCTGTACCTGCAGACCATAGAGTAAAAAAGAAGGAGGGTGAAAAAAGGGAAAAATACCAGGACCTAGCAAGGGAGTTAAGGAAAATGTGGAACATGAAAACCAGGGTAGTACCGGTCATAGTGGGCACAGTAGGAACTGTCCCCCAAACGCTGAGGGAGAGACTGGAGGAGATAGGGATTAGGGGAAGGATAGAGACCGTACAGACCACAGCACTACTGGGAACTGCACGGATACTGAGGAAGGTGCTAGAGATATAAGGACTGCAACGAATTGTAGCTCTGTCATGATATGCGAAAGAGGGAGGAGACGTTAGCTGAAGACCTGAGGAGACTAATTGTCACTCAGCCTTCAGCGATAACCACTGGGCAACCGGCGTGAAAGTGTAAATTGCAGAATTACTGCGACCTATGAGTACTAGGAGAGGAGGGCTGGAGACTTGAGGAGGCTTGCTGTCACTCAAACTCCAGCGGTTACCACCAGGCAACTGGTGTGAGATTCAAAATAATAATAATAATAATAATAATAATAATAATAATAATAATAATAATAATGAAAAAGGAGGATTGAATAAAAGGTATGGGAGTATAAAAATCTGTGTTTATTCGCATCAGAAAACGGGCAAATAAGAGAAGTGATGACGAATCCACTTTCTCAACTCAAGTCGACTTGTTTTATTCGAGGTGCTACTTATGAAGAACTTTGGATGAAGCAGGGGGTGGTTGGAATAATATTTCTATGGAAAAATGAATTCTGTGTTGATTATTTTTAAGATTTAAATGAAACAAGGGATTTTGACTCTGTTGCAGCTAAACTTATCTTTTGCTTCTATCCTTTCGGTGAGCGCGACCCCCTATCCTTGATTTATACCCTCAGCCCAATCACAGAGCCTAGCAGTTAGCTTCTGTGAGCACGGTAAGATTTGTCTTAGATGAAGAGTTACCTGCACTCTTCGTTCTCTCTAGGAATAGAGCCTGGAACCTTATGCATGTGAAGCACACGTGCAAGCCATCATAGCATCTTGAAAACAGATCAGTCCAAATGATCCATTATCATTATTGCATGACATATCACGAGTATTTATTCTCTGGTGCGTATGCATTGAATGAGAGCACCCATCCACACGTGGCTGGCTTGAGGCTGAGATCGCTGTGTATCTTAAATGGATAAACAAATGAACAAATAAATAGATGGATAAAACGCAGCACAATATTTATATAATCAATTTTGTGTTGTTGTTCACCTTCATCTTGATTTTCAGTCGTTTTTATCACAACTTCGACTTTGGCCGCTATCATAAAACAAATTAAGATGAATATCATAACTTGTTGAAATAAATAAACAGTATTGCGTTGTAACACCTGATCCAATAATAATAATAATAATAATGATGATGATGATGATGATGAGGATGATGATGACGACTACGATAATAATAATAATAATAATAATAATAATAATAATAATAATAATAATAATAAAAATAATAATAATAATGAGGAAGAGGATAAAGTGAAAGGTAACAGACTATTAAAATCCTTGTTTATTCGGATAGGAAAACGGGCAAATAAGATGAGTCATGACGAATTCACTCTCTCAACTCAGATCGACCTGTTTTTTCCAGGATCTTCTGATAAAGGACTTGGAATGGGGCAGGTGGGTTTGGAATAATATTGCAAAGTTCTCAAAAGTTGCAGTTCAGCCTATGTATGTCTAATTTCCGAGGTAGGCCCTTCCCGCTTGGAAGATCGGTGTAAAGTAATCTTGCTATACGTATCCCCCCCCCCACTCTTCACAAACAAAGCATTTTATAGGCAAATTCAGTCGATGAGGACTGGTAACCTTTAACTTTAATTGTTTTTAGACAAACGCAACATTCATGACAGTAACCGTAAATGCGTTCGCCGATAATTGTTTCAAATTACAGAAAGAGGTTTCCAACTTCATTGCATATGATTTACGCTGCTGTTGGGAGATTTATGTGTGTATTTATGCACACAAACATAGGAAGTAAAGCTATAAAATCGTTTTATCTCCCCCGGCCGCGATTCGAAATGCGAGTGGCTTAACGGTTGACAACACGGAGAATGGAATTAGTGAACTCTTCGCTTCGCACAAATGCCAAGGGTAAAAGGTATTACTCCTCCACCCAGCTATAGGTAACTAAACAGGCTGTGGGCGCTCTGTAGCCCTTGAAAGCTGAACATAGTGTAACTATTCACCCGTCTCGCATAGTAACATATCAACTCCCCATAATTAAGATGTACATATAAGGGAGAGTAAAGTCAATATATGTCTACGAACTTTTGAACGATTACACTTCCTCATTTATTATGATTTCCAACTTGGTCTTTATCCTTAACAAGCTGATTCTTGGTCGTTACCAACAACTTTGGATAAAAGAAGGTGATATACTATATATTTATTTTTTTCATGTGTATTGCGGTTGTTGTTTATTGTTTGTTGTCGTTCATAATAATAATAATAATAATAATAATAATAATAATAATAATAATAAGAAGAAGAAGAAGAAGAAGAAGAAGAAGAAAGGAAGGAAGGAAGGAAGGAAGGAAGGAAGGAAAAACTGGAAAAATACCAAGATCTGGCAAGAGAACTGAAGAACATGTGGAACATGAAAGTCAGGGTAATACCAGTGATAATAGGCACAGTAAGAACTGTCCCAAAGATACTGAGGGCAAGACTGGAGGAGCATGGGGTAAAAGGGAGGATTGAGACTGCACAGACCACAGCACTGCAAGGAACCGGACGGACACTGAAGAAATTGCTAGAAGTATAAAGACTGCAACACTAAATGTTAACAGTGGCCTAACAGAGGAAGGAAAATGAAAGCGGAAATGTGAACCACAGCACTGGCATGGTAGGCGAAAGAGAGAAGAGATGCGGGCTGATGTCCTGAGGAGACTTATTGTCACTCAGCCTTCAGCAATGACCATCGGGCAACTGGTGTGAAACTGTAAACCACAGTATTACTGTGGTCTATGAGAACTAGGAGAGAATGGCTGGAGACTTGAGGAGACTTGCTGTCACTCAAACTCGAGGCAACTGGTGTGAGATTGCTGATAATAATATTAATAATAAAAGCAAAAATCGACAGAACACAGACAAACAGCAAATGCCGCATGTGTGGTGAAAGAGATGAGACAGTAAACCACATAACTAGTGAATGTAGTCAGCTCGCCCAGAAGGACTATAAGCATAGACACGATAGAGTAGCAACGATGATACACTGGGAACTAAGTAAACAAATGGGATTCAACCATGGGGAAAAGTGGTATCAGCACAAGCCAGAGGCAGTTTTGGAGAATGACAACCACAAACTACTGTGGGACTTTGACATCCAAACTGACCACCTCATCCAGGCAAGAAGGCCGGACTTAGTAATAGTAGACAAAAAAAGGAAGGCCTGCCAAATAGTAGACGTTGCTGTACCTGCAGACCATAGAGTAAAAAAGAAGGAGGGTGAAAAAAGGGAAAAATACCAGGACCTAGCAAGGGAGTTAAGGAAAATGTGGAACATGAAAACCAGGGTAGTACCGGTCATAGTGGGCGCACTAGGAACTGTCCCCAAAACGCTGAGGGAGAGACTGGAGGAGATCGGGATTAGGGGAAGGATAGAGACCGTACAGACCACAGCGCTACTTGGAACTGCACGGATACTGAGGAAGGTGCTAGAGATATAAGGACTGCAACGAATAGTAGCTCTGTCATGATATGCGAAAGAGGGAGGAGACGTTAGCTGAAGACCTGAGGAGACTTATTGTCACTCAGCCTTCAGCGATAACCACTGGGCAACCGGTGTGAAACTGTAAATCGTAGAATTACTGCGACCTATGAGTACTAGGAGAGGAGGGCTGGAGACTTGAGGAGACTTGCTGTCACTCAAACTCCAGCGGTTACCACCAGGCAACTGGTGTGAGATTCCAAATAATAATAATAATAATAATAATAATAATAATAATAATAATAATAATAATAATAATAATAATAATAATAATAATAATAATAATAATAATAATAATAATAATCCACTCAATCCAACTCAAATATATACAGGCATATCTATAACGGGCGTCAAGCAATTCAAGTGTTCGTCTACTCTGTGTATTTATTGATATCGACGTATGACGACAGATTGTCCAAAGATGGTATTGGCATTCTCAATCCTGCTCTATCAATTCTTGAACAATCATATAAGAAATAATTTTCATCTTCTGACACGTTGCATTCTTTACTGGGCTTTTCTTTTGTCTAATAACGTGAGTCCAACGATTTTTTTTCAAGAGCTCAGTTTCAATCTACATAGTTTATGAGCGTGCTATGATTATCCTCGTTATATTGCTGCTCTCTATATAAAACCATCTCCATTTCCGTTGTTTCCTGGATTTTTTTGCTTGGATCTGGACAAAGTATTGAAGGAGGAATTTGTAACTCACTAATTACTGATCTATTTCGAAATATTTTGTTCAATCCTTCTTTTGGTCGCATTTTTCTCTTCCTCATCATTTATCCCGCTCCCAGTATATCGCTTAGTGACCGATGCGCATGCGCGGGAAAATAAACTAAAAAAGACGCAGCCGAGAGAACACATATCCGTTGTACGGTATTCATTCCTTTCTATATTCGTCATGACTTTTTTTTTTTTTTTCGGGTATATTTTTGCAACCGGCCAAAGTGGTCTGATTGTATTGGATATAATAGAGAAGAAGAAGAAGAAGAAGAAGAAGAAGAAGAAGAAGAAGAAGAAGAAGAAGAAGGGGGGAATGATTATGATAAGAAAAATAAAAGGAAAAAGAAGAGGAGGAGGAAGAAGAAGGAAAAGGAAGATAATAGTAATAATAATAAGGAGGAAGAGGAGAAGAAGAAGAAGAAGAAGAAAAAGAAGAAGAAGAAGAAGAAGAAGAAGAAGAAGAAGAAGAAGAAGAAGAAGAAGAACGAGAAGAAGAAGAAAAGAAAGGAGAAAAAGAGCAAGGTAATGATGACGAAGAGGGAGAGTGAACAAAAAAAAAGTATATAAAACAAGAAGAATAAAGTGCAAGAAAAAAGGAGCTGAAGGAAAAGAAGAAGAAGAAGAAGAAGAAGAAGAAGAAGAAGAAGAAGAAGAAGAAGAAGAAAAAAAAAACAATGATATTGAGGCTATAAGAAAAAAGGTGCAGAAGAAGAAGTAAAGAAGAAAGAGAAGAAGAATGCCTTCATTTACCAACGTCATTGCGGATAATTGACCAACTGTCGATATCCGTTCCATTTCGATTCTCTCGTTTACACTTTTTGCTAGAACTGATTGATCGCTGATCTATTTCTAGATCTGAATCAACCTGCTTGATCCGACACAAAACAGATGGTTGCACGAAATCTCTTGCGCAGTAGCGTTCGCAGCAGCGGCAGACACTAAGGATTAAATATACAACTTTTACAAAATTATCTCCCTTCATCTTTCAGCATTAGTCGAATATATATATATAAATATATATATATATATATATATATATATATATATATATATATATACATATATATATATATACACACATATCTATATATGTATATGTATATATATATGTATATACGCTCACAATGACACACATACGCGCGCACACACATGCATATACACACACATATATATATATGTTTATATTCACTATTGAATTAATTTAATTTACCAAGCGTATTGATATTTCTTATGTTTAACTTTAACAGTCTCGGACAAAATAGTTGGGCATCAAGAGATGATTAAATCCATTCATTATCAGCCCTTTAACGTCCGTTGTTGGACATGAACCTCCCCAAGACCTTCCTATCATGGGCGTCGAACAACCAATACTTTCTGAATTCTTATCTCCACAATTTTGCGTATGATCTCTCGGGATCCACGTCGTGAGTTGTGATGTACAGCATTAGTTCGACGTTCTCACCACATGGCTAGCACATTACCATTTGAGTTTTCAAATGGATTTTTGCCATGTCTCTGATTCGTGTTTCATTTTCTTAATATATTGTGCTGTCTTGTGATCTCTCCATGCGACGCTGAGCATGATGCTCTCCTGCTCGACATAACACGGAGAGCCCATTACTGAATCAAATTAACTGACACTTTATTCCGATGAGATCTTCCAATCATATTAACCTAGAAAGAGGTCATCAGTGAGCAAATGACCTCTCACATCTAGTATGACCTTCTTTTAACTGACTGCTGTAGGTGCTATTCAATGCTGGATTACCCTCGTAGCAAAAGTAGGACATGTCATGGACCTACCCCCCTATCTTCAAGGGCTCTGCGCTAAATACTTGCAAGCTATCAATTCCCATCCAGTGATTCGACAACAATACTATAATGCCTTTAATTTTTCATGAACGATTGATGGTTTAAGGTGATTTTAGCCAATTATTACCTTTAATCCCGTATTATTGTATCAATGTAATTAATTGGGGAGTGTTATCTCTGTAATGCATAGAAGACACCTAGATATGAAGGAATTAAAAATTGAAGTCATAGCCGTTGCAAAAAGATTAAAACAGATATGAATAAATGCTATTGCTAAAACGTCAATCTTTTCTGCTCATTCATTCGTTTGTATAAAAAGTGGAAATGACTCAATATTTTTACAATGCATATAAAAGAATTACGTGTTTTAAGATTTTTGTGCATTTCTCAAAAAAAAAAAAATTACGTGTCTCAATATCTATGCATATTTCTTGAAAATTACAAGTTCCATTATTTACGTGTATTTCTTGAAAGTATAAAGTATGTATATCTATGTATATTTCTTTGAAATATTTCCTGTTTTAATGATCATCTGTATTTCTTTAAAAAATACTTGTTTTGATATGCATATTTCTTTAAAAAAAGAATTACGAGTTTCAATATCTATGAGTATTTCTTAATTAAGGGTCCGCTCATTATACATGCTACAGGGCTTGCACTAGCCTAATACGGCTCTGTGCCTAATGCTTCGTTTCTTGACAATCACTTCCTGTTCCTGCACCTTGCAGTTTTCGTACTCATTACGAAAACATTTTCTTCAACAGCTGGAAGTGACATCAGACAGTCAGTGGATTGCTTCATATACTGATTTTTTGAAGTATTTTTTTTGATGAGAAAAATCTCGATTGCGCTGAAGGATTTGTAAAAGTGCAATGAAATGTTCATGTCAAATGAACAGATGAATTAGCAACATTTGACGTGAATATCCGTCGTATGTCTCCAGAGATTTAAAATATTTTGCGGGCAATTTTACGAAGATCTGTGCAGTCATGACGTAAAGACTACTCCCATATGCATTTATGCTTTTATTCACCAACCTATAAATACGGTAAAGTATGAAGATGCAAGTCTGCTTAGTTACTCAAAAGAAACCGTCAAATGAACAATGTGTTCTGGCATTAAGCTGTGTAGGGGTGATCAATTAAAAAATTGTGATATTTAGTATGACTTTCTTTCAACTGACTCCTGTAGGGACTATTCAGTACCGGATTACCTTCGTAGCAAAAGTAACATATGCCACAGACCCCTCTCTCCATTTTCAAAGGCTACCCGCTTAATACTTGCAATCTATTAATTCCCTCCATTGGTGCGCCCAGTACGCATGATGCATTTATAGATGGCCAGCCAGCCAGCCAGCTAGCCAGCTGGACCAACTTGAAAACTGATGAAATCTAGGTTGACCATTTTGGTGGCAGTATTGGTTAACGGTTTCTAAATAAAATTATATCGATTTATATTGTTGTAAATCAATATTGCATGCATTCATTGATTTTATATATATATATACATATATATATATATATATTTATATATATATATATATATATATATGTATATATGTATGTATATATGTATATATATATATGTATATATCTGTGTGTGTATGTGTATTTCTGTTTGTGTAAGTGACATAACGATTACAGGCTCATAATGGAATCCGTAAAGTGAGTTAAAACTCCAACAGAGCCTGCTTACGTTCACTTCGCAATAATGCCCTTGGGTCAAAGATAAATCCATCCTTTTCCCCCGGCTATAAAATGACAACACAATATGCATATATAAATATAGATAAGTTCATGCACACACGCACACGCATATATAAATATATATATATTGATATTGATAGTGTATGAGTGTGTGTGTCTGCATCTTTTAGAGATGGACGTGTTTGTTCTGATGCATCATATGCTCAATAGTTTTTATATATATGCATGAAAATATAAATGTGATTGTATATTCATACATAAGTGAAGAGAAAAAAACGCCGTACAGGAGAATATAATCGTATGCAAATATTTGAACACAAACATATGTCTCCTTTCTCTTTCCCTGACACTCTATCTCTCACACACCCATACACATATATTGACGAATACACACACACACACACACACACACACGCACACACACACATATATATATATATATATATATATATATATATATATATATATGTTTAAAAGAATAAAAAAATAAATTATAACTGCATACCATGGCATTTAGTACTATTGTATAGATATGTGAATACATTTGAGTATGTGCATACACAAATGCGTATATCTCTCGATATATATATATATATATATATATATATATATATATATATATATATTTGCCAATGGTGCAGTCGTCAGACTATGATTGCACCATATTATATGGCATGAAACTCAGAGTCACTGCGAAGCACTTAATGCTCTGTTTACACTTATATACCTGTACTTCCCAGGATTGATCACACTTTATTCATAGATATCCCTAAAGGTATAACAATTTACACACATATATATATATATATATATATATATATATATATATATATATATATATATATACATATATATATGTATATATACATCCACATACGTATCAGGTGTGTGAATATATGAATTCATGTTTTAATATTGCGCCAGTTCATTTATACTTATTTTCTTTCTCAATTTTAGAAATATCTTCCTCCGTCTGTCTATACACATGCAAGCATTCTTGATAATGGAATCATGTGTTCATCTATAGTTATCTATAAGATAAAATATGCATACAAATATCAACTATATTTTTGCATGCATATCATATATATATATATATATATATATATATATATAAGTGTAGATGCATCTATAAATATATAAGATTCTTATGTGCTGATAATGCTAGCGACTTTCGGGCTAATTCCCTTGCAGATAGCAGTTAGAGCTGATAAAGGCAGTCTTCACATTGCTTAAGATGGCGTAAGTAGACATAAGCCTCCCGCGCGGCATAAGAAATCGACGCAAGGATAAGTTTGATGGTAAAAATATCCGACGTGTTGAAAAACTACAGTGATTGATAGACAGACGTTCAAACTTTTTTCTTTCTCCTTCTGTTTTTCCTTCGTTCATTGTTTCATTCATCCATTTTTTTCTTTTTCTTTTTCTTTGTAATATATTTCTTCCTATTCATCTACGAATCCTCTTGATTCTGTAATTTGAAAAAAGAAAACACCTACCTAAGCCTATTTTGTGTCGACCTCGCTATAAATCTGCGGCAGTTTCTCCCTTACTTTCTTGCTTCCTTCCTTCTTTCGTATTTACTATCTAGCCAGAGATCTACTTTTGGTCTTTGTCAGAGGCTGTTAGTCTTCTCAATTCGAATCAAGGCATATATGAAAAAAAAAACTTTAATCCATTGATTGATCCCAGCCAGTTCGTGTCTTTCTATCTATCTATTTACCTATATCTATGTATTTTTCCTCTTCATATCCCTCTATATATGTTTATATCTAAATATGCCCAAGTCTGTCCATATCTATCCATCTATCTATCTATTTGAAATCAGAGAACGTACTTCTCCGGCTGTTGGAATGATCCAAGATCTTTCAATTCGCTTCTATAATTTTCGATTGAGGGAACGAGAGACTGTATTCTTTAATTTTTCGCTTCAATCATACAGCTTAGGTTGAACTCAGTTTGCTGCTGGATGCACAGGAAAATTTGTCCAAATAAATAGTTTTCCACTCTCTTCTCTCAACCTAGGAATCTTTCTTTCTCTCTCCCCCCTCTCCCCACCCCCTCTCTCTCTCTCTCTCTCTCTCTCTCTCTCTCTCTCTATATATATATATATATATATATATATATATATATATAAATATATATATAGGTTCGTATCTATCAATCTATTTATCTATTGGGACATTCTCAGGGGCTATCCATCAATTTATTCACCTTTTCCACTCGAGTGATATATTATGTTATTCTTTGTAGGAAAGAATTCACGTCTGTCAGAATTCGCTGAAGAAATATAGAAAATTAAAAATATCAATTTCTTTATCTTTTATTTGCAATTTATGTTTATCTCTTCGTAAATCGTCTGCAAAAAAAAACAGAAATAAATGATTCGTTTTATCCACATAAGAGCTAAAATTGAGGACGCATATCCATTTTAATTGAAGCGAATTCATTCAATACTCTGTTGCAAATTGGATCCGTCATAGTTTTTAAGTTAATTTTTCTTGTTTACGCACAATAGAATACATATTCATTTTAGTTCAAAGAGGATGAGTGTTGTCCAAAGTTTAACGACGTATCAGGTCATTATCGAGACGAGGGAAAAACAGTGATTTGTTTTTCTGTTTCGATACATGGAAACCCATTAGGGCTCATATAGATGAATATAAACTGATAGGCACTGATATTTCTACTAGCATACCCGAAATATCTACATTCTGTGCATCATTAGCAGTAAAAAAAATAAAGCTTCAAACTTTTGAAGGCTTTATCATATAATCAATAAAACCTGAACTGAAAAGTATTTTATTTAGTTTAGGGGCTGTGATTTCGAATAGACGTAAAACTGATAAAGCATTCAACCAATTGAATATTGTAAATTTTGTTTGTTTGTCACCTTGTAAGACGATCATAACACACAACTACACGCAAATAGAGGTGCTTTCATGTTGAGTTTAGAAATATTACAAAATAAAAGACCCCCCAAAAAACATCGAGTTTTACCCTGATATTGATAATGGCTAGAAGCATGGTCGAAAGCTATAGATCCCAAACGTTTGGGCAATATTCACACCAAAACAAGCGTTCTCTTCCACACAAGCAAGAACTAAGTTCACTAAAAAATCGTTGTCTACGGTTCCTAATCAAACTTTTATCAGTACATATTAATGTATGTATGCATGTTTATCTATACATATGTATATATATATATATATATATATATATATATGTATATATATATATATGTATATATATATGTATATATATATATATATGTATATATATATGTATATATATATATATATATGTATATATATATATATATATATATATATATATATGTATATATATATATATATATATATATATATATATATATATATATATATATATATATATATATGAAGACATTGAACCGAAAATACTAAAAAAAGCAGGTATCTCATAAAAATATCGGAGACAAAGAATAATGTGGAATGATGTGAAGTGAAGCGAAATCAGTCAGAACCATGCAAAAGAAAATCTGCTTTCTTAAAGACAAAAGAGAAAGTGAAAGTGAAAGTTAGAAAGGACGTTATAGGTCAAGGCCATGATAGAGAGCGGTAAAGAGCGGATCGATAAGAAAGCGGATAGGAGAATTATAAAGAGACGAACGCGTCGAATGATGAACATTGAAGACAGAAAATCAAGAGTGAATGAGAAGTGGGGGAAAAAATTCTCTTGGACGCATGCAACTTACAGTAAGCTTTCACATTTTATATTGAACCATTGTCTTTATCTATCTCTTTCACATGCAAACACACTCACTTCTCTCTCCTTCTTCCCCCCTCTCTCTCTCTTTCTCCATATATATATGTATATGTATATATATATATATATATATATATATATATATATATATATATATATATATATATATATATATATATATGTATGTATGTATATGTACATAAGTTGTATACACACAGCCTGTAGAGAGTGTAAAGTACATTTGAGTTCGGGAATGTTTTCCTGTGTTTTCTCCCGAAAACCATGTGTTTTTGACAAGCTATCTGATTGTTGTTTACAGTGTGCTGCATAATGCTGTTCCATTCATTCCTGACCCCTTCCAAAAGCTGGTCAATGTTCCAATATAATCTCCCAACCAGTTCGGTGTTATTATTCGCCCATTTGCTCTCTCTGTGGTTCAGATCTGGTGACTAACCGGACCAAAGCATACTGGACGAAGACTGTCGCTCAAGCCATGGTTTTGTTTCCTGCCTTGTGAGCTGGATTATCATCTTGTTGGAAAATGGAATGGCCTATTGAATTTTATTTCCTCCACACAACTTGCCCAAGCTTGAAAACAACCTTTTTTTAATATTGTAGT
>OY735217.1:10297680-10300180 GCA_963457665.1 Thysanoteuthis rhombus
ACCCTTGTTGTTCGGAACTGTTGAAGTGTATAAAGAATTAATCACCCCCCCCCAAAAAAAAAGGAAAGAAAAGAAAAGAAAAGAAAAGAAAAAGATCTTTCATTCTACAAAAGAGACATTATCTGATATTCTTTACTTTTTTTGTGTGTGTGGACAAAACAGCACCGTTTTTCATAGGAAATAAAGTTTATCACCTACAGCGAAATAGATTCGATAATGGCAATAGCAAAAAAGTACATAACAACTCTCGAAACCAATTCAGTTTCCAAACATAAATTTTCTTGGATATTTTTGACCATTTATGATTGTAAAATAAGTGAAATGTCAATTTAAGAAGAAAAAAAAAAAAACCAAACAAACGAAAAGATTCACATCATGTTATCAACGCAGCTTGCCGAGATACACCACCAAAGTAGATAGCAGATCTGATACATTCGATATCTGAGAGTACAAACACTTCAGGATCTGCGCAAGGAAAGTCCACCAAATTTCAATTTGTGAGATAAAATATTATATGTCTTCGTATTTATATAACAACTGATGCGTATGTATTTATCTCATTCCGGCAGACCTTTCTTTTTGTATTAATATCTATACTGTCATTTTTTCTGTTTCGTCTTTTTGTGTTTTTCCATTAATATCTCTCTTCTTCTCCACCTCTCACTTATCATACTCAGTTCCTCTAACAATTGACCATTCCATCTCTCGCCTCTATTAATCCATTGACATTTATTTAGACGAGTTCAGAAAATATTGGCGCCGCAGCGTCCACGACCAAGGGGTCTGGCAGATCTTGGGGAAGGTCTATATATGGACGTTAAAAGGTTCCATGATAAACTACTCTTACAGCCCACTCCCCCTTCCTTCTCTCACGTTTTTTTTTGTTTGTTTCATTTCCTGTCCTTTTTGTTCCCTGTTTGTCTCAATCACGACTCATCTATGTCTTTCGCTTTGTACAAAAAGCAACAAGACACAACCAGATCCACGGATGATTAGCTTCGTTTCACTTCCTGTTATTTCGGTGCCGAATTGCGTGCCTGAACGATTCAATGAGTCTTTAGACGGTGCACCATTTTGACAGAACAGGTCACCTGCTAAATCACTCTTCATTTCACTTTCCTCCTCTATCTTCATCTCTCCCTAATCCCCCCTCTCTCTCACAAACCACGCTCTATAACCGATTCTGGAATCATATTTTTGCATCAATCTATCATCGTTCCTTCTTTTTCTTTCTCTCTTTCTTCTCTTTGTCCGTTCTCTCTCTCTTTTTTACACTTCCTCTCAGACGTCACTTTTGTTAATATCCTTTATTTATTCGCTCTCCGTGTACGCGTAGAGCTGTGCACTGATTTGGGTAAGTGATCGATATTTCGATGCCATTGGCTTTCTGGGAATTTAGGACACTCGGTTAACTACTGTTTTGGGTTGGTATCCATAAAAATAAAAACTTACCCAAGTTTACTCATATGTTCTTATCAACTAGATCAAGACTTGCGTCTATTTGCACGTGAACAAGAAAAGTTGACTTTTATGGTCTTGGGGAAAACATTTGGGTTGTAAATGTAAAGAGAGGGTGTTGATATATATATATATATATATATATATATATATATATATATATATATACATGTGTAGTCATAAATGTAGTATCTATTAAAAAAAACAACAACAGAAAAACACATAGATGTAAATATACATCATACCAGATTTTCACTTAAACTATTTCTAATATTTTTTCGCTAAGTACGCACGCACACATAAAAAAAAAACTTCCAAGTGTTTAGCTCATCAAAGGAAGGATAAAAACATCCATACTTAAATCTAATCTAAGCAGGATTTATAGACAAGTTATGCAAGGAATCTACAACTAATCTGGTGGTATCAAACTCATCTCAAAGTAAAAAACAAAACTATCACCCAAACAGACAAAGGGCATTTCTTCAGTTTCCAGGTTAGTCTGGCTGACTGGCTATGATCGTGTGTATCACATGTACAGGCCATAAAAAAGGGGCTGAAGAGCAGAAACTTTCAACATTTAATCATTATGTCAACAAAAACCTTTTTTCTTTTTTAATTATCACCTAAATAGGGTCTTAGTGGAGGGGGGCTTAATTTGCAGTGTAAGTTCATGCAAGATTGATACCCAGTTTGTGCCAGCATTCTTTCTTTTTTCAAAATTCGGACTTCCTTAGTGATCACTACCCAACAAAAGGTGAGAGGGGTAATTTATCTAATGATCGTTTCTTTTTCGTTTTTTTTTTCAATTGATCACCCCTGACACGGCGTACAAACACGGTTTCTATATTGAGTGACCAACCAGACCTGTTGATTTCAAAGAATAAAATCAAATCTTATCGCTTTTACCATAAGTTCTAATTTTGCCAAACACATGTCAATGGGATATTTCGCCCCTGAAACTAGTTTTGGGTTCATGCCTTTCTATGCTATTGTTTTCCTCATATTCGTGATGACGAAATAACCAAATAGATTTTCAAATTAG
>OY735217.1:10302680-10357680 GCA_963457665.1 Thysanoteuthis rhombus
AAAGGAAGAAGGAGTAGACGATCTGATGATTGCACCACCTGGCACCACTCAGTGTCATCGCGAAGAACTGAATTTTCTATGTACACCCATCTCTCTCCGTCTCTCTTCCTCCCTCCCTCCCTATATATATATATATATGTGTGTGTGTGTGTGTGTGTGTGTGTATATATATATAAACAACTTAACTTCAAGAGTAAAATGTTGTATGTATCGAGCACTCTATGAAATAAATCCATTACATTTCAGAAGTGGCTTTATATTATTGATATATTATCATATCATGTTATACTGCTTGCCTGATTTGAACCACACACACACACACACACACACACACACACACATATATATATATATATATATATATATATATATATATATATATATATATATATATATATACATATATATATATATATATATATATATATATCGTGGGCGTACGTGTGTGTGTGCTTGTATGCAGTGGAGAAAGAAGTTTTCCTAATACACATCCTGGAGAAATAGACTTAGAAGCTCCCGATTTAGTTGTTGATGTTTCAAAACACGTCTTTACGCAATATTAATACTTAACTGTTCCATAATGTTTCTCTTTCAAAACACTAGAGTGACCTTTCAGAAGACACTTCACTGTTGAAGAGATAATAATAGAGGAGAAAACTGTAGACGACGCAGCACAGACGGATAGTCTACAAAGCCTTTGTGCAGTTCAGATTTATAATAACTTTATAAAAACATAAATATCAAGCAAAATACAATAGAACTTGAATTTATTGAAAATAAAGCAATTTCCTCACATGAATATTAGCTTTCAAGATATCCACCATCTTGTTTATTGCATAGATTAATACGTTTCAAAAGTTCAACGATTATACAATATGCACTTATTCTTGAGTTTTATTTAGTGTATCGGAAAGTAATGTTTTTATCGTAGGAAAAACAAACTATTCTTATTAGGAAAATATCTACTCTAAATACTTCCATAATCACTATTAATATATAATTCACTTGTTTCCTCTGCGTAGAAGAAAGCTGGTGTTGATGCAAAGAAGGTCTGATACCCCATGTTTGACATTAGCTGGTGTCTGACTTCGAGGGAACCATTGGTTCATTCGCTTTCTATTCAAATACAAAATCCTTTCCTTGTCCAGATTTCAATTCAGTGAAGAAACGGTCCCTTCTCCTCACTGCTTCGCAAAATGTTTAAGATTTCTTGTTGTTGGGCTCTGCTTTCAGCTGCAACCTCGTGTGGGTCTCAAACTTCTTGTCGGCTCTCCATCCAGGTCAATTGATGTCTAAAGACGTTTTTGTTAAAACCATGTTGAGTTCAGTTTTTCGGGTAATTCTTCAACGGTTTGACAAGGACATGTATCATAAATGGAGCGCAGCGAGTCTTTATCCAACTCACTGGCTTTCCCGAACGATCGACCCCGTCGAGATCGAAATTGCCCTGACGGAATTTCAAGAACCAATGTTTATATCTGTAGCCATCTGTGAATTCTCTTAGTGGCCTTTGTTTGCATTGACGATATTCACAGAGCATACAATGACGGATACTATGTTTTTCAATTGTTTTGTGTCTCATTTTTTTTACTGTAGTACCGGGGGAAAACCAGTATTAAAATTTGAAGAACAACATCCAATTTATCTGGGAGTATATTCATTCATTTTTGGTATTATTAAATATTACTCAATGAATAACAACTGAACTTAGATAAAGTGACAGTAATTTCCGGTAAACTGAATAAAACTGATCACATCTGTTAGCCAAGAGAGCGAGATGTTAAATATTCATTCAAATTTTGAATGAAATGATTTTGCTTTGTAATTTGCCCGAGGTTTCTATATTATAGGTTGGCTAGTGCAGGGTCAAACTCATCTCCAAACTTCTATTCCGACTGAAAATGATTACTGACAATCTTATATTGTATGTATGATAAATGAAAAATTACAAAAAATATATATTTTTGAATAAAAGTATTTATTCATACGAATGAAATAAGCCTTTGCGTATCCGAATTATAAACCTTTGTTAATACCTAAGACTTGCCGATTAAGCTCGATCTGTAAGACAGCCTCCAGGCAATCGGTTGTTTATGAGTACGCAACACATCGGATTTTACATTTTGGTTTACTCTATGGATTTTGGCGAGGATTGTTCTTGATGTTTTCTTCACCGTATGGAAAAGAATTCAACCCCAGACTTCGTACTGGAATTTGACAAAAGGAATAAAATATTCAAAGATCTAATCGGCACAAGAACTTAATAAACACGCAGTATATAGAACCTCTAGAAATCTGGAAATGTTGAGTGCTTGGCAACAACTGTTCGAGCTGGCTTGTTTAATGCAATTTTAAAATTATTTATGAGGCTAAATGTCCCAAAATAAAATATCTAATTTCATTACGAATACACATCTTTCTTATTTCAATTTTAGGGACACTTCGGTTGTAATAAATTGTCCTGTCAAAAATGTAATAAAAGACTTATAGATGCCGAACAAGGAATTCTACAGTGGCCAAAATTCAATAAGAAGAAGGAAATTTAGAAATTAAAGTGGAAGATAAAATTTAAAATCGATAATGTTAATGATTTCGTTATTGTTACTTATTAGATTGGTTCTCAATTCTTACTTAGTTATTTTTCTGTCATCTTCACATTTCTTTCTTTCTTTCTTTCTTTCATTCTTTCTTTCTTCTTTCCTTCCTTCATTCCGTCCTTCTTTCCTTCCTTCATTCCGTCCTTCCTTCTTTCCTTCTTTCCTTCCTTCCTTCTTTCCCTTCTTCCTTTCCTTTCCTTCCTTCCTTCCTTTCACTTGATTGATCTATCTACATAATACTTATCTCTTCTAATTTTAGTTTCTCTCCTTTTGCTTTATCCCTCTCTCTCTCTCTCTCTCTCTCTCTCTCTCTCTCTCTCTCTCTCTCTCTCTCTCTCTCTCTCTCTTCTTTTTGCCTATACTCCTATTTTGGATTAGGCTTACATTCATCTCACACTTTCTTTATTTCTTCTCATTTCCTTTCTTATCTCACTCCATTTCTATTTGACGTCTTCTTTCAATAAGAACTGGCAACCAAAAGTATCACCATAGGTTTCTTCCGTTTTCAAGTTGGTCTGGCTGGCAAGCTAAGTATACATGTATCACGCTCACAGGTTGCACCAATGATGCCAGAGGGAAGAAATTTAGGCATTGACTCCTTACTTTTTTTATTCGCTTTTGGGAACTCAACTAAATAGGAGGGTCAGTTTTTACTATGGTCGACAAACTAAAAAGTTAATTTTGACCCCTCGTTGCATAATACTATATTTTGTTAATAATATATACACTATAGTACCTATCTATTATCTATTAGAGAACGTCAACCAAGACTGTCACCCTGTCAGTTTTCAAGTTGGCTGGCTATTTATCACGTGTGAAGGCCACACCAATGAAGGTGGAGAGCTGAAAATTCAAGCATTTACTCCTGTCCAACGACAGACGTTGAAAGACTGATGATGACGACGATGATGATGATGATGATGTCAGGGGAGGAATAATATTTTTTTTTCGCAAAATACCTCCCTGAATAGGTTCTTAACGGTGGTCTTAATTAACAAAGTGAGTTTATGCCAAATTGATCCCTTGGTTTGTGTGAAGCTGTATTATCCCCTTTTCCGAATTTTTTTAGTTGATCAAAGAAAGCATGCTGCCAAAAGACGATGGTCTTGTGACAGTTCCCATTGGGACTTAGATTTTCTTCTCCCTTCTCTGTTGTACCGTCGTCACATATTTATTGGCCCCATTGTTTCCTTTGCTTCGGTAACGTACCTACCCCTTCACTTTTTGCCTCCCTCTTTTCGCTTTTTCTTTCTTTCTTTCTGATTATAAGCTATTTCAACTTTAACAACTTTTACTCCTCAAGTTCTTATCGCCCATTCATCTTCTTCTGATTTTTCTTCTCTTCCTCATTTTGATCTTTCTTCCCCTCCCTCCTCTTCTCCCTTCTCCTGATTCCTTCTCCTCCTTCTTCTCCGCCTCCTTCCAATTTTTTTCTCTTCCTCCTTCTCCTTTATCTAATTTCTTCTCCTCAGTCTTCTCCTCCTTTCCCTGATTTTTTCTCCTTCTTCTCCGCCTCCTTCTAATTTTTTCTCTTCCTCCTTCCCCTTCCCCTAATTTCTTCTCCTCTCTCTTCTCCTCCTTCTTCTGATTTTTTTCGCTTGCATTTAGGTCACTCGGACTCTCTTCGTTTTCTTTATCCAAATCTTTCGTTCTCTTTTTCATCCTTCCGACTCAGTTTATCTTTCAGTCTCCTTCTTTGTCTCCCCACATTGTTATTCTTCCTCCTATTTCTAAGTTCTTCTATTCCTTCTTTTCTTATTTTCATTCATGGCCATCGACATCATTATTTCCATTAGGAGTATCGCGAATAGCTATTTATTTGTCGTAAATAGATGCTTAAAAACAGGCTAATAATCTGAATTAAAGATAAAATAACTTACATGAATAATACTTTCTAATTAAACAAACAGAATTAGGTAAACACAAGAGGCGTAAAGCCCCCTAAATAGCCGTTACTAACAAACCAGATACATGAAATGCAATCTGAGTACACACACCTCAAGTAAAGCAGTAGTAGCTATCAGATATGTGGCAAAGTAAATAATTATAATTTACTCCAACCATTGCATTTCAAATCGAAGTGAAAGTAATTATCTGCTGTAAATAAAAAGGCAGGGATAATTACCCTATCTATCTGATAGGCTTATATAGCGAAACAAAAGTTTGAACATTGTTATAGACCGAATTCCCACATTATATCGACATACTCCCTCTATTCAAAGCCTGGAATAAAGATATTTTGGGTAAATATAAACAAATTGTTATATACATTTTATTTACACACATACACACGCACACACATACGTATAGTCCAAATCAAAATTACTCTCATAGTCTAAAAAGCTTTACAGCTTTAAACACTAAACGTAAAAAAATACTTTTTTTCCAAATTTATATATATATATATATATATATATATATATATATATATATATATATATATATATATATATATATATATATACTTGAATAGTTGTATTCATAATAGTTAATTTGGCATTTGCTTTAGCGAACATCAATATATCACCGGGATAAGTTTCCTCCATTTTCAAAAAAGGCAATTGGTGAGTAAGTAAAAGAAAGTACTTACTACGTTGTTACTCTAAAAGGAAAGCGATACACACACACGCTGAACCAAAGAACCAGAATAGAGAAAGTGAAAAAAAAAAAATCAATGCTAAACAGATCGAATATTGCAAATATTGTGCCAGGTACTTTTGAATTATTTTCTATTCAAACGGAATAAAGAATCAAGAAATGGAGGCAAAGAAATTATTTTTCCTGAATTTTTGAGACTGACATAATTATCGATGATTACGTTATTGATCACTTATCGATCATCTTTTTTTGGGTATGGGAGAGCAGAAGAGAGGAAATAGAGAAATTACCTGAGTGCTTTTCATTTCATTTCTTTTCATTTGTAAGCCAGTTTACTTCCTGGATTCCTTTTATTAGGTTTATATATATATGTATATATATATATATATATATATATATATATATATATATATATATATATATATATATGTGTGTGTGTGTGGGTGTGTTGGTGTTTGTGTGTGTGTATATATATATATATATACATACATACACACACACATATATATATATATGTATACATATATTCATATATATATAAAGAGAGGAACTTGCAATATGGCTAGCCTTGGGAAGTGCTGGCTGATGTCACGGCCTGCGTAAGGGACTAGCTACATATCTAACTATGAATGCTTTTAGATGCTTGCACGTCTATCAGGGCATACATGAATCCGTATGTTTCTATTACACAGGTGCTTATTCTTTCCAAACATACACACACACACATACACACATACATATATATATACACATACACGCACACACACACGTGCACACACACACACATACACACACACATATATATATATATATTGAATAAATTGAAATGCAAGGTAAGTAAACTATCCATCGATTTATGATTTTATATCAATCCGTTCCTGTGTACCTAGCCAAATCTGTTAATTTGTATCAATCGATTTGTACCTGAAAAATATATACGGAGCCAAAATTCCACGCAGTTGGATATTTGGTCTGAGTGGATGTCACAAATAATTGCTTATGAAAGGGGAACCTTTTGATATTTATCAAGCTTACCTTTTTCTGATAAAAAGTGCCCTATGATGGAAATTATTACAGATAACTCCAAAAATCTGTGTTGGGCTTATATAATTTTATAATTTTGTTCGTCGTCTTTGCTGCAAAGATACTTGGACTGATAGAGAGTTTTACAGAGTACTACGTATGTATGTATGTATGTATGTATGTACCAGTCACATATATATATATATATTAGAGAGAGAGAGAGAGAGATAGTTTACAAGATTTTACAGTCTCTTCAGTCACTTATTTTACAATGTCTGTTAATGCAATTCATATAATTTTCTTCTGTGTCTTTTTCCATATTTCACAAATATTTTTGTCGTTATGGTTCTACGTGTTTTCTCTCTTGTTTGGATCATCAGATGTTTACCATGTAACCGTTTCGGAGGTTTTAAAAACAAAACGGTTTTATTAATACGCTTCACCAGTGTTGCTGATTAAATATCCTCCTTTAGCTATGATTTCAATGTATAGCTGATGTCATACATGTAGTTTGTTATTTTATATAGATATCATCACGATGCATTGTATATGGATCTTATTCTATATCACATATCATTTAATTATCTTAAAACAAGGCTTACTTACATTGGTTAACCAAAATTTAACGATGAGGGATCAGTAAGTATAACAACAGACATGATTTGCTGTCCCTGTTTCTTCTACCGAGACTTAACGCATGTGAAAATTAAATCCGTTGGTGTCAGTTTTAATTCCAAACTGCACGCAAACCACCTGATGATATCACCTTTAGAAATGATAATTATACAAAAAACTTCTTCAAGTTGATTCTGAACATATTCAACCGAAGAATTTGACAATTTTTCCGCAAACATCAAAATTAAATTTCCCACACTATATATACATATATATACATGAATAGCAGGTGTTTTGATGATGATTATAATTGAGCTGATTGTATAATTGTCATTAGACACTTCGGAAGACCATTTCGTGTATAAATGGGATTTTTCTTATTTAATTTTGAAGTTTTGCTAGTTCACTACTAGCTTCTTCAGAAAAGTGATCGAGGTACAAATATTTCTCACAACATAGTCTTCTGTACTGTACTTTCACTCTCTCTGTCTTTCTCTATCACTCTGTTCTTCTCTTTATACATATATAGTAATCAATGAGGGGCGGGCAGAGAAGAAGACATGGATTTTGTAATCTAGATTCACACACACAAAGAAAACAACAAAAACGCTCATACATTTATTAAATATAATCATACATGTTGTGCGTGAAAATGTCTCCAGCGCCGTATATTTGAAAACTTGGACTGAAAACCAGAACTGAGTGTTTTGTATCAAATGCCCATTTTCCTTGTGTTGAGAAAAATGTTTGTGGACAAGACACATGTTTAACAAGACAACAGAAGAAGCGAACAAGTTTATTGACGAATCTCCATCAGGTGATTTTTTTGAAGTGTCGTGAATGGTTTGTGCAATCAAAGAAATGCAAATAATTCATGCAACATCACATCACAAGAATCTCTTGGTTATGACTTGTAAGCTTTTATAGATGATGTCTCTATTAAACCAACGTGGAAATTAGCTAAAAAGGGGGAAGTTTTCAAAAGCGGGAAAATTGGTTCTTCGTGAATTGTCAGTACAAAACATTGATCAGTGTCTCAACACATGCATTTCACTTTTGCTAGACACCGAAAAGGTCTTTATTCGTTGAGGATTGTCACTGGAGATGAAAGATCAATAAGTTCGGAGCGTTTAAAACCCTGCCTGCATCATGAAGAGAGAAAAGTAATATTTGAAAAAAAAAATGCCACTCTCTTTTCTGGAGACGAAAGGCTCACTGTATCACAAATTGTTGAAGCCCTTTTACTCTGATACGAAAGAGCGATACAGTGCTCACCCTCGAAGTTTGAGCACCGGGATTAAAGAAAAGAGGGCATTTTAAAGAGAAACTAAGCCAAAAAGCCATACCGCAGCGTGACAACGCCTATTGCTTTGTCCACACAAAAACAAACAATGGTATTGGGACAGACTATTCTTCCTCGCGTGGTAAATTCACAAGACTTGGTGCCATTGAAATATCATTTCTTTCGATCAGCTCAACATTACTTCTCGGGTAAAAAATCTACCGATGTCTTCGATGTTCAAAATCATGTTGACAATTTTAATGCCTCGAAACCAGAGCTGTTTCATGAGGATTGAAGGGAGGCATCACGTCTCTTGAAAGGCAACCCCCGAGCGATATGATAACTGGTGATGAAGTCCTGTTTTCTGTTCCATGAATCAGCTTAGCGATCCTTGCAAGTCTTAACTCTGGTCGAGATTAAGATTTTATGCCTACAAGTTTGTTTTTTTATTACTACCCCCTGGATAAGATGTAATTCCACTAAAGGGATACATCTAGCCCAATTCCAGCTTAGTGTGTACTCAATTAGCAGCTGAGTGCATTGGGAAATTCACCGAATGGAGAGTCTACTACACTCTTCGCTCATACCAGGAATCGAACTCAGGACTTTCTTTCTTTTGCAGGTAAACATTTTAAGCATTGCACTCCCCGAGCTTATAACATCAAGATGTAATTCGAAACTTTCTGGAACGTTGGTGCTAGGAGGTAGGGAGTCAAAATAATTATTTCAATGATCAATAAACAATTTTGTAGCACTGTTGGGGACGGGCTGGAAAATTATGTTCCCTCGTTATCCGCTACTAAAATTCTCTTCATTTGAATAAGACACTCATAAAAAAAGAATATCCAGATTATGTCCAAATTAGCATCCCATTTGGCTCCAAAGGTCTCTGGAATGGGTTAAATTTCAATTTATTCAGGATTCCAGTACTTCAAGACCCCTCCCGCTGCATACAAGTGGTGCAGCCTTCCCTCATTTCTCTATTTAACAGTACACCACTGTTAATAAATATAAGTGCTAATAATGACTACCTATTTTTGGTAAAGCATTCGGAAAATTTCCCACACTCATAATGCATAAAGATTCGTTGCTATCAACTATGTGTATTATAATCTGGCTCAAGGCCATGGTTATTGAGTATCAAGTGTGGATCTAACTTAATAGCACCCTTACCATTGTGCCTTGGCAGGTGTCTTTTAACATTGACAATTAGATTTGTTTTCGTATTTGACTCCCTTTCTCCTCTGCCTCACATACACACACATATATATATATATATATATATATAGATAGATAGATAGATATAATTACACACATTCTATTTAGGATATTTATGCAGCTGAGCCGTTCTGTATACTTGAAGTCTATTACTGCCTCCTGCAGTTGTTCAATGTGCACACCCGTAGTTATGCGGCATATATAAAGGCAGTTGTCGATTTCTTGCCAAACAGACATTAACTCTACAGCAACAACAGCTGTTGTGATACGCTGTTTCAGATCATCTAAATTAAAACGAACCAGGGGGAGACAAATATCTTGTCTTTGGCTTATCCTCATGAGAAGAGAATTGCAAGCTGTTAGATCTGAACCATATTGCCAACGCATGAGTGACATGTTTGCGACCGCAGGGCGGTGAAACCAGCGTTGCGGAAGATTTGAATCGAGGTAACTACGAACTTGTATGTACCAGTGCGATGACGATCAATCCTCTTATAAATGAAGTTGTCACTGTCTCCGTGCAGTTGAAGCTCCAACCTCTTCTTCAGCATCTTGACATAAGAGGTTTCTGATATAGTGTATCTTTCAAAAAAGAATGGATCAAGCACTTTCTTTTTTTTTCATTTTAATAAAAAAAATCATGATGTTTTTCTACAAAGCTTTTCATAGTAAGTCTCAATATCTTGAATGGTTTTTCTTTAATTAATTTTTGAAACCGTCTATTTCTTTTGTGAACACACTGTGTGTACATGTATACGTATATCACCATTATTGAAATCCTATTTATAAAATAAGTATATCAATAGTTATAAAGCAATCAAGATACTTCATTTGCTCAAAAACATTCGGTATGAAGCAAGTCTTTCTTTCCGAAGCAAGTCTTCGATCACGTGGATAGAATACAACATCAAACTGTACACAGCAAGCAGAAATTCCCTCCCGCCTTCAAATCCTCTTTCTTTTCTTTGCTCTCTTAATCTTTTCCTCTCATTTCCCTGAATGTATATGTGTTTGAATACGTTGGGGGCATACATATATCCGTTTCAATTTGAAACACCGAGGAGTTAAATATGGACGCAGGTACATATCTGCTGAAGTACAAGGGGTATCAAAGAAAGACATAGATACCATTGGAATATTACATTATATACGTGCTGAGAAATCTGAAAAAAAAATAAAGACCAGATTGCACATGTTGGTGGTGGTTGTGAAAATTAGGATATATTCAAAAGACGAGTGATATCAAAAGAGGAATGAATAATTGAAGGATCATAATCCTAATATAAACCACCTGTCATTTTTAGCTGTATAAGATTATATATATATATATATATATATATATATATATATATATATATATATATATATATATATATATATATACATATATATATATATCATTATTATTATTATTATTATTTATATTATTATCATTATTATCATTATTTTGTTGAGTAATAGAGTTTATGTAAATAGGTGTAGGTACGAAGTCCAGTTCTTTGCTGTGTCTTCGAGTTACAGAACGACAAACGATTATACCAGTGGCATTAAACTCAGAATCATCACGAAATACTGATTTTTCTACATAAACCCATATATTTATATAAACGTGCGTGTGTTTGAGAGAAGATATCTATCTATCTATCTATCTATCTATCTATCTATATATATATATATATATATATATATATGTGTGTGTGTGTGTGTGTGTGTATGTATAATTTTTATATTTCTGAAGTCGTCATATACTACATCCATAAATAGATAACATGCTATGCATACACCCGTGCGCACCGACATACATACATCAATTATTATCTAAAATGATAATTTTGACCTCAAATTGACCTGACCCTGAATTGTCCATTGGTAAGCTCAGAGATTAGCGCCCTTTACGCTATGTTAATCCCTAGGTTAGCCAAATGAATGAATTTGTAGCGCTTAGAGTGAAGCCTTTTGGCCCATTTAAACATATTGGCAAGCAAGTAAACAAATTGAGAGCATTCGTTGTTTTTTTAGTATATGTTCGTATATATATGAGTGTATGCACTAACACACACACACACACACATATATATATATATATATATATATATAATAAGCATAGCCCCACAAACCACCCGACCAACCAGCCATGTGGGCAACAAATTCTTCTCTCTTTGCTCATCTGAGTGTTTGCGTATCTCAAGGCGCTCCAGGTCGATGGAAATTTTGTAGGAGTACAAGCACTATCTAAATCAATTTTCAAAACGCAATTTTTTTTAGCCCTCTATGGTAGCTTTGGACCAACAATGTCCGAAGCTTATGCTAGTATATTTTTCTAGAAAATTTCAGATAATCAATATTTTCAAGATGATTTTGAGTAAAAAAGTCTATTTTTTAGATTTTCATTTTTAGATAATCTGGGATTTTTTTCTCAGATGATCAATTATCGTACACATGTGGGTTACGGTGATTCGTTTATATGAAGTAAAGATATTATTATTATTATTATTATCATTATTATTATTATTATTATTATTATTATTATTATTATCCGATGCAAATAAGTGTCAGGGCATAATTCTTCCTCTAGCTTTCTCGATCCAACATTACTGTAAGAAGGTTGTGTCCTTCCAATCCAGAGTCCTCTTCAATAACTTTTTTTCTGGCCGGTGTTAAGACACCAAACTGTACTGTTCACATCTAGATTCCACAATAGGATTTCAACAGCTGTTCCGTTGTGTCTTGATCCGTCGCCAACTTCGGCGTGTCTTCATCGTCTCATGATGATCAATAAACGGAGATTCGACCAACAGAGTGACTTCTTCGGAGTGTGAGATTTCCAAGAAATTTTTTGCACCTCTCTCAACATTCTGTTGCGTGTGCCATCGATTTTGGAGATATCTTGGAGAATGTCTTCGGTAATGTCCAGGAATCAGAGCCATGATAACGATTGACTCCACAGAAGCCTCGAATAATCTTATATTTGTTGAATTCTTTATCAGTGATAACGATGCTTTGAATAAAGAATGTAGAGCACCCCAAACTCCTTGTAAGGTGTATTGGTATGAATTCCAAGGTAAATTGAGATAGTCGGGGACTCCCTCTGCATATATACATATAAAACGAGCAAGCTCTAATTTTTTCCGAGTCACGAAAACATACTCCTTCATGAATTTCATTTCCATTCAGATTTACATATATATGCATATATTTAACACGTTTACACCTATTACGTGAATATATGTACATTTTAGATGATCTAATGTATTTGTATACGACGTATTCGCCTATCGCTAAACGCATAGATTAACTGCAGATATATGTATACATGTCAACACACAATGTATAGGTATGCATATATACAGCTGTGTAATTACAGATGTACACTTACACACGTATATATTAAAAACGAGCGACTAAGACTGGTACCAAAACTATCAACATATGATTGTTCAGTTTTAAGTTGGTCTGGTTGACTCGTTGTGTATGTGTTGCGTATGGAGGCTTTATTAATGGAGCTACAGAGCTGGAAATTCAATTTACAATGTGAAGGCAAGGGGAATAACCGATTAATTGATCAACCCCTTTTTTTCCAACCTTTATGATTGATCACCTCCAAGACATCATGCTGCCAAAAGACGTTGATATGTCAGTTTCATTTATGTGACTAAGCATATATATATATATATATATATATATATATATGTGTGTGTGTGTGTGTGTGTGATATACATAGACATATATATCTTCTTAAATACACACACACACACATACAACACACACACATATATGTGTGGGTGTACATTGTGTGTGCTTATGGTAAATATATCCGATACCTTTCAGAAAAACAGTTTTGTCGAATATAATTCATGCAATGATGTAGATGTACATAAATATATGTATGTATACCTCATTAGATATAACGTGCATACACACTACTTTCAGTATGTGTATGTGTGTATGTGCTAGCATGTGTGTGTGCTAGTGTGTGTGTGTTCGTGAGTGGTCAGTAAATACACACACACACACACACACACACACACATATATATATATATATATATATATATATATATATATATATATATATATATATATATATACGTATGGTCAGAAAAAAATATCGAGTTTTATCCTTAGTTACATTTATAGATGAATGCGACAAAAAGAGGTAAAAAAAAATAGTTTCGAAAAATATGAAAGACTAAAAATGGCGTAGACGGAATAAGATGAAAAATGGAACTGGAAAAAAATAAACATAAGAGATGATGAATCAAAATTTGAATTAGCTGAGCGAGGTGTGTACAAACAAGTAGTAAAGAAAAGAAGAAAGAGATTTCTTTCAAAGAAACAAAGGAAGGAAAGGCGAGGCAGAAAGGTGGGCCAATGGTGAAAGCCTGGCTCAAACTCAACTCCTACTCCTATTGCGACGGAAGTTGATGAAGGCAACCTTTGCGTTGTATATATATATAAGGAATGAAAGAATATAAAAGTCTTTTTTTAGTATGAATGTAATCATATACTTGGGCTGTCCATCAAATTTCATGAACATTAATTGAGAACTTTCAGAGATATTGTGTGGACAGGCAGGAACTAATATATTAATGTATGAAAAGAAATTGGAAAATATCTCTTGGAAAATATACCTGAATGCGTCCTAAAACTTAATCACTTTTGCCGTATAAATGTATATATATTCACACACCAGACGGAAACGCAAACACAAAGGAGATGTATGCATATCTTTAAAAGAAAAAAATAGTAGATATCTATGTCTTGCAAGTTCGGATCAGTCGGTAAAGAACCGGCTATCACTTTTTCAAATCACGGAAAGGAAACATCAACTTTATAGATGTACATATTGATTATAAGAAATTAAGCCCATGAGTATTTTTAGCACAAAAATTGGTAGACATATAAGACTTGTCCATTTAGCTCAGTCGGCAAGAGAAACGACTACCATTTAGTTGATTGTGATTCAAAATCACTGTAGAGTAATATCGAATCACCTCTCCTCCGTATATTTGGTGAGTATTATTCTTGGTGTCTTTGTTGTTCTTGTTATGATGAAAAAAAGCAAAATGAACTCCAGGTTTAGACTGGAGTTAGACCAAAACACCATGGACTTGGAGGCATATACCTGTATACCTATGTTGAAAAAATTCCCGGATCCAGAAAATTCATTCACTTTTTCTTTGCCGTGGTGTGGACAGATACGAGTGAATGCATAAGCTTATGAAAGAAATGGAAAAATATCTGGATACGCAACGGAACTTGATAATTCCTTCAGTAGTCCATTACCTAACTTGCAACAAAATTTCTCCGAAATACATCGAGAACTTTTGGATGTATCGTGAGGACAGACAGACAGAGGACGAGGGAAATCTATGGGGCAATACATATACCTCTCTAACAAGAGTTAGTAATAGTGGATGGAGCGAAATAAAGACGGGCAGGTTTGGTTAGTCACTAAACAGAAACCATCACGCAACTAACGTCTATTTAATGCATGTCATGTTGGGGATAATCAATTTAAAAAAAATGGAAAATGAAGTGGAGTATCAATGTTACATCACTCACTTTTTGTTGGGCATGAATCACAAAAAAGTCTGAATTTCTAAAACACGAGTGGACACAAACTATCAGATCAATGTAGCATAAAATTACATTTGAAACTGAAACTGCTTTGAAAAGTATCTTGGGTTACAGGAAGGGAAAAATTTAAAAAAATAGACAAAATACGGACTAACTGGATGTCAAGCAAAAAAAAATTTCTTTGAGCTTAAAGTCCGTACCAATAGAGCTAGAGGGCTGAAAAATACGTGAAATACATGCATAGCCAGCAAGACCATCTTGAAAACTGAAAGGAACCGTCGTTGGTAGTTTCTGCAGACAGTTTTGGTTGCTGCTTTCTGATAGATGAAAAGAGGGAATGAAAAGAGCCCAAAACGAGACCCTCCAACGCAAAAGAATACAAAGAAGCAAAATGATGGAAATAAGAAAAAAATTCAGCAAATTTTTAGAAAATGCAAACATTCAAGCAAATCTCATTAAGGGGTTAGCATGCTAGTCAAATGGACCATTACTTCTCTAGAGGGTTTGATGTCCACTGGGTGTCCCTGCATTCGTGGCTTTATTCCAAACTTACCTAGCGTAGTAAGCATCAACGATTGATGTAATTAGGAACGGTACCTTGCAGTGGAGTAGTCCGTTTGAAAACTAGTTTCGTTGACCTTTGCTCTATAGTGAGTTCGATATCCACTTGGTCACACAAATGTGTATTCTTTTGCCGTACTAAACTAAGCTTAGTAAATCTTTAAGGTGTGTTGCTGTTTAACAATGGTCGACAAGTAAGGGTTGCATATCAATAATACTGTAGTGAGTTTGATTACATTAAGAATCACAGCCCTGTGCCAGGCGAGGTCAAGTGTACTTAATACTAGCTGGGGCACCCAGCGGTGAAGATAATAAGCAATGCCTGAAAATCATGTATTCAATTCTTGCACACGGTGCCTAAAAATAGGGAGGGCAACCCTTCAACTGGGTCTAAAATGCTAACATTGACCTTTCTGAAAATGCCAAAATTGACCTGGACTCGAATTAACCAGTATAGGTTACCAGAGGTCAGCACCACCTATCCTAGGTTCAAACGGTCAAATTTCTTTTGTACACAAATTCGCAGCCGTTAAGATAGAGTAGCCTATGACAGATTACAAGATGCATGCATTAACCCTTTTCAAGAACAAAAATTGACCTGACCTTGAATTGATCTTAAGAGGTCACTAGACGTTTATTCAGTCTTCATCTTTTTATTTCATCGCCATCAATCATATGTTCATCCTGGGTCAAATTACTCTTGTCACAAATTTGCAGGCCGTAGGGTACAGCCATCTGCAGTTGACATGACCCCAGATCGACCTTCGGAGGTAAACAGCACCACCTATCCTATGTTTATCCCGGGGCAAAGTTATTTGTAGCCTTCAGGTTTGAGCCGTCTCAGCTAGATTTGAAATGCAAAAATTGACCTAACCCCGCCGAAATTGACCTGATCATAGATTGACTTTTAGAGATAACCAGAATTCATTGTCACCAATCCTATGTTCATCCCTAGGGCTGTTACTCTCCATGTACAAATATTCAGCCGGTAGGTTATAACTGTTTATGAGTTTAAGAGCATAGTCAAAGACAAACATTCTTCGTCTTCATAATGTCAGATTAATATACAAGCGTGTATAAATATGGACAAGAAGGAAATGAATAATTGAAGGAATCAATAGAGAGAGAGAGAAAATGTAGTTAGTCTAATTCTTACTGAGTAACTCTGGCCCTTTGCCAAACTAAGCCAAGTTTAGAAAATATTAATAAACAAGCGTTCATAATATGGGCCAGAAAGAAATGAATGAATAAAGAAATCAATGAAGAAAGAAAACAACGAGATAAAGGAAAACGTTGAGTAAAAAAAAATAACCTGAAAGAACACCAAAGAAAAAAAAAATGTTGCATTTTCATTCTTAATTTTCCTCATATTTTTTATTCATTATTTGTGCGGACGGCCAATGTCTGCACGCATTCAGAACACTCACCAATCAACCGACTCGTAAGCCTTGTTCCATTTGGTTTCCCCGAACCCGACTTCATTCGCCATTTTCCCTCTTTTTTACTCTACGCCACACCGGACAATTCGGCAGCACAAACGAGTTACGGCATGGGAAGGACGACTGTGGCTTATGCATGATGAATTAACTCGCTTGTTCATCACGACATCTGTGATTGCGCTTGCGATCGACCATTTCTTTCTGTCCGAGGCTGCTGACTTGCGTGTTCCTTAAATCACGAAGCATTATTCATTCGGACGCCATGATTAATAGGCGGGCTTTTACTCAATCGAGTCTTCCTTAAGTACTTGGCTCTTTCAATGTAATCTTTCCTTCCAAGTCTAGTGGAATATAGATAGATAAATAGATAGACGGACAGACAAAAGGAGAGAGAGAGAGAGAGAGAGAGAGACAGACAGACAGACAGACAGACAGACAAACAGGAACAGAGACACAGAGAGAGAGAGAGAAGGATGGAGAGAGATAATTGAATGGAATATGGGAACAGAGAGAGAGATTGTGCAACATCGATTCAAAGAAAGAGGGGGGGGTAATACTTAAGAGAGAGAGACAGACAGACAGACGTAGGGAGAGAGGGGAAGTGGGAGTTGGAGAGAGAGAGAATTAAATAGGTAATGGGGGAAGAGAGAAAGACAGAGAGAGTAAGAAAGATGGTGCAATATCGATGAAAAAGAGAAAGGGTATTACCTAAGAGAGAAACGAGGAGAGAGAGAGAGAGAGAGAAAGAGAGAGAGAGAGAGAGAGTAATGAATGAACTATGAAATATACTGGTATAGGATTATAAGAAATCGTCAACCAATACATTCATAAGAACTGTCAAAGTAAGTTTCTTCAGTTTTCAAGTTAGTCCGGCTGGCTGGCTGGCTATTAATGTATGTATGTGCCACGCGTATGGGTTGAATCGATGTGGTCTGATTTTTTTAGCATTCACACCTCATCATCTTCAAAAAAATGTTGTTTTTCTATCCCCCCCCCTGTATAGTATTTGTGCGTGTTTAAGGGAGGGGTTAATTTGCAATGCAAGTTCATGCTAAACTGGCCTCTAATTTTGGCTTGAATGCATTCAAACTATTTAATTTTTTATTTCAATTTTAAATTTGGACTTTTTAATGATCAACCAAATGCAAAAGAGGTGGTTTGTTTAATGTCACCCCATTCATAAGTATTTTTTGTTGATTACCCCAATACAGCATTTTACAAAAAACATTGGTCACCTAACGATTTTTATTGAGTGACTAACCAGACTTATACATATTTTATGATCATATAAATATATATATACATGTGTGTATGTCTGTTACGCACTCTTCCAATCTCTAAATACGCGACATACACACACACACACACATACACCCACACACACACATGTAGGTGTGTAAAAAGGGAAAACAGAGTAAGTGAGAGAGAGAGAGAATGATAGACTGAGGTGGGAATGGAACAAATTCGCAATGACCAACGAAAACCAATATAATGAAAGGCAGGAAATTATAGATACTCTTACTACTTATTTGTTGCTGGTTTTACAACTATTGCAGGGACTGTCAAGTGAAAAAGAGGGGCATTATCGTATCCATACAGAACTTGATCGTGTCTTAGCACCTGAAAACAGCAGATATCTGGGGTTTTACAGAGAAGGAGAGGAGAACAGTTTGACAGAAAATCAAGATATATAAAGAAATAAATTGATGTCAATGGACCCAAGTTGATTTATGAGATCCCGCAGAAAGAATATCACAGAGAAAAGGATAGAGATAGGTAGATAGACCAATTGATAGATAGATAAATAGATGAATAAGTAATTAGCCATATTAGCAAGTAGCATGATTAATACACTCGTAGATAAATCGATATGTAAATTGATATACTGTATGTTTCTTATAGCACTGGGAGGAGAATAAGAAGAAAATCATGCATTGAACAGACAAATACAGCGAAAGGGAGAATTCATGAAAAAGCATCTACTTTCATCATGAACAGTGATTTTCTTGATTTTCTGTCTGTAGCCATGGACTCTTCCACAGTGAGGTTAGAGGTTTGCTGATAAAAGTATCTCACGTCCACCATATGGAACAATGATTTCTTCCACTGAAACAAGTCTGAAAAAATCATCCAAAAAAATTCAAACAAAGGTAGTCCCGAGATTTCAAAGTTTGTTTCGAGTAACTTTTTAAGAAAGGGTGAAGAGCGGAAGTAGGTCTCAGATTTTGTTTGGCAGTGAGTCATTATAGAGGCAGCGCACACTCTCTTTCTCTTTCTGTTACACCACAGTCTTCTATATTTTCCACCATCACAACCTATGACGACTCCACCTGACATACTATCTCTCCCATTTTGGGGTCTGGGAACGCTCAACAATATTACCAGAATAATGATAATTGCGTCTTTGCATCCAGCCTCTTCTTAGGAAAGGTTTTTACAGGAACGGTCAACTTTTGGGTAATTGTTACTTTCCCTGTTTCAAAATGGTCACTGCACCAGCAGTAGGGTTAGTATTTTGGAGGCAAGTGTTAGTAATTAGTAGTGTTAGTGATAGTGTTAGTTTTAAATCTCAACTGCTGCTTTGACTTTGAATCCGACTTGACACCTACCACCCTGGAGCAGCAGCCATTTCAAAACAAGAAAGGTCGAAATAACCAACTTTCAGGGAAACATGTAGATCTGTGATTTTTTTTTTCACGTTGATTAACTATTAATGGGGAATTAACTATTAAAATCAAAAATAATTCAGTCAAGCAGAGGGATCGATAGTTTCATGGTGCAACCGTTGTTCGAGATTTTTGATAGCCATTTGTTATATGGCTCCAGCTTTTTTCCATTCTGCCTTTCAGAAAAGTCATTTCATTCATATTGCGAAAAATGAAAACTTTTTCTGTTTTCTTGAATGGTAAAGTGAAATTCCAACAATAACAAAAAATAACAATATATTCAAAAGCAGAAATGATTTCAAAACAATAAATAACGAAAAAGTTTTTTTCTTTTTCTCTATTAAAGAAAAACCATTACAGAATCTATCCATGCTTGCAAACGCCTATCATTATCTCACTACCACCTGATATTAATATCGCAGAAGGTACAGTTTTCTCATGATCGCCAATTCATAAAAATGAAAATACTTTCAAAAACAAGAGAAAATATGAATATTTTGATATATTTATGAGATCCGTATAAATTTTCATTAATGAAAAAAGTCCTTTTGTTATTGATTTTAGTGTTACAAACAAAAGGTTATTAAATGCTGAAACATGATTTTGCGAAGAATTTAAAAAAAACGAAGATTCAATTCTTCTTCAAGTCGTTCACCGTAATGTTATGGTTAACAGATCATTGTATGTATCATCGTATTTCAAATGGCTCTCATCGAGGGTATCGTAGAGTTAGGTTCACACGGTTGATTGTTAGTGAGACCCTCTACTGGCTTGCCAGGCCTATCGAAGTTGTTTTGACCTTCGTCATCTGGTATTCCATAATGGTCACCTATCTAGGTACTGACCACGCTCAATGTTGCCTAACTTCGATGATTGTACAAGAACCGGTGTATCCAATGTCTTTGTGTATTACGCAACCAAATACTTTTTTTCAGCAAAGAATCTTCCACTAGATGAATGTAAGAGAAATGTAAACGCTTTTAAAGAATCATTGTTCTTATTTCTCTACAAAGCTTTCAGCTGTGTCGTTTTTGGCACAGACCCTAGTGCTAAAGTTGCTGTGCACGGTAATACACTACTGATTCAAGTTCGTTATCTGCTTCGCTTAATACAATTCGCTGATGTCCCTGTTCTTTGACTTATTGTCCGGTATTCCGGTCACTTCTATTAGCTTCTCGTTAAAGAGAAATCTCTAAAACTACCACAACCCATCAATGGTCCACGCACTGTCAGCAACCAATCCCCCTTTTCACAGTGATTACATTACCAATACCATTGAATGAAGTGATGTCAGTGACTCTTATTAAGGCAGCAGTAATGGCGGGTGGCATTCGGAATCGGTCGTCTGATTTGATCATTCTACCACGAGTAGGTGCCGTGTGCAAACAGATCATGGCGGGAAGGTCACGTAATACAAACAAGCCAACGATATGCAGCTGTATTTGATGCTAATATAATTGGGTTACACTTGAAATATGCGTCATGGCACCAACAATAAAGTAATGTGAAATACACATTATTATAAGCTGGCGTCTGTTCCCCGGACGAACAGTGTAAGTGTAAAGTTCGTGATGCGGTGTCGAGAAAACGTTCTAAATAGTGCAGTATCAATATTGTAACCCTGCGAGAAAGATTGAGCGGCAAGTTGATCACATCCAAATACTGGTATGAGTGAATGGGATAGTGTGTGTGCGTGTGTGTATGTGTGTGTGTGTGTGTGTCGGGGGTAAGTGGTTTCCTTTTGAATGGTATGGGTGTAAAGGTGATTCGCTGAATGTAACAAGCCGAAAATTTGCGTGAACTGCTGTTCGTGACTGGCCAACCACAGAGTTGTATACAAAGGATAATATTAACGTTTAAATATAATACAACGCGATATATTTGCGTTTGATGCGTTTCTTTTTAGATATATCCAGGCTTTGAACCAACCATCTGTGACAAATAGACCAGAGAAATCTCTTTTAACCCCTCCAATGGCATGTCGTGTAAGCTGTTGACAATCAGTCAATTCATTCACTTCTTTACAACAGTTTTACTTTGCCAATTCGTGCTACGTCTTTTTTTTTTCAATTATTGCATAGGCTACCTACCTAAATCTGCCCTAAACCCTGTAGTGATTGTTTCTGGATGAGCCTCAATGGCTGACCTCAATTTGTCATTGTCGAGTGACGAATTGGGGACAACAATAAGGCTCAACTTGCATGTCCAGATCACCGGAAGCAAAGTTTGGGCATCGACGACGCACTGTCTGTTCTGAAGTGGACTCAGGCCCCAAAGCACTGGTGATTTTGCAGATGGCTCCAATAGCACGGTAACCAAGTTTAAATTCGGGAAACACAATGTCATGAAAATCGTTTTTATTCCTATTTGCCTCATCCCCCCCCCCAAAAAAAGAAAAAAGATAAAAAATGTAATGAAAAAATTCAAACAACTCCTGGAAAACTAAACATGGAACTTTAAAAGGAAGTATGAATGTATGCATAGACAGAAAAGATCAATGCAAAGAAATCGATCGCACTAATGCAACTCCAAACAGCCATTCATTATCTTTCAACCAAATAATACTGACCATACTTTATCTAAGGAATTTGGATAACTTAATATATCATGTTTATTACTATTTATTATCACACCAACATTAACCAACTAAGCAACAAAATAACAGCCTCTCTGATAGAAGTCGCCTCTATATTTCAACCAGCGAGCATACAAACTATCAATAAAATCCCAGATAAAATCAAGAATTACATGGAAAAAGGAAGCAGCTTTAAGCCACCGACAACAACACAAAGAAAATAAAGAAGACCGAACTGAACAAAACAATAAAAGAGAAACGAAGTGGAGACTAAATAAGATACACGGCAGGAATCATTAAAACAACTTTCAAAAAAGTCTGAGGCTTCAAAGCTTTAAACAAAGGTCTCAGTTCAGGACGCACACCAAAAAAACAACCCCCCAAACCCCCAGAATACTCACAGATAACAACAAAGAGAGATAGGGTTGTAGAACGTGCCCCAAGATTCAACGAAACGAGGAATCCTCCAAACAAGGAATACAGAACAACAAACAGGATACGCAGAACGTGAGCAATCGGTTCAAGGATATCCCAGAAGTAACCTCATGGGAAGTGAAGCAAGCCATCACACAAAGAAAGGAAAAGACCCTGGACCAGATAACATCACCATCGATCTACTCAAAAAAGTTGGTAAGATCATCACTAAGAAACTGGCTATTCTATTCAACTTATGCCTAAAACAAAATAAAGTCTCGGGAGATTGAAACACAGCAACTATAATGCTTTCATATAAAAATGGAAATCCAAAATACCTCAACAACTACAGACCAATAAGCTTACTCAATTGCGTTTATAAACTTTTCACAAAAATCATTGCCAACTGAATCGCTAACCATGGCTGGCTGGCTGGCTTTAGAAGAAGCTACTCGGCTGTGGAAAACCTTCATTCGATGAATCAGCAGAAATAAAAAGCGGCAGAATACAAAATGCAACTCGCTGTAGCATTTTGAAATTTCGTAAAGGCCATCGACTCTGTGAAAATTCCCACAGTCATGAGGGCCATCTCTATACAAGGTGTAGACCCCATATACGTCAGAGTACTTAAACATACATAGTCGATGCAGCTCTTAATTAGGCTACATAAAAATCTCCTTCAAGCCTCAAAAAGTATAAGACAAAGTAATACCAGCTAACCCAAACTCTTCAGAGCCTGCTCCGAGATGATTTTCAGAAAACTAGACTGGGAAAATAAAGAAATCAAAATAGACGGCGAATATTTGAACAACCCCAGATTTGCAGACGACATTGCCCTTTTCGTAGAAAACCTAAACGACTGACAACTAATGCTAGATAGAATAAATGAAGAAAGCAAAAAAGTTGGACAACGCATGAAGCTCAGCAAAACAAAAATCATGTGCAACAATTTCATTGGAAATAAGAAAACATCGGTCAAAGTTGAAGACGCAGAACTTGATGAAGTAGACCACTATATCTACCAAGGACAACAAATCTCTAATTAAGAGACAGACCCGCAAACTAAGTATGTAACGTGAACATGAAAGAATTATGCTCAACTTTACAAGACAGGAAGGAGAAAACAGGAGACTGATACATAATGGAATCCATTAGACAACTGAAACAGCAATGGACTGGTCATGTTGCAAGAATGAAAGACAACTGATGGACGTCATGACTCACAATAAGGATCTCTACAGATCACATGCACTACGGAGGCCGGTAAAATACAAAACTGAGAGACAAACTGAATAAATTCATAAAGTATTGGCGCTGCAACGCCCACGATAGATAAGTGTGGCGAATCCTGGAGAAAGTGTGTTCGATGACGGACGTTGAAAGACTAATAATGATGATGGCAAACTGAATACCCTTGTTAATAGATCATGTTTATAAATAAAAATGAAATATATATATATATGTATATATATGTATATATGTGTGTGTGTGTGTGTGTCCTTAGTAAAATCAGTAGGATTCATCAGAAAATGCACTACATCCGTTTTGTGTATTGTTCTAATTGATGAATACATTTGGTGCACATGTTACAGGTATTTAGGCCATTCACGACATCCCTGTTGTTGCTGTTATTATCATCATCATTATTAGTTGTTGTATTATTATTAAAAAAATAATAAAATGACAGTTTTACGATTTTCAAGTATGATATTATCCGATATAAATTGCGAATTTTTGATGTATAGAATATTTTTGTATCTATATCTATATCCACAAAAATGTTCAGTTTTGCTAGATTATTTCATTTAAATATGATATAATCTGATATTCACTGGAAATGATCGGTATATTTTTCATCTCCGTATATATATATATATATATATATATATATATATATATATATATATATAGAGAGAGAGAGAGAGAGAGAGATAGATAGATAGATAGATAGATAGGTAGATAGAGAGAGTGAGATAGAGAGACAGCAAGAGAGAGATAGAGGGAGAGTGAGAGAGATGTCGGAAATTTTCAGTTTTGCTAGATTTTATCATATTTGAAAAAATTAATTTTTCTTTCAAAATATTAACAAGGTGTTATCGACCATTTTTCATGAGTATCATCATCACCATCACCACCACCACCACCACCACCACCATCATCATCATCATCATCATTTTTCCTGTAGGTATTTTGAATTTCAAAGTCAATTTCTTCTCTCGTCAGAATGCAATGGAATACTCTTGTCCCAAAAAACTGAACATCTGTACCAGATGTAAGCACGTTGCCAGATGCCTTGCCACACAAGATCATATTTGTCCGGTTTTGTGTCAAAATTCAGTCTCACGATAATGAAAGATCTCAAAATTCATCATCAAAAAATGCTCTCAAAAAATTAATTAAAATACATATCTTCGTTCATCTCTATTTATGAAGTATATCATTCATGTATAAGGGACTTATCTTTTGTGTATATTTCTGATATGAGTACGAAATCTTTATTCGCGATATCAGATAGCATTGTCCAATACCAGATTTGCCCAATGTTGGTTTTGAAAAAATATCAAATGGCCACCCTGGATGCAAGAAAAAAATACAAAGAAATTGACAACAGTTCGTTTACTCGAATTCGTTCAGTTGTGTCTCGTCTGGTGCGAAGTCGTAGGCTCATGCTAAAAAAAAGTTGAAAATAGCACTAAATGAAGTTGGAAGTGAAATCAAGAATAAAAACAAGAGAAAGAGCAAGTACTGACCCCATTATCAACCTTGATGTCTGGGGATTAAATAGAACCCGAATCACAACCCCTTTGTTGAATATTCTAATAAATATTCAGTTATCTCACCTAGGTCAAATTCCGAACCACATTGAATTCTGCAAATCGAGACAGCATATAACTGATGCAGGAGTGCCCGATACATTTTAGAAAAGTTCCTTAAAAAATCCTAATAATACTTTGAAATATGTAGAATTCGTACAAAAGATTTCTGTTTATATATATATATATATATATATATATATATATATATATATATATATATATATATATGAATTTCCAATATTTAGTATTACTTCATTATGTTTTTATTTTGTACTTTTTAAAAGTTGGTCCACATTCTGAGCATTTTTAAATCGTAGAAGGATGTTGAATTTTTTTCCGGTTTGTAATACTTTTTGAACACGTTGTATATTAACAAAGATTTTCATTTTCTTGTATAACTGCAATAAATAATTTAAAATCATGCTCCTGGGGTTCATGGTTTCCAAATTAGTCTCCAAGACAGACGATCAGCAATCAAACCAAGTTAATTTAAGAATCTTTCAAGGTGATTTCTGAAGATTAACACAAATATAATCTAACAATACTTGACCCTGAGCCAGACTTGGTCAGACCAATCAAATCTCTACAATGGAAAGCATCTTCATTTGAATAATAGACGAGACAGTGCCAATTGAAAATATCTTACTTAGCATTGAAATTGAAAAGACAGAAATACGACGACATTCGTATTGAGAGGCTAAAAAAATAGAAGCAAATTGATCCAGGCTCAGACAATTATCTTAAAAGCGATTTCTGATCCTGATCGGACTAGCTTTCAAATGATGGATAAGCTGGGTGATTAGGGGTGATTGATGATAGTTCTTTTCTTTATATCTACCATAATAATGGGTAGTGTATTTTTTCTGTGTCTTTGTTCGTATCACTGGACATTTCTACTTGAAGGTAACAATTTTGCTGATAAAAATATCTCCTACCCACTATCCGAAACAATGGCCTTTTCTACTGATTTAATTTGTTTTTTTTCCATCTCATAGAAATCTAGATATATCCATGAATTTTTTAACGCGAATTAGAAACGATTAAACATTCTTTTTTCTTCTTTTTATCTACTATGATAATGAATGGTGGGATATTTTCATTATCAGTAACAATGTACTATTCCACTTAAGGGTAACAGTTTTACTGATAGAAATATCTCCAATCCAACAATTGAAAAAAAGAAAGATTTAAATGGTCGATTTTCCAAAAAAAATAATCTCGGAGAAATTTAAATATATCCGTGAATTGTACACACAGATTAACAAGTTTAACAATCCAACTCATTCCAACAGACTTTGTTCAATTATTCTTTCTCTTCCAAAACTTTTCCTTCTTTGGCTTCCTTTAATGAAAAAACAAATTCTTTCAAACACTTGTCACTCCATTGTTTGAGTTGCGTGTTCGAACCCGGGTAAGAGCTAGAATTTCTCCCTATCACTTTTGAAAATCAGATCAGGGCTTTCTAATTGAATGATTAGTGCAACAAAATCTTCGCACTCCTGTATATATTACTGCATTCAAACTCTGCTGCACTCTTCATTCCATTATGTCCATTTCGATTTTCGTGTATTTTTTGAAACAATATGTGTATATAATGGTACTAGTGACCAACTAATATACACTTATATTGTGCATACCTGCACACACGCGAACAAACAGACCTTTTCTCACACACATACACGTGCACAGACACACATACATGCGTACATCCCCGACATACATGTATATATATACATGAATAAAAGAGTGAGAAAGGGATATATATATATATATATATATATATATATATATATATATATATATATATATATATATATATATATATATATATATATATATATAGAGAGAGAGAGAGAGAGAGAGAGAGAGAGAGAGAGATGAATACTAAAATATTACACGCCTTACTTTCATAACTGTTCATTTCCATTCTGCTTTTCATTTATGGAAGCCTGGGGGCGCCACAATAAGTTATCACAACTCCAGCCATTCGTGAGTTGTCCGTTTTGCTTGACGGGAGCCCGCCATTGTTTAATTGCAAACTATTGATCAAGCTTCAGCTGGAGGCCAACATTTCTGACACCGGCTTTTTCACCAGACTTGAATCCGATACAGTCGGCGCTTTCCTTATTTTTAATAGGACTATATATATATTTTTAAATTGATTCCATTGATACGTTCTTTTTTTTTTCATTCATCTTGATAAATAATAGTACAGATACGGTAAACATACATCACGATTCCTTGCTAATCGGCTATTATTCATTAGTTTTCCGTTATAGCCATTTTTATCATGATTTAATCTTATAGAATTTCTTCTTTTGTATATATAACAAGCTTTATGAATGTATGAGAATTACTCGTCAAATATATGGAATACATACACTCACACGCACATATATATGTATATACACGAATATGCATCAATAACTATTATTCATTGCCCAAAATAAATTGTACAAATCGAACATTATACAATGTGAGTTCCAGATCAAAATTAAGCTACAAGTAGATGTTTGGCTCCGGACCGTATTGAATACATACGTAGAAAACAACATTTTATCTATATACTAAGAGGTCGCAAAAGTAGACATGGAGTTGTTAAAAACTTCAAAAAATCTGGTTGATTACAAAGTTATGTGTTATAACCATATGACCCTCTCTAAAACCGTTGTCATGTGCAACGAAAGTGATCAGAACGAAAAAAAATGATTAAAATCGAAAATTCAGCATTGAAAAAGGTAGATCACGACATCTACCTGGGAGAACAAATTCCCACGTCCCCAGAAGAAGGAGAAATCAAGCGTTGAATCACCCCAGGTCGGAAAGATTGTGGTATGTGCAAGCTCAACATTCAAGAACAGAAAAAATCATCGGTTTTGGAAAGAATGGCCTACAATCAATGCGTCACTAATGGAACTGAACATGGGATCCATCCAAAAGATTTGACTCGCAAACCGAAAACCTTGCACAAGTAAGAATCATGCTTTACATCTCAGGGAGAGACTATGAGACAGCACTGTATATTAGAGAAAAAGGCAAGAGCCGATGACATCGTAAAATCCATTAAAAATCAAAATGGCATTTGGCAAGCCATCACGTAAGAATCTCAGACAATAGATGGACATCGAGATTTGCAACGCGGATCCCAAGAGATCGTACGCAAAATCGTGGCCGGAAAAAAATGTGACAATTTGAAAAAAAAAGTTCAGGAGATATTGGAGCCTTGATGTCCCCTATCAAGCGTTCTGGTAGGTCTTAGATAAGGTCTACATCCAATGACGGACTTTGAAGTGCTGTTGTTGTTGCTGATGATGATGATAATTATGATTGAGTCACAATAAAGATGACATACAACAATTAATCAAAGAAACTGCAATTGCTACAGTGCTCTAATTGCAGTCAAGTGTAAACTCTCAAGTGTGCAAATTGTATACCTTAATTATTTGCACTTTCCTGTTATCTAGTTTTTACACTAAATCACACTTTGACACACTTTATTGTCATCAATTTCCTGGCAGGCTTTTCCTATGAAACGAATCGTGTCATCAAGAGAGCAGGGTACATTAACTGTTCACCTACTTTTACACCCTGGTATATTAATCACATATGTGCATATGATGTGCATATAATTTGATTTATTTGATTTTCATTTCCTCATTGATCATTTGTCATTTTATAAATTGAAAAGATATCTAATTTTTTGCCCATTAATTTTATGTTTTTGTATTTTATGTATATGCACACAACGACTTTTCTATGAATATGTATATTTGCATCAGCATAAACATACAAAGATGTACATACATATACATAGGTGTGTGTGTATCTATATCTGTATAAACGTATCTATATTCATACAAATGTATCTATATTTTCATATATATATATATATATATATATATATATATAAATATATATGTATTTTTATAGAATTATAAATTCATATATATATTCAGAGATAGATAGAGATAGAGAGAGAGAGGGGGGAAGAGAGAGGAAGAGAAATCTAGAGGGAAAGATAGATACAAATAGATATGCAGTTAGATAGATATGTATCTATTCTATCTTCGTGCTTTCATAACTACAATTTATATTTATACCCAGATAACTTCCGATATGTTTATCACATTTTATTAATACATTTCTTTGAAATTTAATTTATAATTCTTCGTATATATAGATATAAATCAGATATGTGCGTGTGTATGTGCGTGAGTACGTGTGTGTGTGTGTGTGTGTGTGTGTGTGTGTGTGTGTGTGTGATACGTAGTTTTACGTTCATCATTGATTCACCCATAAAAAGCTGTTCTGACACGATAACTTCAGTTCTATGAGTGTAATGTATCCAATCGGCAAATTCATTTTCCATCAAGTTTTTCATATCCAGCAATATCAATATGGAATATATATCAATGGGTGTTGACTTGTTTGTTTGTTTACATCCTGTTTGAAGAAATCTGATCTTTTCCATTATATGCATATATAATGGAAATATGTGTGTGTGTATGTATATATATATATATATATATATATATATATATATATATATCAAATAGAGTTTAAAATGAAATAATGCATTCATAATCATCTCTGTCGGATTATACATGCATTTCTGAAAAACATAATTTTCAGTGTTAAGAAACAAATGAAGCAGGTATTGACAACAAATGAACAAAATGGAAATTATGAGTGAAAGCAGTTATATTGGCCTTGTTTAGCTCAATAGTTAGGACAACGGTTCGTTGAAGCAGCTACCGTATAGGTTGCATGTTCGAATCTCGCAGCAGCCCCACTTCCTTCAATTATTAATTCTACTATTTTCTAATCAAATGATATATTCACCGTACAACAACAGGAGGTCATTTCATAGAAATATAACTTGCTTATGATTATTCCCGTCGGATAATATGTTCATTCCTTATTTTTATATATATATATATATATATATATATATATATATATGGTGTCAGCTGTATTACATCTCTTCAGTGTAGCTATAGACTTTCCATTATCTAGTACCACGAGGCAGTTTGAAACCTTCACTTCAGACCCGGTGGCCGATATCCTACCTCCGGAAAGTTAGAAAGGCTGAATGTGAGCGATATATCAATTTACACAGATATTCTTCATCCACCAGAGTGCTTTATTCCTGTGGAATTGGATAATAAAGAAAAATTTCTCAGAACCTTATTTCGATTTACTAACATTTCGTCAAGAGAAACAGAGTTAGCTCTCTTTGTTTTGAGGTATGTTTCAGAAACCTACCCAGAAACAAATCATCAGATTATATACCCATTTATTTCTACTCATACTCAGGGAATAAGTAGAATATCATTTATTATTTACAAAGTTATTATCAAGGCTTTATGGGTCAAATATTTTTTATGTGGAACAAAGCATTTCTGAAATCCTATACGTCCGATCGTTCACTTGATGAAATTCAATATGAAGAGATGTTTTGTAGAACAGCTTGACATCATCAAGAGAGGTACAACCATATCTATATATATTGTGTCACCCACAGACTGCTATTTCGTTGTATTACAACTCTTCAGTGTGGTTATAGACTATCCATTATCCCATCTAGTATCACTGAATAGGTTTGAAACCTTCGCTTCAGACCCAGAGGCTGGCATCTTATCTCTGCCCCACCGAACTGAACGGTCAGTAAGGGTGAATTTAAGCGATATATCTATTTACACATATACATTCCCCATTCCCCAGATTACTGTATTCCATGATGGAAAAGCATTGCATAAGCTTACAATGAATGAGTTACCTCACTTGAAGAGCGCTCAACCCTGAATAGGGGAGCGTTAATTGGTGTGTCATCCACGGACAGCTGTTTCGTTGTATTACAAATCTTCAGTGTGGCTATAGACTATCCATCATATACATATATATGTATGTATTTATGTATACGTGTGTGTGATTGTGTGTATGTGTGATGCTTGGTGGCTGATGTAGTTGTGCATATCTCTCGAATACAAATGATCAGTGTTCAAGACCACGTAGAAGCCTGGATTTTGAAAGCTGATTTTGGAAGAATGGCGTAGCGTAGTGTTTTTATCTTCCATATGATGCCAGGCTAGACACTGCTAAGCCTTTTTTTAAAAAAATACTTTTGTATACAGATTATATATCATTGAACGGATATCCATCTATCTATCACTTTCTCCTCTACATCTTTCGATTCATTAATCTTCTTCTCCATTGCCCCTGCCTTTCTTCCACTCCTTCACCCTCTCTCTTTTTTTCTTTACACATACATATACATTTTAAACGCTTTGACAGTCACATTGCAGAATGCGTGACCCTGTGACATATTCCTCTACCTAGTGCAATATTTTACAAGGTTGTTAAGCCCATAAGTGTATATATTGATACATGATTTTCTTTTGTCAAAGTTACACTGCTTGTGCCTATTTCTTTTTTTTTTTTAGCCTGAACTTTTCCTTCTGTACACACTAAGACCAGTCCTTTTGGTCTGAGTTTGGTATAGATAAATAGTTTTGGCTTCCCTTATTCCTGGCAAGATATTAAAGGGCGTAGATTTGTGAGTTTTCTGAGATGACTAATATTGAACTAGTCTAGCATTGTGTGAGAGGTCATTAAGCGCATGGCATGATTTAGGAACACTGCAAGCAATTGCCAAGATATTTGCTTCCTCCCGGAACAGTCCAGACCGTAAAGTACAACAGGCATTATAAGCTTTGAACAACCGTAGCCATTAAAGACAGATATGGGTTCTATTCTTTTCATAATTATGTGTGTTGCTGTGTTTGCATGTTCCAGCAACCCTAACCAACTGTTCGGTCCAATGACTTGAAATTGATTGAAGTACTCAACTAGACCTCATCTAAAATACTCTCTTTTGATTTGGGGGGGGGGGGAATTCTGACTGTTTTTGGTTCTTCTTTAGGGTTTATTAATAACATCTTGATTCCTAAAAATCTAGATATTTCTAGATTTTTTTTCACTCTCTTTCAGATGTTTTACATTGGGGAAACACTAGTGATGCCATTAATAGAATACATTTACGCATTTTCTTTTTTTACTTCACATTTTGACGGTGCAGTTGTTCAATTATTGAGTTATATATATTTCCCGTTTCGACTTGATCGGTATTCTTTCGGGAGTTAAAAATAATTTGTTCTTATTAAAAGCGTCCCCGCCAATTTTATGTTTTACAGCAGCGGAGTTATCCCTATCGATGGAAAGGGGATATTCTAAATGATCAAATTTTTGGATTGGCTTTACTTTTTTTTCCTCCGATGAAAATGTTTAGAGGTTTGAGATTTTTATTTGCATTTTGTTTCTCAAATATTGGAGCATATATATATATATATATATATATATATATATATATATATATATATATATATATATATATATATATATATATATGTATATATATATATATATATATGTATATATATATATATATATATATATATATATATATATATATATATATATATATAATTTTTTTTCTTTCTTACATGGACACCTGCATGTACATGGATATATCTACGTGCTCGTTTAGTGTGTCACTTAGTCATGATGCACAAACGGCAAACGCTATAATGGTGGATTTGAAAGTATCTAAAAATTGAAAATCGAATAACATTCACAGTTTTCCAATCTCGATGATGGTCAGGATAATGTTCGAAAGCGCTCTATCAGTTGTGTCAAGCCTATTTATCATGTCAAGCGACTTATGATGTTTACTCGCCATCACAATATTTGAACAACCGTAGCGTCAAAATCTGAAATCGTTGAAAAAGAATCCCATCGAAGAATTAATATTTTCAGAATAAATTCTAATTCTGACATCACTGGTGTTTTCCACTGTAAAAAAAAATCTAAAATAGTGTAGACACATTTAGATACATCTAGATTCTGGTGAATCTCGATGTTATTCATAAATCTGTCGAAATAAAACCTTGGAAAGGTTGAAAAAGCTTTTTATTTTCCCAAAAATAAAAATGAATATTTCATAAGGGTTGTAAGGGAGTATTGATGCCGATTTTCAAGTTTGGAGACAAAACAGTATGGCTAGAAGCACTAGAACACAAGCACATAAAAAAAACGATGCAACCATTCACCACTTCTGGTAGCTACGGTATTTCATAATGCAGTCCTATATCATAACTATGAGCAATTTGAGATCAGATTTTAGGCGAGTGATGTAGGAGTAAAAAATGTGGATCGCTTGAAGCTTTTTGAACAATCGAACATGCAGTCTGCTGGCTACATGTTTGGAGCTCCTACGCGTGATCAAAATGTTTGAACAATACTTGAGTTCATTTGATCCATACATACGATCACTCACGCGTAAACATGGAGAGTTAACTAATACATTATGGAAAAAAAATCTTGGTTCACACTCTTTAATTAAACTTGTATTAAGCAAAGATGGCTACCTTACTAAACATTGCATAAAAGGATATATATATATATATATATATATATATATATATATATATATATATATATATATATATATATATATATAATCATTTATGCATGTGAACCAATTAAATAATGGATACACGCGAGCACACGGTTCTATACGTTTTATTTAATGACTTTTTGTTATACCAACTGTTATAATCTTTAACATCAATCAGAAAAGCAGAGAAAATGATTTTCGATATTCGAAATAAACGGATTTTTCTCTCTTTTCTACTATTTTTCCTCCTTGATTCTATCTTATTTGGCTTCTATCACAATTTCTTTCCTGGAAATGAACATATTTCATTGCATCGCTCACGATAATGCCTTCTTTAAGTGTGACATAAAATAGGAAAAGTAATTCAACGTTCCCCGCTGCATACATTTCAAAAAGAAAAGGAATAAACAAAAATCAATCAATAAATTGATAAAACACCCCCACACACACACATAGATGAAAAATTAAGATATTTTCCATTGAAAAATCTAGATTTTATCAATAAGCCCATCGTAGTCATCATCATCGTCATCAGTCCTTCATTTTCCGTTGTTGGACTTATACCTTCCCCAGAATTTGCCAGACCTCTCTATCATGGGCAGCGCGGAGCTAAAACTTTCTTAACTTGTCTAGTTTGTCACTCCATCTTGTTTTCTGGCAATTTCGGTTACTCTGGGAATCCATGTTGTGAGTTGAGATATCCATAGGTTATCTTCAATTCTTATTCTAATGGTATCTCAGAATCCTGTATTTCTCTCATATATTGTGTTGCCTCGTAATGAAGGCCCCAGAATTTTAGAGAAGCTTTTTTTTTCAAAGATAAAATAAAGTTAGACGGGGTGTAGAGGAGTACTGATACTAATTTTCTGACGACAGAACAGTATTGCCAGGAGTACGGGAACACTCAAACACATAAACATGGACACGTATGTTTGCTGGCTATGATTGTTCAATCAAGAATAAAAAACTACATCGATTATTTCGTATGGAAATCGTCGGTTTTCATGTTCAGCTTGTCTTGCAAGTCATGAACAGTCATCTTTTATTATATAATATAACTGTTCTGTTTGTCACTGGGTTCCCGCCTTGAACATTGGTGCTCCTTAACCGAATTCGGCACAAATACTCAATGGACCTACGGGAATGTTTTTAAGTAATATGTCTCAAAGATATCTATAAGGGTTTAAAAGGGTTTTTCTTCCATAGATTCATAATGTACTTATAAAGCTTAACCAGACACTAACTTTCCGTTCAATATTCATATATACATATATACATATTCGTACAAGCTGGAAACCACCGGATAATATATATATATATATATATATATATATATATATATATATATATATATATATATATATATATATACAAGAGTAACAACATACAAACGGACTGATCTATACGTACATCCGTATATCATTATAAGTGTGATACTGATATCGATATTAATGTAATATGTACAAGAGTAACAAGACACTAAAAGATGAATCTAAACATACATCTTTTTTATTCGAGATAACAGACAGCAATATTGTGTGAGTGAGCACTTGTGTATGTGCGTACCTCTATGTATGTATGCGTTTGTGTGCGTATATGTGTATGTGTCTGTGTATGGTTCAGATTGACTGGAAACTAAAAGGAAGACATAAAATATGAGAAGACTGCCGATCATGTTGCCTATGTCACAGGTCACTGGCGGAAGCTACTGAAGCATGACCGGAAGTTGTGCGTCAAAGACATCTTTATGAGCGTACGCTGTATTGCAGAAGCGAGAAATGACACCTCATCAAGAGGAATGAACGAATCGTAACCGAGTTCTAGACATTGAAGACTTTCAAAGGACAAAAAACTGACAAAAGGAAAACTCTGACAAAGCAGAGAATAAATTCACTTTTATTGGTAATAAGAGTAATAATAATAATAATCATAAACATAGTTACAATAGTAATGGTGTTACTAAAAAAGGAACATGTTAAAAAAGATAACAAGAACAGCAGCAACAATAGCGACAGAAACAATAATATTAATTCAATTATAATAAATTAGCAAGTTGAATGTGACGGTAGTGCCAGTAGTGGGCAGAAACCCTTTGGGCATTCGCCCAACCCCAATAACCTAGGAAAGGGTTGGAAGAACTGGGAAATCTGGAGACGAGCTGAGACTATCCCAAAGATAGCGCTGCTGAAGTCTATCCAGATACCAAGGAGAGTCCTGGAGTATTATGAACACTTGCTGTCACTTGTTCTCCTGCAAAAGCCACGAGTCATCGCTGGTGTGTAAATCAACAGTTATGATGGAGAACAATGCAGAAGAAAAGAAGAAGAAGAAGAAGAAGAAGAAGAAGAAGAAGAAGAAGAAGAAGAAGAAGAAGAAGAAGAAGGAGGAGGAAAAAAGAAAGGAAAAGAACAACAACAACAAAAAAATGACGAATTGAAGTTGCAATAGAAAGGACAGCAAAACATTTGTTAGGTCTCGTTTTTGTTTTGTTTTGTCTGGAACAAATTTGGGAAAAAAAGAACAAAAAAAAACTCCATTGATGTCAGATAAGTGACACATATCCTGTATGATCCCAGGCTACATGCAAGCAGAAAAAATGGGAAGTTTCAGTTTGGGCCGAGGAAAGAGGGAATATAGTTATAAATTTTCGCATTCCTTTGTTTCTTATATAAACAAACTCAAAGAAAATAGCTATTTTCGCAGTTAACCTAAATAATTTTTCATTTTTTGTAACTTATTTCTCTTTCTCTTGTGCCTACATAGCTACTTTTAGGCGTACGGAAACTTTACAAGGGATAAAAACTGTAGAAGCTTATTTTAAAGATAATTATTTTATAAAGCGTTGTGAGTCATAAGACCCTGCATTTGACTCTCGGAAAAAGACACGACAGGAGTTATGATTAATCATGATTTTTAAAAAGGAGTTCAGTATTATAACTCCTCAAATAAATTTCCTCATGAAACTTACAGTATGTATCACCATTCTGCGTTTATAAGCTATTCGATGCTGTGGTTAGGTTATTTACGCATGGGCAATTATTAGTAATACCCACTTCTGGCTTGTGAGGCCTGTCGAGACTCTCTTCTGCTTATGGCCAGATTCAGTGACATTACAAGAACCAGCGTATCTAACGTGATTAGGTTGTGTTCCTTTTGCCTTGAGTAGAGGTTCCTAAATCCTAATCTTTGTGCTGAGAGCGTAGAAGAGATGCTTCTGTTACCATTTCTAATGGTTTTGGTATGACTCAGCGTGGGATAGAACCCAAGCCTACCATACTGGGTGTGAACCCTCTACAACAGTGATCGGTTGAAAGTTACAGTAACACACATTATCAATGAATCCAGCAAACTATGCCAAAGATATGTTTGAGCTTGTGGGTAACAGTGATCCACCTGGAATTATACAAACGAGTTTCATATGACCAGAAAAAACACATTTCACATGAGCGAACCAAAAGCAAGTCTTATGATCGGTGGCTTAAAGATACTTCGAATCGCAGAGCATTGACCCTATTATAGCAAGGAGTTAGTTGTAAATAAAAAGAAATGATATATCACTGTGCGACGCGATTTTTGTTCCCGGGTAGTGAATGTTTCTTCCTGATTGCCTATGTGTAAAACATATCGCTATTATTCCCATAAACTTTGTTTTTGTGATGAATAAAGAATAATACGGAAGAGCGAAAAGATAAAAAAGTAAGAAGAAGAAGAAGAAGAAGAAGAAGAAGAAGAAGAAGAAGAAGAAGAAGAAGATAGACAGCGAGACATTTGTTAAATCTTGCTTTTTGTTTCGTCTTGTCTACGATTATTATTTAAAAAAGAACTTAAAAACAAACCATAAATGTTTGATAAATGACATATTCTCTGAGATTACATGCAGCATGCAACCTGAAAAAACTTCAGTTTCGGGTGTAGAAGGAGGAAACATATTTATAAATATTCGTATTTCTTATTTCCTACAGGAACTCAAAAGAAGTAGCTATATATCCCCTGAATTAGATATTTTTTCTCATTTGTATTTATACATTTATTGTTGTAGTTTCTTTTGTTCAGATACACAGAAACACAAAATTTATCAAAATTTGGATACACGTGCAAAGAAAGTATTCCACGGCAGCATTATAAAAATTCATTGAGATTTATTATTTGCTCTATCTTCATTAAATTTTTGGTTATGCATAAAAATGTAGACATTTTTTGATTACCTTAATATTGCAGACATGTGTAATTGATAATGTGTAAACTAATGAATTCAGATAATATCACTTCAGTAAACATTTCAAAGTCACAGTATAAACACTCCAAATGTAGAATTATAGCTTATATGAAAAAATCTGCATTCTGCATTATCTTTCTGAAATGACTAACACAAGCTGTAACAAACGCCAGTCTTCCTCCAAGGAAGGTAATGCCGTAAGTGTAGTGGGATTTGAAGGCTATCCTCTACCATGAACTCCCTCAAGAGAACCAAACGATTCATTCGAACAAATACTGCTCCCAGTGAGACCAACCGGGGGTAGTATCCGTCAGAAAAGCGACCATCTGGATTTGGTAAAAGGAAAGGGAGTAATATTCCATCAGATAAAACGCTACCTATGTTTCTTGGGTGATTTGGCAAAGATTATTGCAGCTTGGCTAGCAAGTTCACCCATACTCTGTACTCGCCAGGTATTCTCTCAATGAAAACAAAAGCAGTTCCCCATAAATAAATAAAAATAAGACACGTATAGCAGTTTTTTGCTGAGAAACAGAACTTGTTTTGGAAGGATAGAATTATGAAGTAGCTGGAAAGATCACAGAAAGTATTAGAACAAGCAGTAATCATCATTTTGATTCTTCTTTTTCTTCTTCGATCTTTTTCCTGCTTCCATCCTTTCTTCTTCTTCTTCTTCTTCTTCTTCTTCTTCTTCTCATTATTATTATCATTATTATTATTATTATTATTATTATTATTATTATTATTATTATTATTTGAAGTACAGGGTGGAGAAGCAAAACTGTTGCGATCTTTGAAACTCGTGTTTTATGAATAAATGCACGAAGTATTGTAAAAGCATAATATACAACACACAGATGTTATCAAAAGAAATTATTTATTTAATTTGGCTTCCATTATTTTCGATTACAGTCTTAAGATGACCACAAAAAGATGTGCAACTCTTGACTACGAACACTTTGGACATCTCAGCCCATTTTCTGGTGACCAGTTCCAAAACGCCTCATACGACGTATTGTAGCAGTTTCAGTTCCGGACTGGTAGGGGAAATTAGAAAAATCAACTTTAGTGAACTTCTGCTCCTTTTTGGATATGTAACATGGAGCAACGTCCCAGGTCAACACATTGTCCTGTGATTAATTAGCCTTGACCTATTGCAAGATATGGTACTCCAGATGATTGTAATAGGCATCTGCAATCCTTTTTCTCAAAGCTTGAAGAAAGGTGGGGATATCTTCTCCCCGCTGGAAGCCATGGCACACAAAAGATTGACCTAGGCTGGATGCTTGATCGTGAAGTTGCAAGGTGTAATGATTGGTGGGAGATTTTAGCGTAAAATTTATTAAGTTTTGCTCCCCACCCTGTGTTGTGACCCGTTGTACTGAATTTGTTGTTTACCTTCATCCTAATCTTTAGTTGCATTTACTACAACTCAACTTGAAGAATGGCATCTCGAGTAGAGTAATGAAAACAACTAAGAATTGATTGCCAAAATTGATAGAGAAAAAGTAACAGTGAATGATTGTCAAAATTAACCCAAGCAGTAAAAATGTTGTTCAATACGGTTAATGCGAAAAATGTAAGAAAAAAAAAAAAAAAAGAAAAGCGGAACCGAACGAACTTTTTGGGCTACGAAATATTTCCAAATTAAAAAAAAAAAAACAAGAATCGTTTTGCAAGCGTACATGAGCACCAAATTCTCTTTCATTGTTTTTCAACTTTTCAACTTTCCCCGACCAATAAACGACGTGCATCTATACCACGCCCACTCTTCTCTACCATGGACTCGGCAATTTTTTTTTCTCATTTTCATTCTCGACTTTATGAAGGCTTCACTTCTCTCTTTCTCCCTCCCCGTTGTAATCACGTGATGCCAGTTTTGTTATATGGTCTGTAATTAAGCGAAACAATGGTGACTAATGAACGAGTGCAGGCCTCCTATTTATAAGCAATTAACAGCATATTTTCAAATCTGGCCCTAGGCCAGTTGTGTAAAAATGATTCGCTTTTGGTTAAAACATAATGTACACTGTTTTTAAATTTTTTCTCCCTGAAATTTGAGAAGGAAAACCAGAAAACCGGATATGAAGATGAAGAAAGGCAATCATTTAAGAAGTAAGTTAAGTTTTTGGGGTCTATGAATTAGCATCTTTAAAAAGAGGCCATCCGTGAAGAAGTTGAAAAATTCATCCATTCATGAGAATTTATTTAAAGTAACATTTCGACATTATGAGAAACTATTTGCAACATATGCTAAGACAAATCAGTAAAATTACTTAATCAACAAAATTTCACCTTTTAACAAGAAAAGAAAAGCAGACGTAATTTCGACCTGATCAAAAGTCCATTTAATAACTTTTTTTAATAAAAATTAGTATAGCATAGGTTTAATCTGATCAAAGCTTTGTTTAATCAAAACAAAGATATAGAACAACAAGTTTTATGATCAAAAGTTTATGTAATCAAAGTGCTTTTAAATTTTTCTACAAAATTAGTAATTTTGCCATTCTCACCGATTCTGCATAACCTATATAACTATACGCACACACAAACATATATATATATATTTTGTGTCATCCACAGACAGCTGTTTCGTTGTATTACAACTCTTCAGTATGGCTATAGATAATCCATTGTCTCATCCAGTACCACGAGGCAGGATTGAAACCTTCGCTTCAGGCGCAGAAGCCGGTATCCTACCGCTGAGCCACAGAACTGGACGGTCAGAAAGGCTGAATTTAAGTGATATCTTTATTTTAGCTGAAATTGCCCATCCACCAGAGTGCTCCATTCCTATGGAAGAGCATTGCATATATATTAATACATGGTATAAAATACATCGTTTGAGTGTTGGATGTTATCTTTCCGATAAACCAGAAGCTGTCTTAAATGGTAAAAATTAGTAAGCATTTTCAGCAACCTAATATCTACACTGATCAACTACCCCAGCCAAGAGGTTGGCCTAGTTTACGTTTTTCAAACAAGACTCTACAAAATGAGCTCCAGATTTTTCGTGCAACTCAAAAGTAATTTTTACATTCCCTAAATTGGCAAATCTATGTTAAATTAAGTTTGCAAAACTTGTGAGATCGTGGAATCTCTTGGGATTCCCTAGTATCGCAGATAGTTAACAATCTGGAGATGCTAACCATTAATGCTGTAATGAGATCGATCTCCCTTGGGTCTCCCACAACCGTGGCCGTGTGAAAAACTAAGCTGGAAATACACTTAATCTCTTAAATTTAGTTAAGTTTGACGCATAACCTGTGTAGAATGGCCCCAAATGGGGATCGAACTCGTTGCAGTAGTAATAGTCAGCGTAAAAAGGTCGTCATCCATTACTATTCCGTTTGATCAACTGACTGTAAACGCAGAACACAAGAAAGTAGACCTTTGCATCAGGGATTACGGATTTCTGAAGAATCAAGCAAAGAATCTGTTTAGCTTGGCAAGCTTCCAATGGAGCAAAACAAGAAAATCCCATTAGTCCTACAAAGAAGGGTTTTGCGATCAATGCATACTCACGATAGGCACGTATGGAGCTGGAACAAGGAACGTAACAGAAAGATCGACCCTCGAATCATGCAACGTGCATGAAAGATAATCATGCTTAACGCCACATGAATAGTCAGATATATCACAGAATCTATTAGATAACTCAAATGGCAAAGGGTTGGTCATGTTGCAAGAATGTCAGAACTGCTAGACATCACAACCTACCACAAAGATCAAATACGAAACTATAACCGACAAAAAATGAGAAAAAAATAACTAAACAAGGTCATAAATTATTGGTTCCCATATTAGAAAGTCTAGTGAATCTTAAGAAGGCGTATGTCCAACAATGCTCGCAAAAAGGTTGATGATGATGCTGCTGATGATAACGTCACTGATTGTAAAACTAGGAATTGCATGAAATTTCCGGAATTTTAAAGGAATTTAGCACAATCCTTAAGGATTTCAAGTAATATTTTATAATCTCGTTGTAACATCTATATTTCGACATTTCATAAGCCCAGATCAGTCCATTACAGGGATCGTTATGTGCCAATATAGATGTTGTTTTCCGTTAAAAATAAACATTTTAAATCTTGGTATTTACCTTGATTTGAACATTGATAATACTTGGAGTTTACTAAACTTTTTCAACTTGCCATGCAGGCCTCAGGAGCTTTTTGTTTTCCTGGCAGCCGGTTTATACTAGTCATAAAACAGTACCTCCTTTTCTCCCTCCCCTCCTCTTAGATTTCCACCATCCATTATTGTATTTCTTTCCTTACTCTTCTTCTCTCTACCGACTGTTAAATCAAACCCAAGCTTGGACCTGACTTTGGGGCTTCGACTTTTCTAGCCAAAACAATGAGAACAAGAATAGGGACCAATCTTCATCTAAGTTGGGGGAGTGAACTCTTGTCTGTTTATCTGTTCCAAACCAAATCAAGCGAACCCAACCCAAACTGACAATGAAATCAGCATCTCCGTACAAGTGCTGCGGATAACCGGGACGATTACGCATTCTTTTGGAAAGAAGCATAAAATTTCTGTCATAGTTGATACTTACTATTTATCTTCAGATGTTGAAGGGAGTCAGATTCGACCACTAAGGACCGTGAGAAGTCAAAGTCAGGATGGCCACTAGTCGACCAGGTCTAAAATTCGCGTGTTCAAATGCATTTAATTCTGGAATCAAACAGTGTAGAAAAAACATGTAAGATGATATCTTCAACTAAGTTGAGAATGTCCGTTTATTTAGCAATACTTTTGAGATCAGCAGAACCTAAGGAAATGCAGTTTCCTAATACATTTAATGCTGCTGGGTAGCGGGTTGATACGAGAAATATCTCACGTATTCTATCAACGTACGTATACAGCAGATGAAAAAAAAAGACATTAACATTTTTTTCCAACAATATAATGGGTAATTTACTGACCAGAATTTATATCATAATTTGCAATCCTATCTTTCATTTATCCCATCGTTGGCTAGATATTTTAATTGAGAAAAACACAAGAGAGTTTCTCAACGTTTCTTCTGGTATCAAGTATGCTCAGTAACATATTAAAAGTCGAATACAGTCAGACCACTGAAAAGATATCAATTTCAAGATGGCGTCTGAGATAGCCGCCAAATCTTTAAAATGCTCATTACTCGTTCATTTTTCACCTTTTTTTGTGTTATCAAATGTGCTTGATAAGATACCTAGATTTTACCTTAGACTTGCCACAAGAAAAGTATAATTTTCAAAATGTCGTCCAAGTTGGCTGCCAAATTAGTTGGTTGTGAAAAAAATCCACCTTATCCCTTAAAAATCAGAACAAATTTTTTTTGAACGCTCTTTTGTATTATTGAGTATGCTAATGATATATTGAAAGTCTACAACAGTCTGACCACTGGAAAGGTATAATAAAATTTGGCACCAAAATCACTTGTCTAAATGATCAATGAGCGGGTAAAGGGTATGTAATGATGTGGCTGACATTTTAGATGATATTCAGAGATGATATCTGCCTAATGGTCTGACTTTGGTAGACATTATATTTGTTAAGTTCACCTGATATCACAAAAAACTGTTGGAAAACATATCCATGCTGAATTGTGAACAAGCAATGGGCATCTTGGATATTATACGTTTCTAGAGGTTAGACCTAAGTAGAATTGATGTGTTTTCAAGCACACTTGACCCCCCCCCCCCAAGAAAACGTGAAAAAACTCCGTAGGACAAATATTGAACGTGTAATCAGCATTTCAAAGAGTAGGGGGACATCTTGAACGCCGTTTAGAAAATTATACCTTTTCAGTGGTCGGACTGTGGTAGAATTTTAGGACATTATTGAGGACACCTGATATCACAAAAGTCGTTGAGGAACTTCTTGAGGGGATAAGGTGGGTTTTTTTTCATAAATGATCCCAATTGTGATAAATATACAAATATGGTATCAACAAATGAATGGACATTTCCAACCGAGTTGGAATGCCACCTTAAATATTTTTTATACACTGTTTGATCCGAGATTGAACGCTTTTGTACATTACACCTAGTCGACTGGGGGTCACTTAGAATGTAATCCTTGACGGTCTCCAGGAGTCAAATCGGGCATCCTTCCACTTCTGGATATTTATGTAATGGTATGTACTTATCTTTGAAATTTCATGTTTTTTTTTCAACAAATGCACAATTGGCAATAATTTGAAAGCTTATCCGCTGTAATATACAGTAATTTGAAATCAAGACCAAGTGATTGGTAGGTGACTCTCTCACTGACTGGGCCATAATGAGAAGTCTTATGTATGTTTGAAAATTTATCTCAGGAATACGCAAGGGCTATACTTTCTCTCTCTCTCTCTCTCTCTCTCTCTCTCTCTTCCCGTGCTTTTTCATCTCTTTCTCTCATTCTCCTTCCTCCCTTCATTCTCACATGTCTTTCTCTCACTACTCACTCTCTTTCAACCATCCATTCTCTCATATATCCCCCTCACTACTCTCCCTCTTTTCATTCTTCATTGCCTCTCCTTTCTTCTGGCCGCTCTTAATTTTTTTCTGCATTGTTTCTCCAATTGCTTTTCTATTGTATATGACCAAAACTATCAATATAGTTTTTTTTTGCAGTGTTTAAGTTGATCTGGTTTGCTATGCCTGTACGTATACATGTATGTATGAATGTACCACGCGTTCAGTCCACACCATTACTCATTATTATGTCTATGTAAAAGAACGGTAGTTTATAGTTTTTTGATAATCCCCCCAATTACTTTTTTGAGTCGAGGATTCAGTTTGCAAAGTAAGTCTTTGCTAAAGTGATCCCTTATTTTGCCCCCGCTTGTTTTTTTTAAATTTTAGATTCAGACTGTTTCAGTGACTATAGCCCAACCAGAAGTGAGGGAAGTCACTCATTCATTGATCTCCCCCTTTTGTTTTTTTTTTCTGATTGATTACCCTCAACTTAACCTCAATGTACTGACATAAGATGTTGGTTGAGAGACGGTTTCTATTGCATGACTAACTAGACCTGTCTCCTTCTCCCCTGTCGTTCTTTCTCCTATGATGCAATCTACTCTCCGCTCCATTTCTCCTTCTCCCCCTTGCTCTCCCTTCTTTCTCTCTGCTATTGTACTTCTCTTAACTACTATTACTACATACTCTCCTTCAACTCTTTCCTTCTTCCCCATTCTTTAGATATCCTCCTCTCTCTCTCTCTCTCATTCTCTCTCTCTCTCACTCTCTCTCTTTCAAGTTATGTCTCTCATATCAATGTCGGTCACCTTCTTTAATTTCCCCATGTGCATATGTCCTTGGTGCTCCTTGACTTCTCCCATTTTCTTGTCATTTTCCCTCGCTTTTGCCGTCGGACAGTCCTCAAATATGACGTAAACATGGATGCAACCAGAGGGCATGAAAGAAACCGATTGTCCCAGAATGCAACAGCGATTCCGTTCTCAAGAGTTAGAATTGACATGCCCCCAAGAAGTGACACTGATTATTTTTCTTTTCGGTTTTCCAATCTTTTTCTCTTCACGTTCTGCTATCCTCTGATTTAAATATTTCCTGAATTCTTCCGTTTTCTTCTTTTTTTTAAAATCTGAAAAGTATTTTTCTCTCTTCTCTGTTTTTTTAAAGGGGTTTGTGTAACTTTTATTAGTTATACATCCTTCTTTGTTTTTCTTATTTCTCCTGCTCTTCTCTGTCACGGTGTTGACTGGTGAAAAGCCAGAAGACTTCGGTGCATAATAAGGTTATAACTCACAGGCAATCGTTTGAGATTAGCTTACTCTCTACCGAAAAAAATCTGTGTTGATATTTTCTAGTTTGGCGCAAGTCCACTGCAGTTGGTTCCCTAGCAAGGATCGAAGTTGTTAGACCAATGAACTGGTCTACAAAACGAGTTTGCTGAAATTCAATAATTTCTAAGCTTAGCTTTGTCAAGCGCATGAGTTAAGCATTCGTTGTGAATGGAACTTACCAGTTGCTATATAAGCAAAGCTGACACAAAGCCATTGAAGAAGAGTCTTTGCGAGGAGGTAAATCACTACACTGACGAAATAGTCCGTGAGACAACCTTACTAACCATTGCACTACTTTGTGGAGATATTTATTGAGCATCTTTGTTTGGAACGAGAGTAAGATTAGAACTGACTGGTAACAGATTACCAAAAGAGCCTTTTAACTATAGTTCAGAGAAAGCACCCTGTATGGATTTATCTGCATGACTGACACAAGAACATTATGATGCGGCAATCAGCGAGGATTGAACTCACAGACAATTTGTGTTACGAGACAAGATCATTTATCATTGTATGAGGAAAAGTACTCTTTTTGATTTCCTCAAATTATTTGCATTTTTTACGCTTTCTTTCTTTCTCTTCTTTTTTTCTTCCCCTAGAGATATAATTGTTTTGTTTGTTTCTTCCCACAGACCCGGTCTAATTTTGTAAATGATTTAGTGATTTTTCATTCTTTTCTTCATTTTTCATTCTTGATACTTTTTTGAGTTCCTCGTCATTTTCCTTCATTTTTGTTGTCTGTTCTTCACCCCATTCTACATTATTCGTAGAGACACACGAATACTTACGCATCAGATGAGAAAACGTTAACTGAACACGTGAATACATAAAATGAATTACACAATACGTCATTGGAATTTGTTTTATTTTCCAGGGAATGTGTAGCTTTAATTTGCCAGTACGTGTTAAAACAAACAGTCTACCAAGATACTTTCAAAGCTTTATTCATACCAGAACGCTGCCCGCTGACTCGGAAATTGAACCCGAGACTATTGTCTCCACTTAACCAGGCTGGGGAATACACACATATTCGGGTGCACAGTGAGAGATGTCGGACGTAGAATTAACAAAATTGCAGTTGTAGAGAAATGAAGTGAGACCAAATGGAGCTGAAACAAAATAATGCTGCCGCCTCTGCTACAAGAGCAAACCATTTGGAAAATGCATTTTGGATTAAAACAGTGGAGTTAATCTAAAAAGGTTTAAGGAAACAAGAGAATTCATTGAAGCATTGGGAGGAGAAAAATTAAGAATAGGTTAGGGTGGTGGTGGAGATGGTTGAAGGAAAGAAAGAGAAAAAGAAGGAAAGAAAGAGTGTATTAAAAAAAGGAAGGGAAGAGCGACATTTGAATGAGAAGAAATGGAAAAAGGATGTGTAATAAAGAAAATATGAATGAAAGAAGGACAGATCTAGTTAGACACTCAATAGAAACTGTCACGTGACCAATATTTTTTGGCAGCATGCTGTGTTGGGGGTGATTGATAAAAAAAATTGGAAAAGTGGTGATGAATGAATACGTTACTTCTCTCGCATTTTGTCCCCACAAAACGAGGATGGCATAAAAAGAGTGATCAAATGAGCATACTTTTACATTGCAAACTGAACACCCACTAAAGACCCATTTTTTTCTCAACATTGTAAAAAGTAAATATTTGAATTATTTGTCCTCTGTCTTCATTATTGAGTCCTGTACACGTGATACATAGCCAGCAAACCAGACCAACTTAAAATCTGAAAGAAACCTATGTTGACAGTTTTAGTGACAGTTTTGGTTGATGGTTTTTGATATATTTGAAAGAAAGAAAAACATACAAAAAAGATATAAAGGAAGGATTAGTAAGAAGGAAAGTTGGGGGAAGTATACGCATGAAGGAAAAAATATTTTAGGAAGAAGTAAGGAAATATATACATGAAGGAGGAGAAGGAGATTGCTTTAAACGGGATCGGATTTGCACGTGAGAAAATGAAGGACGGATCTGGGTATGTGTTTGGAATAGGTGAGATTAGGTATTATGTCGATTCATCAGGTAACACCGTTTTGAATTTAGCCATTTTTAGATGGTTACGGGTGGTTACGTACTAAACTGAAACTACTTACTATCAGATTAATTTACAGATCTACCCACTATCCCCAACTTGCCTACTGACCCTAACCTCAAACTTGCTTACGAACCTTAACCCACCTATTAACCCTGACACTATCTATACTCACTAACCCTACCTTCCCTACATCGTACCAAGAAAGCTTATACTCTCCGTTGCTTTTTTACTGAAACTAAAATATTTTTGCGCTTTTATGCATCCATAACACACCAAGTTGCAAAGCACCTTACGTCACTGAATAGAATATGAACAAGAGAGAAAGAAGAGAAGAAGGATTTGTATGGAGGAAAGGTGTGCAAGAAGGAGGGAAAGGAAGAAGCGGGAAAAGAAAGGCATGTACATGAAAAAGAAAAGGAGAGAATGATGAGTGAAAAAAAATGGGAGATGTAAGAAATGAAGAGGTGAGAGATATTCGAGAGAGAAGAAGGGAAAGAAATAAAGAAAGACGTGTAAAAGCAAGACGGTAAGGGTGATTAGCAAAAAGTAAAAAGGGTATATGTCAGTAATAAACAAAGAAAGGAAAGGGCAGTTAGTAGGAATAAAAAAAGCTCGGGGAATTATGTAGGATAGGTATGTAAAGAAAGAAGAAGAAGAAAAAATGATATGTAAGACGGAAAGAAATGTGTATAAAGAATAACAAGAGAATAAGAATAGAATGAAATGAAAATAAGTGAATGAAAAAGAAACATTCATTAAGTGTGCGCGCTAAGTTCCCGGCGCTTTGTTTTGGGAAACTGGAGATTGAATACGCAGTTGGGAAACTGGTCTTCCGCCAGAACTTTTGCATACGCCCGACGTCCACACGTATCAACAAACAACGGTGAAAACGATAGACGGGTAGGAAAACCGAGCGAAATAAATAAAAGATGACAGGTCTGGTTAATCAATCAATAGAAACCGTCACGTGACTTTTGGCAGCATACTATGTTGGGGTTGATCAATTAGAAAAAATGGGAAAAAGGTCTAATCAAGTAGTTACTTCTGTTGTCTTTTGTTGTGCAAATAAAAAATCAATTTACCTTTAAATTTACATTGTGAATCGGACCTTGCTAAAAGCTTATCTAGGGGTGGATAAAAAAAGAAGTTTTTTGTAGACATATTGAGGAGTTAATGTTTCAGCCCTCTAGCTCCATTGTCTCAGCAAATGATGCATACATACGTTGACATCGGGACCAACTTCTGGTCGATGGATTCTAACTCGGCAGTGTCTGTCCTGTTGCTCAGATAACTGCGTATTTGATACAATTACAAAAACGTGGCTTTCGGGTCCAGGCACAGGGCTAGGATTTCGAATACTGATTTTCAAGGCAAGCAAACTTGCCCAACTTGACAGATAGGCGCAATGGAATCTTCCTACTCTCCTTCCCTTCATTCAGTCTAGGTTTTTATCAAGTGAAGCTAGATAGAGATAAGATGTAATGAGGACGAAATGGAGACTGGTAGAAAGAAAAGAAATTCCCCACAAACGGAGGCGGATATTGAATGAGAGAATAAAGGTCTGAAAAAGAAAGGAAGCAGATCCGGTTAGTCATTCTTTAGAAACGGGCACACAATCAATATCTTTTGACAGCATGTCATGTTAGGGGTGATCAATTACAGAAATCAGAAAAGGGTTGATCAATGGATTAATTACTTCTCTCACCTTTTGTTGGATCAGTAAAAAGTCTGGATTTTCAAAAAGAAAACAAACAAGCGGGTACAAACTAGGGGCCAACTTAGCTTGTACTTATATTACGCATTGGGCCCCTACCCCCCCCCCCAATATCTCATCGGGGAAATTTTTTAAAAACAAAAAAAAAAAGTTTGGAATGACAAATGTTTTTGTAATAAGTGGAAAATGTTTGAATTTTCAGCCCTCTAGCTCTATATGTGCAGTCTGTACGCGTTAAAAATACATACATATACATAAGCATAGCCAGTCAGACCAACTTGAAAACCGTAGAAACCTAAGGTGACCGTTTTGATTGACGGTTTCTAATACCAGGAAAACTTGGAAAAAATTAAAGTGGGTGTAAAAGAAAGACGAGAATCAAAATACAAAATTAAAGAAAAAAACGCGCCGATGAAATGAGTTATAAAAAGAAAGTTTGCTAAAAATAACAGGCGACGTAGAAGAATGTTTTGTCGATTAAATTGAGATCTGCATGTCCTGGTGGTATTTGTGAGTCCAATTTTTAGTTTCCTCCCAAGATTAGTGTTTACCAAAATGTTTCTTTATCATCCAATGTTAGGTGTCTTTACGTTGTTGTTTCTTTCCGATAGCAAAAGAGGAAATATCATTTTTTTAAGATGAATTAAAAAAATCAGGACATAAAGGGTTACAGAACAATAGCATGAAGAATATAAAAATGAAAAATCCATTGAATAACAGGAGAGAAGAAATGAACTAAAACTAAAGCTGTGAATGTAGAGAAAGATTGAATAAAAATGTGTTGGGAACAAAGATAGAAAGAATTGAAGAAATGAATATTTTGCAGTCAAATAATAAAAAAAAAACCCGGATACGAACGACGCTTAGAGATGAAATCAAATGACTGAGAGGAATTGAAAGACGAGCGAAAGCAGAATAAAAGAGAATCTGAGCTAAGAATTTCGTAATGGATTCAAAGATCCTCAAAGATTTATAGTTGTGTTACTCGACAATCTTCCTTGCTTCAATATCTTCCTCTAATTATGACTTTTAGCCTTTTTTATGGAATTGCCTTCTCCGTTCTACTATTTCTGAACGGCAGACTTATTATTGCGTCATTATTTCTTGTACTCAGATATTTTTCGTTTCTTGGTTTCTTTGTCTTTTCTTCTTACATTTCTGCTTTTATTTCTTATCAGGTTTCCTTTCATTCCTAAGTTTCCTGTTTTTCTTTGTCCTTTCTGCACTTTTCCTTCATTTCGGACCATTTCTACCTTTCCTCTTCTTTTCTTCCTATTTCGTCTTTCATCTTTTCTTTCTTTCCTTACACGGAGAGATCATATGACAATACAATACATTAGAGAAAAGACAGGAGTCCAAGATATCGTAGAAACTCCTAGAAAACTCAAATGACAATGGGCTGGACACATAGCAACAATGTCAGACAACCACTGGACATCACGACTCACAATGTGGATCCCCAAAAATCATATTCAAAGGGAAGATAACGAACTACATAAATTCTATGAGTACTAGCGCAGAAATGTCCGTGATAGAGAGGTCTGGCGGATCTTGGGGAAGGTGTATGTCGAATGACAGACGCGAAAAGGCTATTGACGACGATGATGATGATGATGATAAGGGAGATCATAAAAAAAAATTTTTTGATCACCAAATGCAGAGGTTCCAAACCTCTGGGCTACGGACCGGAACCAGATTACAGAGTATTTACCGATATGCCACAATGAAAAGAAATGATTTGGAAATATGAAACGATTTGAGTCTTCTCTACCTTCCCTCATTTTTTTTATCACGCATCACACACCTCAACTGAGAAAAATATTTGACTTATGCCACAAACCAACACTAAAAATGGAATGAATCAGACAGAACGATTTCAGTGGTCAATGGACACAACTTTTTTAGTCAATTTGAGCTTTTGATTTCGGTAATTCAGGTGAATCTTTTCATTGAATCCGTTAAATAGACCGTTTTCGAACGTAATTGAGTGTATTAACCACTTATAAGTCATATAGTTTTCTAATCATCTGTATTTTGGTCGTGATAAAACCCTTCATTCTGTCGATGTGACTGCAAGAATATCGTCAATATTGAATCGTTTATAAAGGTTGAGAACCCCTTGGCTAATCCTACGTCAATCATTTTCTTTTTTCTCCTTTTTTTTCTTTGCTTCCTTCTTGACTTTCTTTTTTCTCCCCAAACTTCTATTTCTGTTGTGTACCAGCCTGGTTTTCCTGTTTTTGTCGTCACTTATTCTTGTCTTTTCTTCTTTGTCTCCTTTTTCTTCTTTTTCTTTGTTCTCTTCTTCTTCGTCGTCGCTCATTTTTCTTCTCTTTCTCCAAAGCTTTCTCCCTGCTTTTCGACTCTTTTTCTTTTCTACCTTTTCCTTACTATATATCTCTATCTTCTCATCTCTTTTCTTTTCTTCTTCCTTCTTTTTTCCGGTCAATTTTGTCTTGTTTTACTTCTTCCTACGTCATTCTTTTTTTCTTTTCCACTTTTTTCTACCTTTCTTTTTTTTTCTACGTTTTTCTTTTCACTTCTCTCTCAACGTAACTTGTTCCTTCCTCCCCACACACCTTTCCTCTCAATTTTCGTTCATCCCTCGCAGTACTTTCTTGTTTTCATTCTTTCTCACCTTCTTACTTCTTCTTTCTACTCTTTTCTTTTACTATCATCTTTCTTCCCTTTTCATTCACTCTGGAACTTTTTCCTTCCTATCTTACACATTCTTCCCCTTTGCGGCTTGAGCATTTAATGTTTTTAATTTTTTTCTAAGTTTCCCTTATCTCTCTACTCGTATTTCATCGTGTTTGATTTTTCTTTTTCTTTCATATCCATAATCGTGAAAAAAATCTCTCTATTCTCAGTTTCATTGTTTCAGGGGCCTTATCTTTTTATTTTTCCCGCTAATATTTTTAGATTTTCTCTCTTGTACTTCCAAAACTTTTTCTTACATTTCATCTCAGCTTTTATCTTGTATTATCGGCAACTTGATTGCAATGGATTTTATCGCTAAAATAAAACAAAACAATCTTCAGGATTGTCCACTGAGAGCACCACCACAAGAAACTGGTACTGCCGCGAGAAATACACATTTTGCGATAACAGAATTCTCCATTGCTGTTGCTATCCAAACAGCTCATTCAGCATCCATCATTCTAGCCCAAGGGAATAAAAGTAATAATAGAATTAACGGTTTTACATGATACATCCAACAATGATACGTCGCCACTTCTACTACAGTACGATATTACTCTCTCACTCTATCTCTCTCTGTCTCTTTCTTTCTGCCTCTCTTCACTAAGTGATAATTGATAATTAATGCATGAATTCTTGTTTTGACAACATGCTTTATTCAATTAAATTCACTGCATTATTATTCAGTAATCAAAGTTTTTTCCGTGGGTGTTTACGTCCTCATCCCACCTATCAGCTGAATTGTGTATTTTATCAGAAAAGAACGATTCCGGTTTCGATTTGAGTAATAATTTGAAAAAAATTTCGAAATATTGGAACTGCCAATACATGAATCTCTAAACTTCATTGCCGTTTGCTGCGTCACATTTGCCACAAGCAGAAGGAAGTTGTTATGAACCAAAATCACCAATTGACCTCCCTGTCCATGAAAAAGTCTTCTCTTTTCAATGGAACCTTCAAACGATCCAATTGCTCACTGTAGTTGTTCTGGCATGATAAAATGATAGGTTCGTTTGTCATCAGACAGTTAAACAGTTGACCGAAGAGAAACGATGCAGGACCATCAAATGAGTTCTTAAACATGCGATTTTATTTACATCACGTACAACGCTGTTAGTTTTCATATTTGCAATCGATCATAACTGTAGTCTCAATCGCGTGGAACTGAAAATAACAAATACAAATAACTCTAATGAATACGGAATACGGAGGGGAAATTTTATATTAATAATTAAATTTCTAATGCTCAAGTGCAAAGAGTTTTTATTTTCTTTGAAAGCAAAGTGGTTTAACATGAAAGTATGTGTGTGCGTTTAAAGTCTGAAAAGTTTTCATTTATTTTGTATCCTGCAATCGAAACCTTTTTTCTGCGTTTAACAAATAGATGGAGATTCAAAAACCGTGGTCTTTGGATTTTCTCTTCCTTCTTCATTGCAGTCATCCTCTGTTCCAATGTGTGGGTCGTGGACGCTGGCTTCCAACTGATCGCAACTGAATCAGTGGATATATTTACTGCAAAGTCCCTAACTCCCACGCTCAATCTTGAATCAGTTCCCACCATTTGCATTACTTCCAGATGACATGAAACAATGTATGACCCTTGACCAGTCCTGTCGGGGGAAGATTGTTTTGGTTTCTGTTTAGTCAATTTTGTTATGTCTATTTCAGTTTTGATGCAATCTAACTTTGTCGACCAATTCATCAGTACTACGCTTACCTAAATTTATCTCACACTGGTTTAGCCTTCATACTGTCGGTGTAAATGGTTGTGACACTCCTTGGTACGAGAGGTTTGTTTCTTTCTATAGTGAATATATTATTAACAAAATATAGTATTATGCAACCAGGGGTCAAAATTAACTTTTTAGTTCGTCGATCATAGAAAAAACTGACCCTCCTATTTAGTTGAGTTCCCAAAAGCGTATAAAAAAGTAAGGAGTCAATGCCTAAATTTCTTCCCTTTGGCACCATTGGTGCAACCTGTGAGCGTGATACATGTATACTTAGCTAGCCAGCCAGACCAACTTGAAAACGGAAGAAACCTATGGTGATACTTTTGGTTGCCAGTTCTTATTGAAAGAAGACGTCAAATAGAAATGGATTGAGATAAGAAAGGAAATGAGAAGAAATAAAGAAAGTGTGGGATGAATGTAAGCCTATTTCAAAACAGGAGTATAGGCAAAGAGAAAAGAGAGAGGGGGGGTGAAGCAAAAGGAGAGAAACTAAAATTAGCAGAGGTAAGTATTATTTAGATAGATCAATCAAGTGAAAGGAAGAAAGAAAGAAAGAAAGAAAGAAAGAAAGAAAGAGAGAAAGAAAGAAAGAAAGAAAGAAAGAAAGAAAGAAAGAAAGAAAGAAAGAAAGAAAGAAGGGAGGGGGGAGGAAGGAAGGAAGGAAGTAGGGAAGGAAGGAAGGAAGGAAGGAAGGAAGGAAGGAAGGAAGGAAAGAAGGAAGGAAGGAAGGAAGAAAGAAAGAAAGAAAGAAAGAAAGAAAGAAAGAAAGAAAGAAAGAAAGAAAGAAAGAAAGAAGAAATACAAAACGAATTAGAGGGTAAATCAAAGAAAGAAAGAAAGGAAAGAGCAATCATAGCTCGAAAGCTCTGGGGGGAGAATTTCTAATCGAACCAGAACCAAAGAATTAAACGATGGGCGAACGAAGGAAAAAATATTAAACAAATCAAATGACAGCAGTTATTTCAACCGGACGAAATT
>OY735217.1:10362680-10380180 GCA_963457665.1 Thysanoteuthis rhombus
CAATTTATGTAATTTTCTTCAGAGTTTTTTTTTCTCCTGATTTACATACATTCTGTTATTGTGGTACAATGTGTACTTTTTCTCTTGTTTGGATCATCGGTCATTCACCATGTAACCGTTTGGGGATTTTAAAAATAAAACACTTATATTAACAAAGCTCCTCGGCAGTGTTGTTGGACCGCCCTCCAGATATGATCTTAATATTTAGCTTGTGTCATTTTGCATGTAGTAGATTATTTCACATAAGGTATTATCAAAATGTATTGTATATATACAAAGGTACATATATACATACGCACACATATATTACGTTAAAAGCGACAGATAATTTTGTCAGGTTTTTTGTTCATAGGAATTTAGAAACTGTCCAAAGTTTTTAATGTTCATTTTCCTCTTGGCGTTCTCGATCGCTTCATGTCATTTTCAATGAGTATCTTCAATAATTATTTTAAAGACCGAAGATAATATAATTCACAGTAACATTGTTTCTTTAGAGATGAAGGTAAGAAAAATTGTACCGAAATACACATCATCGATTTTATTCTGTCGATTTTCACATCTGTATTTTAGTACATAGAAATATATCGTTACTCTTACAATTTAGCTAAAAAGCCCTCCGTAATGTAAAGGCCTAAATAACTACTTTTAACTCTAAAATATCATTTTTGTTCATTCACACTCTATATCTGCTCTTTCTTGTTTCTTCTGACACTAACAATTATACTACTAAAAAATGGACGTATAATCTGACAGAAATAATCATAAATTGCCTTATATCAATTTGAAGCTCTATTCGAAACGATCAATCTTTATTATGCAGTGAATATGTTATTTGGCCAACACAACATATATCATATGAGAAAGAGAGGACCCACGAGAAGGTTTTTTCAAATACTCTCATGGGGATGGGAACTCACACATCGTATTGTGCGGTTGGATGCAAAAATTGCCTCATTTCATAGGCGTATCACAGCTGGCGTCAGGGGCCTGCCTCTGAACATGCTCCGTTAATGCAATGCCTGGGATATATCCCCAGGAATTAGGCATGGGTGAAATTGCATGTTTTACCCAGAGATGCGAAAAGACCTTTGGTGAACCGCTCAGAACTGCTAATGGTTCGTTGGTTGAGAGAGAGAGAGAGAGAGGGGAAGAGGGAGAGAGAGGGGGAGAGGGAGAGAGAGAGAGAGAGAAAAAGAATTCGTTGATAGAATAAAACCTCAGACTAAAAATGGCGTAGTAAATCGAAATCAATATCTCATCAAACAGTATTAAAGTAAATTTTTACTCACTATGATGTTAAAATTAAGTAAAGGCTGGCACCGGTGGTAAATACATATATACTTCAACCATGAAGACGGTCATATAATATATTAAGTAACTAATCACTCTATAGACATTTACATTCAGGTTTTTCAAAGACAATTGCGTGATAGTAGGGCAATGGGTGAATATGAATTCACCGACATTAGCTCATGAAACTAGTCGGCTTGCCAATGAACAAGGTCTCTTAGATCCACTCTATACCATAACTATTTCAGATCTGTAAAATGAATAGCAGTGAGTGCAAAAAGTATCTGTTGCATTTCAAACATACTTATATCCTTTGAAATTGAAAATCTTTGAATAAAGATTGCATAATTTTTCGATGTTCCGTGTTTTGATATTTTTGTGATTCTACATTTTTTTTTATCTTCGTTCAAAATTCTGCCAATTTCGAAGCTGTGGAACCATGTTGAAATGAACATTTTGAAATGTATCGGATACTTTTTGATCACTGTGTACACGTATATCATGTGTGTGTATACTTAAGATTTAAATATATCAACCATTAATGCAGACAAAAGAATAAACATGACATGTAGACCATACCCTGCTAACATTACTCAGACAAGAATTATATGTAGACATCTATTGAGATATTGACACCAAGCTTTCAGGTTGATTTATTCTTTTCAATGACATTTTTTGCATTCAATCAGACCCCACCCATCTTTCTCTTTCCACACGACTTGTTGCTACAGTTAATCACCGCTTTTTTAACAATTCTTATTTATTTCAACCATTTTTTGCGTTTTTTTTTTCTTTTCTCCTCCTTAAAGTCTGGTTTTTCATTTTTCATCCTCTTTCTTCTCCTTCTCGGCTCATCTTTGCCTGATCGTTAGATGAGCTAGCATCCCTAGCATCATCTGTTTTCTCTTTTTTTTTCTATTGCCATAACCTTCTTCTCGATCCATCTTTGCCCGACTGTTAGATGCACCAGCATCTCTAGTATCGTCTGGTTTTCCATTTTTCCCTCTCTTTTCTTCTTGGCCAACTTTCCAGATGCGTTGGAATCTCTAGCATCGATCGTCGTCACCGAATCACTGACATACGGACATTTTGCTTACGTCCCTTGCTCAGTGTCGCCAATTATGATGTTTTTCCACTCTGTGAAAAAAAAAATGCTTTTCGAGAAGTAGGTATACGGTAAGGCTCGGTTTGGGAACTTGGTATACGGCAATGTCTCCTCTAATAAACACTACATATACACAAAAAAACATGAAATTGAGAAGTAGCTCTAAGCCTCCACCCCCGCATACCCCCAGTTTTCCATCAATGTTTCATCCGAATGTAGATGTTTTTGACTACGTCTAGATACCAGATATAGCTATTTAGATGATATTTCAATGAAATAAGTAATATCTTTTTATATAGTCTACAGTAATAATACGAGTGGAATTTGAAAATCAAAGTCACATCTGATCAAACCAAATAATGAGCACGTATGCAAATGTATTGTTTGTTTGTCTGTCGTTTTACAGAATAATGAACCTATATGCAAATTTCTTTGTTTTTCGCTGACACTTCTCTTTGGGTGAATTTACGTTCCTATTTTAACATAAAAAATTACGTCAGATTACATCATAGAAACTCTCAAGATTCTAAGTCTGATCACGCATTAAAACAGCTCGAGTTGGTTTACGATACTTGAATTATTAAAAAAAGAAATTATCAAATAAAATAGCTTTAGGCTCCTAAGTGTCGATCCAAACATAAATAACCTCGTCATTTTGGGCGGGTATATTTTAGTTTATTTATAGTATGCAATATATTTCCAGGATCTTACATACATATCATGGCGAGAGTTTTTAAATGTTTTTTTTTTTGACTCAATTTTAGATGTAAACGTGAAAATATGGTTGGCAACACTGCCCTAACTAGATCTTCTTACAAGAAAAGAACTGGCGCATATATGGTCTGACTTCAAGGCTTGTTTCCTTTTACTCTAATTGCATCTGCTAAACAATCTCTTTCGTTCTTTCCTTTATTTTCTTTATTTCATTATTTCTCTCTCTCCTCTCCCCCCTCTCTCTCTCTCTGTCTCTCTTGCGTATATCCAACTCTTCAATCTTTTTACATCTGTCTCCTACGCTTTATTTCTATAATATATCTTGTTTTAACACCCACTCAAAATTATCAGGTTCTTTTTTTTCTTCCTCTATCGCTTCATCTCATATTCATCTCTCTCTACCTTTCTATTTCTCCCATTCTTTGTTTTTCTTCATCTCTCTCTCTCTCTCTCTTTCTCTCTTTCTCTCTTTCTCACTCATTTTCCAGAATTTCATCTCTCTTTTTTCCGTTTTCTTTTGACCTGCGTAAATCTTTCTTTCTCTCCTCCCTCTCCCCTCTCTCCCTCTTTCTTCCTTTCTACTTTCCTCTCACTCCCTCTCCTCTCTCTTCCGTTCATCCTTCTCTCTTCCACTGCCCCCTCTATCTCCCTTTCATTCCTTCTTTTTTTTCGTCTCTCTCTCTCCTTCTCCCCTGTCTCTCTCTTTCTTTTTCTCTGTCCTCTCAGTGTAGTCTTTCTGTACTTTTCCTTCTTTCTTTTTTCCTTCCCCCCTCTTACCCTCTTTGTTTTCTCACCTAGGTCTTTCTGTATCTTCTTTCTCTCATTAATCAGCCAGTATTTTCTCTTTCCTTCTCTTCAAATATGCATTTCTTTTTCACTCTTTCTGTCTTTCCTTCTCTTCCCCCCATGCACATACACTCTCTCTCTTCTCATTTACGTCTTTCTTTACTTTTCTTTCATCCTTTCCTTCATTAAAGTCAATATTTTCTAATTTCTCTTCAAATAGGTATTTCTTTCTTCCTCCTCTCTTTCTCGCTTCCTTCCCTTCTCTTTCCCGCTCTTTTCATCTCAGTTTTCACACTCTGTTATCTTTTTACTTCCCTTTCTTTTTCCCCTTTCCTCTATTTCTTTCTTTCAGTCCTTTTACTTAGAACTCTCTATACTTCTCTTTCTTTCATTAATCTGTCAGTATTTCTCTCTCTCTTCTAATAAGTATTTATTTCTTCCTTATCTCCCTTTCTTAGATTTCCTTCACCATTCCTTACATCCCTCAATTCTTCTTCTTCTTCTTCTTCTTCTTCTTGTTCTTGTTCTTGTTCTTGTTCTTCTTCTTCTTCTTCTTCTTCTTCTTCTTCTTCTTCTCCTTCTTCTTCTTTCTCCCCCTTGTTGCCGTTGTTCTTCTTGTTGTTCTTCTTTTTCTTGTTCTTCTTTCTTCTTCTTCTTTTTCTTCTTTTTCTTTCTTTCTTTCCTTCCTTCCTTCTCCCTTTTATCCCTATCCGCTTAATCACACGCATCACTGGATTTATTGATGTTGGGCCAATAACCCTGAATGGTCCTTACAAGAAACGAGAATTTGTCTTCTTATTTCAATACCAACAAATAGTATCTTTTGAAACAAGAAAAAAGAGAAAAAAGATCGCATCGAAAATAGTAAAAAGAAATGTTTACAAGAAAGAACAGAAACTATTCAGAGCGTGCATTATACAAATAAATACATCAAACAGTGCTGAAAAGAGCCTCTTCAATGCTAGCACGTTAAGGGCGGGTAGTTCATCGTTCGTGGGTTGGGATCGCCGGCATATACACACCAATAATAAATTCCGACAATATATTTCTTTAGTCTGCAATTGAATAGAATGACCTATCCTGTGTTATGCACAAAATATGAAGATACCGTATAAATCAAACGTTACAAAAATTATTTTTATGACCACGTTTTCTTTTTTAAGAAAGAATTCTGTTTAAATAAGAGGAGAAAATTAATAAAATCTTGTTATTTAATAGAAAATCTGAACGACTGGAGATGTGGTAAAATTCTGCAGTATACTCTATCCCAACAGCGATAACTAGTGGTTTTTCTTTCGAGATTAAGTGACAGCAAGTCTCTACAATATATCCAGCACTCTCTTTGGTATTCTAGTTGCTTTTCGTAGTGATATCATCTAGATAATTTTGACTCTTCCACAATCGCGAAGTTGTTCGGGGCTATTCCATGCTTGCCAGTAATGATGGTTCTAATTCTCATTTCTATGTTTTTCAATTCTCCAGTTTTCTGGAACGGTTAGAATAGATTTCCAGTTTTTGAATTTATTTCACTTCTATTCCGTGGTTCGTGTTACGGCCAGATCACATTGTATAACCCCGCTTCTTGCATTGCCGCAAAGGTTAAGCTACATCGAGCCTGGTCAGTACCTGGAGGGGTGACCGTCTGGGAATAATAAGTGCAATAGCAAACTGGGGAGGTATCCCCTGCAGCCATGCTGATCCCCAAACTTATTGAGCACCTCTCTCCTTTGGAAGCCTCGCGCTAAGTCGAGAGAGGAGAGATGGAATTTGGGTGCAACCCTTTCTCCACAGTAAGCGCCCTGGCACACTGGATGTGAATGAAACATTTTCTTTAGTCTACTGGAGCACCGACTTCCACTACTTGAAAGATTTTTTCTCCCTATCCACAATGACCAGATCTAATCCCTTGGTCAGATTTGTTTTGTTTTTTATTATTACTTACCACAGAATTACACTTCTATTATTTTTCTGGGACAGCATCTGGTTTGCATATATTTCAGATGTAGCTAAACAGCGACTTGCGAGCCGCATGTGGCTCTTCAGCCTTGTAATGGGCGGTTCGTTGAATGATGATGGCCGAACCCCTCTCCTCGTCACGATTTATATAAAAGGTACACAAGCAAACATTACAAGCCTTATGATTATTTTCTGGTTTTGTTATTCTGCGCTGGAGTATAATGTTAATGTTAATGGATAGTAAAATACATTTAGAATCTAATTTTAACGCTAGTTCTGGGTGAGATATTGTTCTTCTGTGCTGAGAGAAGAGAGGGAGGAGGGCATAGGGATTGAAGATTTTTTTAGGCTAGCAAGTGCTACAGAGGACTGAAAGAATGAAAAGGGGTACATATGTCTACTTTTTGATAATTGATATTCATACAAACTCGCAATCACAGTCGATACATGAACAACTGTAGTATCAAAATCTGAAATTACGTAAAGAAATTCCCATTGATATGGCCAGAATAAAACCTATTCATGACATCACTGGCATTTTTCACTGGAAAACACCTAAAATAGAGTAAAATAAAGCATCTGGTGACATCTATATTCTAGAGAGAAACGACACAACACGTGATGGATCATTTTTACTGTTGATCTAATTACTTTTAATGCTACCAACGAAAAGAAAAATTCAAAATTATTTTCAAAGAAATTTTATGATATTGAATATATCTGTGTGTGTGTGTGTGTGTGTGTGCCCGTGTGTGTTTGCTCTTTATTTACTAATAGAGCAATCAACAAAAAACCGGAAATAAAGAAGTAACTTTTAATGAGACCCGAATTCGTATCCCTCATCTCAGAAATGTGTTTTTCATGGGTGTCACCTCGACCAATTCTGTCATAGAAACTTCGGTGATTAAATATAGATTTGTAGCCATTCTAACACAGTAGAGGAAGGGGTAAAAGAAAGACTGCATATTTATGCTCCGCTTCATTATCAAAGCTTCCGTACCGGAATATTATGACAGCGAATGGTAGTCCAGTGATCTTCTGGGTCATGGGATAATTTGAATTTGAAAACTTTTTAGAGTGTAAATCCGTAAATCCAAGTTTAGATTGATTATTGTTTTATTGCATCTGCCAAGTGTTGACTGAATTCAACACACGAGAATTTAGCGGCGGTATTACGTGTCTGAATTCCTGAATCGCCCATCGGCTCAATAGGATGGACGGAATGCAAGTCCACCTACAGTATATAAAAGTCGTTAATCTTGTTAAAAGCAGTTTCGCATCGGAAGAGAAGAACGGAGAAACCTTGATGGCAAGATAATCTCCCTTTCTATCGCTATTCGGAAGTAAGTTCTCCGATTTAGGGTTTATATTCTACTGGAATGTACATTAAAGCCCCCAAACGTGTCATTACTTTATTCTCTTCTTGCATCCATCATGGAGAAGGGCGTCAGGTCTTTATTGCCTTGTAGCTTCTACAGAATATCTGCCTCCTTCGAGTAAAAGAAAGAAAACACAGCCTTTAATGTGCTGTGGTATATCGCGCTACGAGCGGCGCCTGCAACATACATAAAATCAACATTTGTCTTCCTCGTAACATCACCCGACGACAGTTTCACGGCCGCCTGTTAAACCCTTATGAAACCAATAAGATGGCTGATTTTGCGCCAAAAATACCCGTTCCTGACTTTTATTCGAAAGGAATGACATCCATTTGTATCTCTCTTTGAATTTGTTTGATTTTTTTTCTCTTTTCTATTTTGTTCCTCTTTTTTCTTTTCTTCCTTTTGTTGTCTCGATTTGTTTCCTCATCCCCCTCTGACTATTATTGCTTGTTCTACACTCATCCTTTCTTTTCTCATGTCATATCTCGTTCTCCCCTCCATCTTCCACCATCTCCTTTCTTATTTCCTTTCTTTCATTCTTTCCTCATGGCTTGTAATGTCTTTCTTTTCGTCTTTCCTTTTCATCTGATTTTTTATGCCCAACTTATTCATTCTCTCTTTCTTTCTTTTTTTTTTATCTCACAATATCATTCCTTGCTCTAGATCTTTCTACGCAACTTCATTATTTCAATGTATCCTATCTCTCTTGATTTACGTCTTTCCCCCTTTTTTTCTTCTATCTTTCTTTTTCCTTTTATTTCTTAGTATCCTATCTTCCTCTATCTTGGTCTTCATTTCTCTCTTTTTTATTTAGTTATCTAATCTCTCTCTTCCTTTTTTTCTGTTTTCCTCTTATCTTTCCTGTCTTATTTACTCAGGATATTTTTGTTTGTATCTCTTTCTTCCTCCTTCTCTTATTTTGAACTCTGTTTGTTCCTCTTTTTTCCTTTTCCCGTCCCATCATCCTCTTGTCACTTGCACTTTATTCTCTTGCTTCTTTTTTTCTGCCAGCCTTACCTCAGATTTGCAGACGACAGTGCATTTTTTGCAGAAAACCTACACAACATCCCACTAATGCTAGATGGACTAAATGAAGAGAGCAAGAAAGTCGACCTACACATTAACGTCAGCAAGACGAAGATCATGAACAACAACCACGTCGGAAATAAGAACACTTGGATCTAATCGGACATAGAAGTGAAGAAAGTAGATCACTACATCTACCTAAGACAAAGAATCTCCATGAGACCCTCAAAGGAAGAAGAAATCAAGTCCCTTATGGAGTTGAAACATGGAACCTAATCAAGTGACAGACCTGCAAATTGAGAACTATGCAACGTACATATGAAAGAATTAGGCTCAACCTCATATGGAGAGACCACAAGATAGCACAGTACATCCAGGAAAAGACAAGAGTCAGGGACATCGTAGAATTGTAGAATCCATTAAAAAACTCAAATGGCAATGGACTAGCTATGTTGCAAGAATGGCACACAACCGATTGACATCATGGCCCACTACACGGGTCCCCAATGCCTATCTGTTGAGCACTCAGCACAAGCACTAGATCAAAAAGTTCCGGTAAAATCATGTTGGATACATTAGTTTCTGTAAGATCACCGAAGTTAAGCAATGGAGAGCCAGGTCAGCACCTAGATGGGTGATTATATGAGACTACTTGGTACTGTAAGTAGAACGAAGCTTCGATGAGCCTGGTGGGCCAAAAGTGGATTTTACTAAAAATTTTACTAAAAAATGTACCTTATCTTGCAACACCCACAATGAGGATTTACAAGGAGAATGATGAATACATACATTATCCCTCATCTACATGCACCTGCCATTGAGCAATAATTAACAAACTAATCTGCTTGTTCTTTGTTAGCATAGTAAGTTTGGATCATTACTAGGTGCCCCATTACTGCGATCTTGTCCGGAAAATAAGATAACCTCAGTAAATAAATCATGGCTAGTGTAGTGAGTTCGATCCTGATTGTTTGAACCACTATTTGGACCAAGGCCTCCTATGCAATACTTTATAAGGCGGTGCAGACCTATTTCCCTCATTCCATAAACGCAGCCCAGACACGTTCGTCTTTTACCCATCCTGTTTTCATCTGCTATAATCATTTCAACACGGAATGAATTCATTAAAAAAGCATATATGATCAAAAGTTACCACGGATAAGAAAGTTCATTTGAATGGGCCGTTTAAATCTTGAACATTTGTGAAGATTATTAAATCATCATTTAGCCATTTGAGAAAAAAATATAGGAACCTATCCCATTAGTGGGAATGGTTGATACTATCTGACTGAGAAAGTTAATTCTCTTTCTAGTATGTGATCAACATATTGTTAATAATCGAGGAATATGATTTTGTAAACAGAAGAATGTATTTGAGTAAAAAGTAAGATTTTTTTCATAAAATAGAATAAAATGACTACCTAGTAGGAATATTGGAATCATATGCAAGTGGACCTCAATGATGAATTGTAATAAGATTGATGTGAGAAGAAGTGACGATAAGAAAAGAATGGCGACTTTAACGACTTGTCTGAAGTTGGTTTTGTTATCAAGGAGGCATTTTGTTATTGGTCTTCTCAATTGCATTCAATCAAAGCGAACTAAGTTGCCCAGCTCACAATGTACTGTAAGAGCCCGCTTGAAATATTATATATATATATATATATATATATATATGTGTGTGTGTGTGTGTGTGTGTGTGTGTGTGTGATACATGTATGTATGTATGTATGTATGTATGTATGTATATGTATATATATATATATATATATATATATATATATATATATATATATAAATGTACACAGTATATGTGGTATAAATCAGGCAAGTATAACATAATATAATGATATATCAATAATAAAGCCATTTCTGAAATGCAATGGATTTATTTCATAGAGTGCTCGATACATACAACATTTTACTTATGAAGTTAAGTTGTTTTAGATTCGCCTGATGAGGCCTGTACAGGGCAGAATCGTGAGCCCTTTCGTGTAGCGAATCCACATTCTACTATATATATATATATACCACTTATTACCCATTTCTCATAAATATAGACGATGCTATTATCAACCGCACAATACTGCATGAATTAAGTACTTGTCAAAGTGAGAAAGTTACTTATCAGGTTTGAAATTTTATTAGAAATATAGTTGAAATTTTCCTGCTCAAAATGAAGCTGACATTGGCACCATCAATCGGTGGAAACAAAAGTTGGAGTTGTTCCTGTGTCCTACTAGCCCCGATTTACCCTCATTCCGCTGCCGACAGAAAATAGTCTACCAATTTTCAATAATGGATGTATCGTATCGTCTTGGAGGTTTCAGTGCATAACTTCACCCGAGACATTCTCAGGCTCATTTCCTTGGCCCTCAAGACCTTGTTAACCCTCGGTGCACCGGGGTGGGAGATAAACCTACTGCATCACCCTCTCAGGCTTTCGTGTTTTTTCTCTCTCTTCATATCTCCACCATTTTTTTTTGTGAGTGAGCTTGATTTAGAGCCGGAATTTATCTTTGTACTATAAAGATGAAGCTGTTGATGGTACTTCTGAATGATGTATCTGTGTATAAATGCTTATATTTTTTGTAATGTATTATCGACAAGTATTTTGCAAATGGATGTATTGCCGTCTATTGTACCAAATTAAACACAGTAATAAATTGCAAATAATGCAAGCATTTATGATAAAGTCCAGAAGTCCAAAACATAATAATATTCTATTTAGTCAAGGTACTGGTAAATTAAATGTGTTTAATAATCAGTTAATTGCTGGATTATTAATTAATACATTGTATAATTAAATTAAACATCGAAACAAAAATAATATTTAATTCTAGCACACCATCAAATGACGTGACTGGAACACTAATAACAACAGAAAAAAACAGATACATTTAATGGCAAACTGCGAATGCTAAATTTGACGGTGAGAATTGAATTGTGAAAATATTGAACAATATTCAATCCAACCATGATTTTAAGCAATAAACGACGCTATTGCTGTTGGAAATGACAGAGAGTGTTGTCAAAAGCTCTTAATCCTCTGGACAGAATTTATATTCATTGAAACTAAAGATCAGTAAACAAGAAAAGATTACTAAAAGATTAAAAAGAGACTATCATATTCAATGAAAGATGTATAGAAGAGAATTTGCTGCTAACATATATATATATATATATATATATATATATATATATATATATATATATATATATTAAAGTTCAATGTTTCTATCCGGAAGCATTATATGCATTCAAGTCGCTCCTAAGTGTCGGTTTTATGTGCCGAACTCTTTTCATACAATCTTTCATACAATCTCACTCAAAATTGTTCATTGGAGAACACCTTTAATGTCTTCTACAGACGTTATATCTCAAAAAGAGAAGTATGATTCTTTGCCAGAAGTTTATTTAATTCGCTGTTCCATGATGCTTTGCGTTTTGAAGTTATTTTTTTTTTACATAAAACCGTCTGACGGAACCCAAAATAGCCATTTTACGTTTTATTAATGTTTAATGCAACGAAGATTTTTTTTCTTACGTAAGGCAATAAAAATTAGAATTCTAGGAATATTTGTCAGCTCAGTTCATTTAGTTGCAGTAGTGGATAATACACTCACATCATCTTCTCACTCTGTCTCTCTGCTTCATTCTGTTTGTCTGTCTGTTCCCCCCCTCTCTCTCTCCCTCCCTTTCTCTCTCTCTCTCTCTCTCTCTCTCTATCTATATATATATATATATATATATATATGTATATATAAACCTATAAATGGATATAATTCTATAGATGGGAAGAGTCGGTCTGTTTTTCGACTCGCAGGTGTACGCTGTGTTCATTTGGTAATCATTAAATGCGGTCCGGTTTTTTATGTTTTCTTTTTCATGAACATTACAATCTCCTAATTTAAAACAATTCTAGGAGTGGCAGTACTTTGTTTAGAGTTTTGAGCCAGGACGACGCTTTGATATTCCGATCCTTAAATTATTCCAGATGATGTGGTGACGATAAGAAATTCCTGACAAAGGTTTCAGACTCTGTCTGATGAGATGACAAGAAAATATGAAGTCAATAATCCAAATACACAATCGAATAATTGAGTTCTGACCAGATCATGTTGGATTCGCCAAAGTTAACCAAAATCTTGCCAAGTCGGCATCTGAATGGTCAATTGTCATGGAATGCCGAATGCAATAAGCAGCTGATTATGTAAAGAGCTTCTAGAGTTGCTTCTGTTTATCCTCCCGAGGGGATGACCGTTTTCTACATTCTGGTCAATAACCAGAGCCAATGACTCTCCTTCCCTAACCCGACGCGAAATTAATGAAGGGAATATTCATAACGCTTCTTTTGATAACTTTTAAAAATGTTATTGAAAAAAAAAGACTACATTCGTAGAGGACTTAGTTGAAATCGAACCCATTCTCAAGTAACAAGCATGCTAACCGCTCTTTTACCGCTCAGGGTACTCATCGGACAAAGCCGTTCTTTGAATAGCCAATGTCGAATGAAATAGCTTCCAATAGATTTTGAGAATGTCAAGTTAACAATAACTGTACGATTGTAATTGTATCTTGCATATCTTGGTCTTTTAACTAAATGCGAGGTTTTCCGACCCCAGCACCATGTCTGGGGTGGGGGGCACATATTTCCTACAATTGTGTCTTGGTCGAGATAGCATGACAGGGCACATCGGTCCCCAGACTTCCTCAATCGTTCTTTCTAGTAGTAGAGAGACACTTAGTACCATTTTAAAGTCAAGGTATATGATTCAGTCATTGGTTGAACCTATGACCTACCAAACCGGAGCCAAACACACTAACAATTGGCAATCCTGATCGGTATGTATTGCGTAAATTATGTTTCAAAGAAAGGGATAAAGAAAGCTGTCAGTAGCATCAGCGTCATGTGACTTCGGGAGCCATTTTTAAAATGGAGCATTTCTTCGCCATAGATCCAACAGAAGATAAGGAAGATTTCTTGAAAGATAGTTAAAGTGAGAGGCGGACAGGGGAAAAAAGGGGTGAGCTAAACAAAGACGTGAAATAAAAGAAAATAAACCTTAAAAGACGTTGTATACCAGAAACAACTTTATTTTAGGCGCCGAACTTTTCCCGCCAGAAAAGCTTCTGGCATCGAATGAGTAGCAATGGCCGCATTCCAAGTTGAAGCCATTTCCTCTTGGCCCGGGGATCGCATCGCGTCTTCTCATTTACCCAGTTTGTTCTCACGGCCCACAGACCGATAGAATCGTAGCCGGTGTCGATTGTACTCGTGTACCGCTTCCAAAAACGTCCGGCATCCTTTTGTTATAGTTCCCATCTCGATTCTGGGATACGAAACATTTGGATTGAATAACAATGCTGAATTAAGTTCCTATTAATAACATAAATAGGCGAAGAGAGGAGAGAAGTCTTTGTGGTAGAATTGTAAGTGTAGAAAGAATGAGTGTATCTGCTATTTAAAGCCTGGAACCGTAGCAGAACTACTTGGCTTGGTTATCACACACATACATACACAAAAACACACACGTGCTCACTCCAGCTCATATGCATTTATACAAACAGGTGATAGAGAACAAACAGAGACTGTCCCATAAGTTCCTGAAGAGTTTCACAATGTTACTCTTAAACATGTTTTAAAGATGGCTTGTTTGCTTAGCTAGCCGGTCCCCTTACGCTAGATATGACATCATCTATCCCTGTCTGTGCTTCCCATATCACAACTCTTGTCCCAGCTTTTGATATATAAGATAGACATAGAGACGAAAAGTACCCGAAGTCGTATCACACACTTGACCATTCTTGCTGACGGTATCTGGTCTCCCCAAGTAATCACTCATACGTACTAACAATAATGCTTAACTTCGGTGATCATATGAAAACAGGTGTATCCAAACTGATTTGATGATTTGTTTCTTTGTATTGTACATTTTAAGACTAGAAAAGAAATATAATTTTCCTATTATTTATCTTGATTTGAGGAAGAATAATAATTCATTATTAATAATTTTAGACTACCATTTAGTTTCATCTCAACTCTCACTTGATTTTTATCAAAAAAAAATTATCCAATGTTGTCAACCCACTACAGTGAGTTAACAGCACGGATCAAAATCACAGAATAAGCTCCCGTTGAGACTCGAACTTACGTCCCTGTTGTCATGGAAGGCTTGGTTGAAAGACTCAGCTGTATTTTCCGCTAAGCTACTGAAGCTCAAACTTTGAACCAACTTTGTCCACGGCTATGAATTTAACGCGTATAATGCGTAATTCTTATTCATGTAGCCGTAGAAACTTACCATCTTGCAAGATCATCATTTAGATACGAAATAATGCTTTAAAAATATAACAACTGATTTGCGTATTTACAAACTCGGATCTGCGTGAGGATGGATCTTACTACAGCAATGATTGTCTGCATAAATAGTTTTCTCCAAGGCAAAGTACCCATTCCTGTTTTATGAAATATTGATTTGATGGAATTCTTGTTTAGGGTCAATCCATTGTAAGTGAGAAAACTTTAAAGCGGGAGCGATATCATTTGGTAATGCTTTTTTTGTAAAATTTCATTTCCTTGAATGTTAATTTTAAATTCGTTAGATAAATTTTTTGAAAGGAACCTGATTAAATAAGCAATTTGTCAGTGACTTGTATATGACAAGTAAAGGGGGCCCTGCCTCAAAGAGTACAACAAGTTTGGCTTCTCCAGAGTCAAACTCCTTTGCTTTATCAAAATCTAAAAGATGATTAAAACAGAATTCATTTCTCAATACAATATCATTCTAAAACTGTTTCAACTCCATTACTAGTAGCTCCTTTAATAAAACCTGACCTAAGAGAGTGAATTCGTCATCAGTTTTTGCGTATGCATCTCTGGTTTTTGCTAAGATCATTAATGTTGTTGTGACACACGGAAATAAAGTCAAAGCTTAGTAGTAGGGGTTTTACGATAAAGACAAGTTTCTATGTTTAAGCTATTGTAATACAAACCGGGTTAATGACGTTTCTATGAATCTGATTAGCTAGTATTCAAAGAAGATCTCAGTTGCTTTTATGAATGTGTTTGAGTGCATGCTATGACTTTTACCTTATGATAGAGATGTGTTTTACGCCCAAGCCATTGCTTACATTTTTACAGAAGCATGTCATGTTGGGGATGAGTAATAAGAAATTTTGGGAAAAAAGGGTCAATGAATAAGTGACTTCTCTCGCATTTTGTTGGGCAGTGATCACTAAAAAAGTTCAAACTTTTAAAAAAAAAGCATTTTATTATACTGGGCACAAACTAAGAGGCCAATTTAGCATGAACTTAAATCGTAAATGGAACTTCAGCTAAAAAAAATTTCTTAGGGGGTAATTTACAAAAGAAAAAAGAAAACACTTTTCTTTTAAACATAATAAAGGGAATTTTTTTAATTTCCAGCCCTCTCCCACGATTGGTGTAGATTACATGCATGATATATACATAATCGAGCAGTCAGCCAGCTTGGCAGCCTAACTAGCTTAAAGACTGAAGAAACCTATGGTGACAATTTTGGTTGGCGGTTTCTGAAAAGGGCGTTGGTCGAACTACTTTCAAGTGGATTATATCGGTACGGAGCAGGGGCAGAAATTCCAAATTGGGCTGTTCTTGGAATGACTCTTGAAAAGGAGAGCCCCGTTGAACACATATCTGAAATCCTGTCAGCCGCTGTCTTGACAGAATTCTGGAAGATAAAAAAAAATTTTCTGATGTTTAACAATTGTCTTACTTTCTTGCAACATGACCAGCTCCTGTCACTTTGACATTCTAAGGTATTTTATGATATCTCTAATCTCTGTCAGTTTCCAAAATAATGTATTGTACTGTGATCTTTGTATGTGATTTTAAGCATGATTCCTCCTGGTACACAGCGCATGGTTCTCAGTTTGAGAACCAATCTTTTGTGACTACCAGAAGGATACACTAGTTATGGACTCTTCAATTTGAAAATAATGCAGTTTTGCGATTGAAATTCTTCACTGAATTGAGCACAAAGACAATTAATGAGATTCTGGGGAAAAAATAAACCTTTGTGATGTAAAAATGCCTTTTTTCATCAATTGGCAACAAACTCATTTGTACACCTACATACTAGGGCGTCTGTTACATCTGACACTTTTTCGGTGCCATGTTTGCATCCCTCTCCAGCGTACACCTATGCCTGCGTATATCGATATTAATACAGACAAAAAAAATTGACACTTCAGGGTGACTCTGAGTTTCACGCTACTGAGATCTTCAGAACGTCAGATGGTCTTAAGATTGCTGTAGAGTCCTAGCAGACACTCAATAGAAACCGTCACATCACCAACGTCTTTTGGCGCTATGCTGTGTTGGGGTGATCAATCAAAAATTGGAAAAAAAAGTTATCGGGGAATAAGTTATTTCTCTGCCATTTTGTCGGACAGTGATCAGTAAAAAGCCAGAATTTGTTTTTTTTTAAAAAACGTGGTACAAGCTGAGGATTAATTTAGCATAAACCCAAATTACAAATTGATCCACCTGGGAAACGTATTTGAGGGGGTTGGTAAAGAAAAAATTTCAGAGACATAATAAATAGTAAATGCTTAAATTTTCAGCTCTTTGTTGGTTCGGTCTCCACACGAATAGATACATAGCCAGCCAGCCGGAGGGACTTGAAAAATTTAGAAACCTATTTTGATAGTTCTGGGTGAGATTTTTGTTTGACTGTTTTTAATATGGAGTTGGGGAGATATTGAGAGAGTCTTGCTGGCTGGATATCAAGACACAGTGAGTGACGGATTAAAAGACAGGTATTGGCAAGCTTTCGGTAGAGCAAGATCATCTTTCAAGAACAAGAAAAATATCATTAGTCCTAAAAGGACGAATATACAACCTATGTACCCTCCTGATAGTCACCTACTGAGCTGGGATATGGAACCTAACAAAAAGACTGACCTTCAGACTGAGAATCATGTAATAGGGAATAACAGAATCATCTTCATCATTACATGGAGATATCACGGGACAGCACAGTATATAAGACAAAAGACATGGAATCCATTAGAAAACTTAAATGACGATGGGCTGGCCATACTGATCATATGTGAGACAATCGCTGGATATCATGGCTCACAATGTGGGTTCTCAAAGATCGTAAGCAAAACACTAGCCAACAAAAAAAGATGGCCTACAAACTATAAAAAAACTCAAAATATTAACTCTGCGACGCCTTTCATAGCGAGGTCCTGG
>OY735217.1:10385180-10430180 GCA_963457665.1 Thysanoteuthis rhombus
TTTTTTAGAAAAGCGAAAAAGTGTTGTGAAATGAATATTAAAAACCTGTACTTCATGCAGTTGTGTTTGAATTTCCTGAAATCGATGATTGATAAATATGAATGTTTTTCTCTTGTGATACATGATTTTGGACAAATTAGTTTTTCGTTCTTGTTGATCATTAAATGAGTCAGTATTTGAAAAGGTCATGATCTAACAATAGAACGATTATGTTTTCTTATTCACAGCTGTAGATCAAAAGCAAGAGTAGACTACGATACAAAAAGCCAGGAAAAAGTTGGGGTAAGGTTGATCATAGCTCAAAATTCATAATAATAACCCGTTGAATTATCGTTTAGTTGTTTATGGATTCGTTGGATTTAATTCATTTAAGATTGCTTACAGTTCCTACTTTGGTCATGAGATATATCTATACCCATATTACTTTGCTAAAAGCTAAAGCAGACCACAAAAACCCAGCATTTATCGCTAAAGAAAACGGTTGTCTCAGTCTTGACGAGCCAAGGAATGAATTTGATTTATCAGAATCGAAAACTCAGAAGTTTAGAAAATAGACCACTATATCTACCTTGGACAACGAATCTCTATGAAATTCTCAAAAGAAGTAACCAAGCGAAGAAATCTCTCTAGGGTAGTAGGCATTCGATGGTGCAAGTTCAACCTTCAAGAACGGGAACATCTCACTTCTGAAAAGAAAGGCATAGAGCCAATGCATTCCCCAAATAGTCACCCATAGAGCTGAAATATGGAACCTATCAAAACCATCAACTCTAAAACTGAGAACCATACAACATGAACAGGGGAGAATCGTGCTCAGCATCACATGTAGAGGTCACAAGACAGCACAGTAGATGGAAGACGTGAGACATCATAGAAAACTCGAGTGCCAATGGGCTGGTCGTGTTGAAAGAACGCCTGACAACTGCTAAAATTCACAGCTCGTAAGGTTGATTCCTAGTGATCGAATGCGGAACTATGGCAAGCAAAAAGACATGGCGTGACAAACTTGGCAAATTCAGAATGTATTGGCTCTGCTACGCTACGCCCATGATAGGGAGGTCAGGTGAATTTAGATAGAGGTCTATGTTCAGCGGAGGATAGGCTGATGATGATGATGAGTTACAAAGATAAATAGAAATACTATTTCACCACCTATTTCTTTCAGCATTCCTCACGTTTATAGTAAGTAGCATCATCATCAACAGCCTAGCAGCATCCGTCGTTGGATATACCCTTTCCCAAAGATTAGCCAGGGCTCTCTATCATGGGCATCGCGGAGCCAGTGCTCTCTGAATTTATGGAGCTTGTCACGCCATCTTACTTTCTTACAGTCAAAATCCTGCACCTGATATCTGGGGATCCATGTTGTGAGTCATGATGTCCTGCAGTTGTCTGACATTCTTGCAACTTGTCCATCCCATTGCCATTTGAGTTTCCACATGATGTGTTGGACTCCCGTTTTTTCTCAAATATACTGCGCTGTCTTGTGATCCCTCAATGTAAGGTTGAGCATGATTCTCTTATGTGCACGTTTCGTGGTTCTCAGTTCGAGGGTCACTCTTTTGGTTAGGTTCCATGCTTCAGCTCCAAAGGTGACGATCGGTAGGATAACTTTCTTTTTAGATGTAGTCTAGCTTGTCAATCTGACGTGATTCTTTGCTTGATTTCTTCTTTTAATGACTTCATAGAGACTCGCTGTTCAAGGTATATGTAGAGGTGTATCATATCCAATTCTACATTTTCAATTTCGATCGTTGTGTCATTGTTAATAGCATCATTTATGTGCAAAGCCTGCATTAGTCACATTCTATCTATCAAGCATGAAACGATTGCTATCAAACTCATGTAGCAGGTACCACTAGTAGTTGGTGAGAATGGTGCTTACATGACATCTCTCTATTTTGACTTTGTGCCGGACTAAGCTAAACTAAATTTCTCTCTCCCTCCCTCTCTCTCTCTCTCTCTCTCTCTCTCTCTCTCTCTCTATATATATATATATATATATATATATATATATATATATAGTACAAGTGGTACAAATCAGGCTAACAGTATAACATGATATAATAATAATATGTTAATAATATAAAGCCACTTCTGATATGTGATGGATTTATTTCATAGAGTGCTCGATAAATACAACTTTTTATTATTGAAGTTAAGATGTTTTAGAGTAATCCACATTCTAATATATATATATATATATATATATATATATATATATATATATATGTATATAATGTGAAACATTTGAAAAACACTGAAAAAATTACATAAATTACATCAACAGATATAGGGAAACAAATACAAAAATAATACAGCACTGTCAACATATTAGTGCAAACTAAAAGGCAGCAATCTCACACCCACCGTAAAATGGAAAATATCAAGACAAACGCATATATGCCAGAAACCTGGAATCCCATGCCACCTATGCCTAAATGAAAGTTAAGATCCTCACCTTTATCAATAGAACTAAAAAACAAAAAACAGGAACATTAAATAGAAAAAATCAAGTAACTTTAAAATGCTGACACTGTTCAAAATTTTCATTATTATAATTATTACTACTACTATCATTATTATTATTAATATTATTATTATTATTATCATTTGCAATCTCACACCAGTTGCCTGGTGGTAACCGCTGGAGTTTGAGTGACAGCAAGTCTCCTCAAGTCTCCAGCCCTCCTCTCCTCGTACTCATCGGTCACAATTATTATTATTATTATTATTATTATTATTATTATTATTATTATTATTATGATGATGATGATGATGATGATGATAATACCCACAGTCACTTTGAGAACAACCTAATCACCTTTTCATAATTATCTTAAATATATAAAAGCATCCTAAAATGTGAAAAGAATCAAAAATAAACAACTTAGGTCGTGTAAAAGTGAAACCCAACGATGGGGAGCAGATAAAAGTGATAATAGAATACTTCTTGAGAGGAAACACTGCACAAAGAGCTGATGGATTAACAACACACTGATAAAGAAAATGTCTACAGCAACCCCTGTTAATCTAATATAGCAAGACTGTGATCTATCTCTCAAGTAAAAAAAAATAGTGAACAACAAAAAAGAAAAGATACATAAGTGTAATAAGACAAAGGATTCTCCACCAAGAAGACTAGACCCCAAAATAACACCCTCAATAGGGATCCAAATAAATCGAATCATACATGAGAAGACCTAAACATGACAGAAACATAAACATGTTTGCGTAACAAATCCTTTATTCCATAATATTATAAGCTCTACTCAAACTTATCTTAATTTTTGATTATCGAGCTCTTTATGAAATAAATTCATCACACATCGTAATTTGTAACCTGGTATACAAACACACTCACACACACACACACACACACACACACACACACACACACAGACACACACATATATACATATATGTGTGTGTGTGTGTGTGTGTGTGTACATATATGCATTTATACACTCTAGAAACCTTCACAGATTTATGCACTGAACACATTAAGAAAAGCTTTTTCAAAAATGATTTTCTGTCACTTCAGTCACTTATCTGCCAATATCTGTTATTGTAATTTATGTGCTTTTGCAGGGTGTGTTTTTTAAAAATGTTTTACGAATATCAGAAAAGCACAAAGTCCATAGGACACACACACACACACACACACATATATATATATATATATATATATATATATATATATATATATATATATATATATATATATATCCTTTGCGCTTTCTCTCTCTTTTTCTATACGTTTAACAAGAGAGACACTCAGAGAGAGACACTCAGAGAGACTGAGAGTGAGACAGTGGAGGGAGGAAAATAGGATACAGAAAGCAGAGAGAAAGAAGAATCCTGATTTCTAATACAAAACAGAAAATCTTTTTCGGTGATTTCTCAACTTCGCACTACGGTAGAGAGGAACTATAAAAAGATAAAAGCATGATATGTACTTATGTAGTTGTTACACTGTTGTATATCAACCAGTGAGATGGACGCAGTATAATCTCTGTGAGAATTATGTTCTGTATACTTTTGTTCCGAATCTTTGCCGTGGAATATAGTGTACTATGTAAGTAATCCAAGCCAACAATTCTTTTTCGAATCAGGATTTATAGAGCAGTTTTGATATCGATTTAGAGTCATGAGGAAATAGTGCACGGGAATCTTGTACACTCTTCAATACCCAGGACATAAGGATTCTGAGTTTTCTTGCCCGTATGAATAATAAAGCACGAAGATGTAAAGATCTTATCAGCACGTGTCAACTAGTTCCGGAGAGAGTTCACTTCCGTATTTTTATTTTCTCTGTGCGAGAGCTCTTATCGTTGGTGTAATCTCTCCGCGAATATCATTCTGATGCAAGGGTGTCACAGGCGGGTAATAGTCCTTTAGATATATGTTGTTGCTTTACTGTGGAAAATATCTTTTATTTCGACACCAAGATATAGATCATCTCACTCGGCTTGCTCATAAGATATTTAGAAAGAACTTGTGTCTTTTTTTACTCTGGGCAGACCATAAGAACCGGAAATTGTATTCATCATCAAATCAGCTCCTGGTATGTTTTACTATGACAGTGGTGGCTTTTTGTTGTAACTACCTGGAGAGGTAAGATTATTATAGGACAATTCTTTGCTCATGTACACGTTCGCCACGCCCTCTTACGTCAACCGTCGCTGTATGCTAAGGACGAGACGTTTCGTCAGGCTATCAATAACGCAAGGATTTTATTCATACCTTTCACAGGGGCGTTTGTACGAAATGGACACAAGTCACCTCAGTTGAAATTCGGACCTGATTTGCTGATTCTCTACTAGGAACAATCGCACTACGCTACACATCGATATAATTGAATCCAATACACACAGATGTTGTTACTTTGTTTTCCTCACAATCATCATCATCATCTGATATGGCAGACACTTCAGATTGAATATAGAAAGCTTTTACAAAGTTATCACCTTTCATCTCTCAACATTAGTGAATATATATATATATATATATATATATATATATATATATATATATATATATATATATATATATATTTACTAATGCATTATATTCATTGACAAGGGGTATGAATGTTTCTTATGTATACCTAAAAAATAGTTGGACATCCAGTGAGGATCAAATCCATTCTTCAGCAGCATTACAACCTTCGTTGTCGGACTGACACCTTCCCCGGGATTTGGGAGATCTATCTATCGCAGAACCGATAACTCCTGAACCTGTCTAAATCGTAAGGCCATCATATTTTTGTCGGCTGCCCGATCATACTATCCACGTAATGCATGGTGATGTACAGCAGTTACCTGCCAATTGCCATTGGATGCTTATAATGGATTTTATGATATGTCTGATTCTCTATATTTTTCTCTGTAATTCGCTGTAATACAGGGTTGTGATCCCTCAATGTAACGCAAAGCATGGCCCTCTCCTGCAGTATTTGGGGTGAGCTTTTCAAAATATTCAGAAGGCTGACTAAGAAGTGATAATAATGTTTAAATGAAGGCTCAAGGGAGCAAGGATTGTACTGGAACAGTAGTGACTGTCACAGTGTTAGGACTACAATTCATTATGGGTATTTATTTGTTGCCTCACGAGGACAAATATAACACATTTTTTTTAGAGTTGGGCACACACATGTAACTCAAAATTTTATCGTGGTTATCCATAAATCGCCAGGTTTCCTCGGCTATAGATAATATCAGGACGTACCTTTGGTAATGCTCCTCTTGGTGTGGAGGTGTACTCAGGGGAATGGTTGCCAATCAGCAATAGATCATAATATTTACTAATCCTATCACGGAGATTGGATATGGCACGAAGCTTTATTTAGCGTGGGAAACAACACGCATTTGAGCTCGGGTACAGAAAGTGCAGAAAATAGATCCACTGGCATGTTGCCCCAGGTGCCAGGGTGCAAACACTGACTCGAACCCTTCTACTGCAGTGAGGAGGTACTGCCTGGGAGACTATATTCGAATTATGAGTGTAACTGAAGTGATCGTTGATCTTTAGAAGGTATGAATGCAAATATGATTGGATTTATTATTATCATATCATTTATTATTCTGTCGGCATTATCATCAATTCGATCAAATCCTTTCTCACTTTTTCTTCTTTGAATGTAGCTCAATATTTATTCAGGATTTAGCCATTTATTCAACACAGATTTTGCTGTAGCATTCTGTTCACATCGCCCAGGATATATTTTCCTGCACTAAATTACCTGACATCGGTCCACATGGATCGTCTTGAATTTTTAAAAATTGCATTCCGTGTGAACATTATATTTCTAATCTTCGCAACAACATTTGAAAGTGATTCTGATTCAAAATATGCACGCTTGTATGACGTATAATCGCACACACACACCACACGCACACACACACACACACACATATATATATATGTTTATATATATGTGTGTGTGTGTGTGTTTTGTTGAATGCACTAGTGTTGTTTTTGCAGCAAAAGTATATATTTATTAGAGAGAGAGAGAGAGTGAGACAGACAGACAGACAGACAGACAGACAGACAGAAAGAAAGAAAGAAAGATGGAGAGATAGAGATGGAATACTGTGTGTTAAGTCAGTGACTATACTTACATTTGTCATTCTGGGTGTATGGAATCTTTTAATGCGAAAATAAGTTATAATTTAGTCTAGCACAAGGTCACAGTAGTATGAGACCAAGTAAGGATCGAAAACACACAGAAAAGCATCTTTTGACGTTTTAAGTGGCCTTATTCTTAATATTTAGATTCTCCACAATCTAGATGTTTTCAGATATGTGTACTCTATTTCTGGTATTTTCCAGTGGAAAACACCATTAATGTCATAAATAGGACTTATTCTGACCATGTCTATTCCTTGATGGGATTTCTTTTTACATGACTTCGAATTTCGATGTTTCAGTTACTGACTATTTCTGATCCATTCTTGCTTTTCATTTTCATTTTGCTTGTAGCATTTTTCTTTCTTTCATTCTTTCTTCTTTTTTGTTTTTCTTTCTTTCTTCCTTCCTTCCTTCTTTCCTTTTTTCTCACTTATCTTTCTTTCTTTCTTTCTTTCTTCCTTCCTTTCTTTTTTCTCACTTATCTTTCTTTCCTTCTTTCTTTTCTCATATGTTTATTGCTTTGCCTTTCATTCTTTCATTCTTTCTTTTCATTAAATCTCTTTATCTTCTTCAGCTCATTGAATTTATTCCTCTTCACTCTTGTGCCATTCTTCACGCGTCTATTTTCCTTCATTTTCTTCTTAAAATTATTAATTCCGTCCTCAACCTTTGGAGCCCAACAAAACAAACACAGATGGGTCAGACGGAGTCAGAATAATACATGAAAAGCCAATGATGGCATAAAGTTTTTTTGTTGTAAAAATGTCCATAACTCGGAAAAAACACTTCGAACAATATGTAACTTTCAACACTCTTTTCAAAGGCTTCCTCTGGTCTATTCCTACACACACACACACACACACACACACACACACACACACACACACACACACACATATATATATATATATATATATATACATGGAACAAGAGCGTCTGATATATTCATCCTTAAAGTGGCTTTTATTATTGTTTCCATTTTCACACCAGTTGTCTGGTGATAGCCGCTGGGGACAGAGTGACAGTAAGTCTCCTCAAATCTCCAACCCTCCTCTCTCACAGTCCACAGCAGTGCGGTGAATTATAGTATCACACCAGTTGCTTGGTGGTTTCCGTTGTAGGCTGACTGACAGTAAGTCTTCTTAGGTGTCCAGCCCTCCCTCTCATATCGTCTTTATCTGTCACAGCAGCGCTGTGATTTGTTCCGCCTCACTACGTCTTTTTTGGCTGTTAGGCCATTGCTATAATAATAATAATAATAATAATAATAATAATAATAATAATAATAATAATAATAATAATAATAATAATCCACATAATGTACATGGACCATATGAAATTATTTGCAAAAAACAGGGGAGAACTCGAGATGCTGTTCAGCAAAGTGAAGGAATATGGTGATGACATTGGGATGGGGTTTTGAATAGGAAAATGTGCAATTATGGTAATGCACAGAGGGAGGCTCGCAGCAGCAGAAGGAACGAACTCCTGGACAGCAGGAGGATTAGAGAACTGATCACACAAGACTGATACAAATACCTGGGAGTTCTCGAATGTGACACGATAAAATCGGGAAGAAATGAAGGAGAAAATAAAAGTAGAATACCTTAGGTGGATAAGGAAAATATTAGAGATTAAAGTACAGGAACCTTATAAAAGGAATGAACACATTGGTCGTATCGGTAGTGAGATACGAAGGGCCGCTCCTTGGATGGATAAAGGAAGAACTCCAATCAATGGACCAGCAAACTAGAAAGCTTATGACAACGCACAAGGCTTTACACCCCAGAGGTGACACAGATAGACTATACGTGAGGAGACAAGAAGGTGACAGAGGGCTCATCAGCAAAGAGGACTGTATCCAGAGGGCCAAAGCAGGTCTGGAAAAGTATGTGCAAGAATATAGTAGAGACATCAGAAGAAGTGCACGAAATAGCACAACGAACAACCAAAAAGGAAAAAAACAACTGAGCAGCACAGCAAACAAGGAAAGAAAAATTGGGAATAAAAAAAATCATACGGAGAATCTAAAAGACGGATATAGGATGTGGGAGACGAGAGATCATCGATATGGCTTCGAAAAGGAAACTTGAGGAGAGAAACGGAATTGCTCATCATGGCAGCTCAAAACAAAAGCATCAGAACAAATTATATCAGAACAAAAAAACGACAGAACACAGACAAACAGCAAGTGCCGCCCATGTGATGAAAGAGATGAGACTTTAAACCAGATAACTAGTGAATGTAGTCAACTAGCCCAGAAGGAGTATAAACACAAACAAGATCGAGTAGTAACAGTTATACACTTGGAACTGAGTAAACGAATGGGATTTCACCAGGCAAAAAAGCGGTACTAGCACAAACTGGAGACAGCCCTGGAGAATGGAAATCACGAATTACTTTGGGACTTCAACATCCAAACGGACCACCACATCCAAGTGAGAAGACTGAACCTATTGCTCGTAGACAAAAAGAGAAAGACCTGCCAAATAGTAGACGTTGCTGTACCTACAGACCATAGAGTAAAGAGGAAAGAAAGAGAAAAACGGGAAAATACCAGGATCTGGCAAGAGATCTGAAGAAGTTGAGGAACAAGAAAATCTGGGTAGTACCAGTAATAATAGGCGTACTCTGAACTGTACCGAAGACACCAAAGGCGAAATTGGAGGAACTCGGGATAAAAAGAAGGATTGAGACTGTACAGTCTATTTCATACATAGCAAGCCGAGACAAAAAAAAATTATGATACGGAAAGTCCATGCAGGGACGGCTGATACCGTAACCAGCTTTAGGGCACTAGCACGAAACGGTAACATCTTGGATATTCACAGTTTAAGCAGGAGGGAAGTCGACCTGATAAACGATTGAACGTTGTATGTGTGTATATGTGCGGGTCTAAGCTTGTGTGTTCGTATGTTTATGTATACATATATTAACCTTTTGGCTCTTCACTCCTAACCTTAGTTAATTTATGATCGATTATCTAAACTAATTCTCGATCCCCCTTTTAACCTAATTACATTAAATTCATTTATCTAATTACAAATTAAATGCTGTGGTGCGGTGCTTGTTCCATGGGTGCATGTTTGGAAAGGGTTGGAATTTCTTGAAAAGTGTTTGCGTGTGAGTCTCAGGGCGTGTGTGTATGTACAGATATTTTTTCATGTATATTAACCCTTTGTCTCTTTACTTTTTTTTAAATTTATGATCAATTATCAAAAAAAAATCTCATTTGACTTTTCCTCTTTATTTTCAATTCATTTATCTAATTAGAAAATTGGATACACTGATGCAGTACCCATTCCAAGGGTGCACGTTCGGACTGGACTGGACTTTCTATTGTGAAAAAACGTTGGAGTTGAAAGTTGTAGAATTTTTAAAAATATGTTCTATCGTCTGGATAATTACAATTCATCATGATCCCTGTACGTATAGTTCTTTAAGTTACATCAAAAGCCAAAATAAAAATGGTAAGGTAATTGAAACGTTTCAATTGCAATTTGGCATTCACATCCAACAAAATGAAATGTCCGACCGGAAGCTAGATTTTTAGAGATGTGTTGCAGCAGTGACAACGACACGGACAGAGCATTCTTGTGTTTTCATCTAAAAGTTGCGGAAGCTAGCGTTTAAGAGGCGTTTAACGGCAATGACGCGAAGAGAGTCGGAGTAAGTGTTTTTTGTTAAATGGCCAACACGAAGCTAGCATTATAGAGGAAACATTTTATTGGATTCCTCAAGAACCTGAAACATGTTCTAACTCCACACACGATACCTGGTGTGCAGACTGATATAACTTCGATTGTAGGGAGAGAGGCCATTATCCAATGAGATTCATTTCCAGGTGCAATGATCTGAAAAAATATTGAAAACATCCTCAACATTTTTTCAAGTATTATTTCTCGCCTTACAAGTAATTTTGATCAACTGTATACATATATAAAGCAATTGCAGTCAACTATGCGTTTATATAAATAATGGAATTAAAACTTTGAAAACTTTACACTTTTCAAAAGTTTATATATATATATATATATATATATATATATATATATATATATATATATATATATATATCATTTGGCGGAGATAAAGAGAAACACTACGTTGAAGCAGCTAACCTGTCGGTCGCAGGTTCATTTCCTGCGACAGCTCCATTTTCTTTGATTGTCCATTCGATCGATGTTATTCACACCAAGTGATATATCAACCGTGTAATGACAGGAGATAATTTGAAATAAGAGCTTCAATGTGATATAATGCAATTTATAATCATTTTGTCGGATCATACATCTATTTCTTGATACATAACTGTCGCGTTGAAAGAAACAGATTGAGCAGATAGACCATGAATAAGGAAAAATGAGAATTTGAGTTATTTGAGCCTTTGTATTACCGGTAGATGTTTAGCTCAATGGTAAGAGCAACATTCCGTGAAAATGGCTACTATATGTATCAGATATAAATCACTGACTACATCGACAGATATTACTACACTGAAATAGATAAATAAATAAATCGATAGATAGACGGATGGACATTAGCTATATGCAAGTGATCAAAGCACCATCGTTTACACAATATTAAATGGAATATCAAAAGCATCCTTGAATGTTGCTGTGCTCTTTACTTCATGTACAAAAGCTCAAATGTAAAGTTAGAAGATTGAATTCCACATGTACTTATATTGAATAACGTTTAAACACCGTCCCTTTTTGATCAGCACAGAAAAAGTCTTTTTCAACTATACAATTATCGTAGAAAAAATGAGTTATGACATAAATCCAAGAAAAGAAGATCAAACATTTGGGCCTGAACGAAATCTACCTGGGAGAAAAGTCATTCTCCGGGTTTAACAGGATTTAAAAGGAATTCTATATTATGAATTGCTGAATTCTGGACGAGCTATTTCTGTGAGCAACTGGCACGTTTGCATGATTTATTGGAGCTGGTAAGATCCGTTTATGGGCAAAAAATCCAGCTTGCGACTTTGCTGCATAACAACGCTTATTCGAAATTAGCAAACGCAACGCACTGAACGATCATTGACCGCGTTTCTTTCACGTATGAAGTCTTCTTCAGACATGATAAAATTCTAGGCTCGACGTTCACTTCCTCAACATAAAATTCTGTGGATAGAAGATGCACAAAAGCTGGATCTGATAACAGAGGAGGATGTTGCATCATTTATTACATACTAAAGCTGTCAAATCCCCGACAAAGAAGAAAACGATCATTTGAACAAGCTGAACAGGAACATGAAGGTATCAGTAAAGAGAGACATTTGCACTGAACGGGAAATTTATGGCGACTTTGACTTTGCCTTTGATACACGCAGTAAGGTAGATATATGATGTGTACGTTGAAATCCACTCTGACTGAAGCTTAAATGACTTTGCCGACAAGTTTAGAAAATATTTTGAATTTTGTGAATACAGTTTTCTTCAACTGAAAAAGATCATTAGATTTGGCTATTGATTTGCAAATGGAGACCTTTCCTCTCATGATTTGTTACTTGAAGTAAAAACCATTAAATAAAATGATTATATCTAATTTATCAATATTAGCGACACCAGAAAGATGAAACTATAATCTGTCTCTGTCGGCCAGTCTCGCCTCCTTTTTCTCTTAACTTTCTATTTTCGCTTTCTTTTTTCTTTCTCCCCCCACCTTCTTTAGTTGAAATGCCATAACATCTTTATATCTGTTCCTTCTTTCTCAATAATGCATGCTGAAATTGAAAAGGCTTGAATTTTAAAGGCTGACTAATTTTAATAATAAAATCTGCTCTAGGGTTTTGACAACAAGCGGAAGTCTTTCTAATCCGTTGCAAATGGTGCAAAAATATGATTCATGCTCAGAGAAATTACCGGCACATACCAGTCTTGAGATTGCTTCTAAATGTACCGTAGGATTTAAAGAAAGCCACATAATCAAACTGGTTCATTATGAGACCATTAATCTTTTCAAAAGATTCTTTGGCTATTCTGATCTTGAAGACCTAGCTGTTTTACAAACTGATTTTACTGGTACTGTAGCCGTTAGAATTAAAAGGAAAAAATAGTCTGCAATTTATTTTGCTCCCCGTAGCGTTTCTTGTCTGGGTAGCAATTCTATGAATTTCAAGACATCACACAATTCCTCGAATACTTCTATGCATTAGGAACGGGGTAAGTCTATTTCGAAATTATGGTCATCCTCATGCTCGAGGGATTCGGAAGATGCCGCATGTCGGAGACATCTTGCAACAATCAAATCCTTCATATCTGTGTGCATACAACATTCTCATACAATGTTCAAAAATGGATCAAAGATGAAACACGTATTGTATTTGTTGGCATAAAAGATTCATGATGTGTAAGGGTATCTGGGAGAGTTATAGCTCATTGCAACATAGCCTGGCCTCAAAGCTGTACATTCCGAACATCAGTCGACAGTTCCTAATCGTAACACCAGAGCATTAGATCCAATGTAATGTTTTCATGTTTTAGATATGTCCACACATCTCAATAAGACGCTTTCCGATCGGCCAGTTGGTCGGTAGGTTTATCAGTTGGTCACAGCTATTTTAAACAACAGAAATAGAAAAAAAGGTGGGGGTGTCGTAATAGAAGTCCGAGGTCTGCATTATTGTATTTCAAAAAGCCAAAAGTGTCAAAAAGATACCAAAAGTGACCATTTACGATTTTCATTGAAAATCACCATCATCATCATCATCATCATCATAATCATCAGTCTTTTAACGTCCGTCGTTGGACATAGACCTTCCCCAGGATTCGCCACAATTCTCTAACATGGGCGTCGCAGAGCCAGTATTTTCTAAATTTGTCCAGTTCATATTGAAAATAATACTGGCAGAATATTTCCATTTCCATACCACAATATTTTACAAGCATTAGAATCAATTGACTCAAAGAAAGTCTATTTGTTCTTCTGCCTCCATCTCTTCCTCTTCCTGCTGCTACTATCACAGATGGTAGACGACGTCGGTGAACTTGTTCCTGATTCTTTATTTTATTTAAATGCAGTTGATTCTGGAGTAATTGTGGTGCTATTTGCATATCTTGCAGCTTGATATTTTCAGAAACGGAAAGCTCACAACGAAATCATTAGGATAAGAATAGACAGTCTACTTTCTCCGTCTTAGTCCATGAGATAAGAGGCAAAAATTGAAGATCAGGCACCAAATTGCTTACCAAACAAAATTATACATCAAAGGAAATATAATTTTATACAAAATCAGAATATGAATGGAAACAAGGATGTTCCGGTCATAGGTCTGCAGAATTGGGGAAAATCCAGGTGGTTCTGTGAATTTTTTTTTCTTTAATTCGTATAAAGACTTGGAATACTGTTTCTCACTTCAATTTAACAAAATATTATGTTGTTTGTGTATAGCCTTCATTACTTCAATGATTTAAGTAAGATCACGATGAAACAATTGTATTTTGAAACTTCTTAAGGAAGGGGTAAATGAAGGAAAAATCTAGAACGAAGGTGATAATTCAGCAGGAATGCCATTTAATCTTCACTTGATCATTTAAAATTCGGTCAATTTTCAGCTCCTCTATTGATCACCTATTCCGTTCATTAGCTGCAACAGGCGAGAATCGAACCTACCTCAGTAGTTCTAACCTTAATGAAGCATTTCCACTGGCCCAAAATATCATTAACCTCAGATCAAAATTTGATAAAGGAGAAGAGAAGAAAGAGAAAAACAGAAAGAAAAAGAAAGAAAGAAAGGAAGAAAGAAAAGTATAGCCAAAGAGAGAAAAAAATTAGTACAGATTTCAAAAATACATAAATCCTGAATATACAGATAAAAAACTCACTCATATGTATGTTTGTATGTGTGTGTGTGTGTGTGAGCAAATAAGGAAAGACAGTTTTAGAAAATTTTGCTCGTACCATATTTATAACGGTAGTGAGCGTTGATGGGGAAAACTGTTCTCTCACTCACTACCGTAAATAATTCATTTCGAGTAAAATTCACTTCCTAGAAACGTCTTTCCTTATTCACATTGTTGGATACTAACGTCAATTATATATATATATATATATATATATATATATATATATATATATATATATATATATATATATATATATATATATATATATATGTATATATATATATATATATATACATATATATATATATATATATATATATATATATATATATATATATATACATATACATATATATATATATATATATATATGTATATATATAGATAGATAGATACATAGGTAGATAGATAGATAGATAGGTAGATAGATAGAGATAGAAAGAGAGAGAGAGAGGGGGAGAGAGAGAGATGTATCTATCTAGGTGAAATGTACCACAAGTATATATTAGTATGGCTATCTGAGGAGCTGAATAAAGCGCAACGAGGATATACCATTTAAGTATTTATCCAATATATATATATATGTATATATATATATATATATATATATATATATATATATATATATATATATATATATATATATATATATATATATAAATATAGAGAGAGAGAGAGAGATACATATATATGTATATCTTTATATACATGATATAAATAGAAAGGAAGATATATTTACATATATATATATATATATATATATATATAAAGAGAGAGAGGGGGAGAGAGAGAATTTATATATAGAGAGAGAGACTATCATATTTGTTGATTTATATTGATAGAATCGTGTACATATATAAATATTCATATCTATTTATACAGATATATATTTAATTATATGTAAATTTTTTAAATATATTTATATATAGATATTTCATACATATATTTTTATGTATTGCTTATCTATCCATCTATCTATCTATCTATCTATCTATCTATCTATCTATCTATCTATCTATATATATATATATATATATATATATATATATATATATATATATATATATATAGGTAGATATAGATAGATAGATTTAGGTATAAATAGATAGTTTCAAATATATATGTATATACAGAGAGAAAGAGACGGAGATAGATAGAGAGAGGGGGGAGAGATTCATAAAACAATGACAAATAAAAAAGTATGATGGAAAGGTTTGGAAACGTTTTGATGAATGAATGATGTTTCTATAAATTCATACGAATGAGAGATTTAAAACAGAAATCTTGAAGACTTAGCATCAAGTTAATGGATTCATAGATAGAAAGATAAATAGATAAATAGATGGAAAGAAATAATAAGAAGAAAAAAGCACATTTAGTGGCAAGACCTACAAAAGCATCGATCCCATCTAATGAAAAACTGCGCATGCTCATACGGGGTCCCCTCGTAAATATTTAGTAACCGGTCGCCTGCTGAATATGCGTCCTTTTGCAGTCGAACGGTTTTATGGAAATGAAGCCGTGACTTGAAATATCACCTCGTGCTTCGCCAGAGATTGCAAGTCCCATAAGCGGGATCTGGGCCCTTAATATCGATATTTGGCTACAGTGACCAACAACTTCTCTAGGCGAGTTCACTCAGAGGTCACCGAAGAGGAGCCAGTGTGTGCGAGCGTCTATCTATACATGAATGTATTTTTGTCTTTTTATATCCGTGAACATAGGTGAATGTACACCATTTTATTCATGTATGTACATCTAAGTTTGTGTGCGTGGATACATCACTCGATTTATGCTTTGGGTGTTAGCGTTTACATACATCGAGTATGTAATGCATATGCATTGAATTACACATATGTTTATATATATCTATGTATATGTGTGTGTGTGTATAGAGAGAGATAGATAGATTTAGATTTTCGTATATGTATATATATATATATATATTCTTTTTCCCAACGCACAATAAATGAAATTATTTATACAGAGACCTAAATCCTTACTTCCAATCAGCGCCGTTTAAAAGTCGCCGTAGAATGATGGCCTCACTTAAGTTATGATTGAATGAATCAACTAAAAATTTAGACGAAGATAAATATTAGTTAAAATTGACAATAATGGTTTTAAATACTTTATAAAAAGACTAGAGGTATAAAAAGTATTAGGATAAGTACTTTCAATATCATGAAAAAATGATCTTGTAGTTTTGGTGGAAAAGAGGCTAGAACAAACAAACAAAAGGCTAAAATACTTGCATAAATGCGTATATGTGTATTTGTGTTGTGCATGTATTTTACATACAATAGTCCTATTTGAGTCCTTTTTGTTCGAGTAAAAAAAAAAGTCACTTTTTTACTAGATAGTCATCATTTCAACTTATATACTACGTCTATGATCCAACCATACAATAGTAGGGTAGCCACTAATATCTGGTCAGTGATTCTACTAATTTCTTTATGATTGGTATTCGAAAAAGGTTATGATAAAAAGGAAAAAGGAATTTTATACCGATAGATCATAATAACCATCAGACAAGCTTCACCACTTCTTTTGACAGCACAAATGCCAAAGGAGGGCTGGAGACTTGAGGAGACATACTGTCGTCATGACCCCACGGATGACCACCAGATATCTTGTGTGAACAACAACAACAACAACAACAACAACAACAATAATAATAATAATAATAATAATAATAATGATAATAATAATAATAATAGTAATAAGGAAAGTGCTTGAAATATGAAGACTGCAACACCAATTGTTAACAGTGGCTTAACAGAGGAAGGGAAATGAAAGCGGAAATGTGAACCACAGCACTGGCATGATAGGCGAAAGAGAGAAGAGATGTTGGCTGAAGACCTTAGGAGACTTATCGTCACTCAGCATTCAGCAATGACCACCGGGCAACCGGTGTGAAACTGTAAACCACAGTATTGCAGCAGACTATGAGAGTGTGGAGAGGAAGGTTCGAGACTTGAGGAGACTTGCTGTCACCCAGTCTTTAGCAATGACAATCAGGCAAATAATGGCTGGAGACTTGAGGAGACTTGCTGTCACTCAAACTCCAGCGGTTACCACCAGGCAACTGGTGTGAGATTCCAAATAATAATAATAATAATAATAATGATAATAATAATAATGATAATAATAATAATGATGATGATGATGATAATTATGTTGTTGCTGCTGCTGCTGATGATGATGATGATAGTTTTTAGAAATGCTCAAAAATAAAAAAAAATGTAGAATCAATCTCCAAAGCTCTGACGTGTCGCCGTTCATTTTATCCAGGCAAAATGCAAATGTTGACAGCTTTATTTGCATAATGATTAACATAACCCTCAAATCTTCTTTTTTTTTTCTTTTTCTCTTTTCACCTTTCCAGTCTGCAGACGCCTGATTACCGAGTGCCTTCATTAAAAAAAGTAAATATTCAAAAATAGGTCGACTTTTTTTTCATTTGCGTTTTATTCAAACGAAATATGACTGTCCACTCCCCCCCAACGTCTATCACCCTACCTTATTCCAGTTTTATTTCTAAGTTCATATCTTGCTTGCAATTCAATATGTTTGTTTCGTTTCTCTCTTTTTGCCCATGTCTTGCCATATACCTATAATTCTTTCTTTTACTTACACAAACACACACACATACACACGTATATATATATATATATATATATATATATATATATATATATATATATATATATATATATATATATATATATATATAGAGAGAGAGAGAGAGAGAGAGAGAGCGAGAGAGAGAGAGAGGCGGACAGACAGACAGATGGGGAGAGCTAGAGAGACGGAGCAATTGTAATGACTGAGTGTAACATCCATTTTTCTATATAATGCACGACTTATTTATTTACCAATCCAAGACTCTTCATACTTATCTATCTATTACAAACCGTCAGCCAAAACTGTCACCTACACTGTCAATATTGGTTTCTTTACTTTTAAGCAAAATCAGCTGACTATGTATGCGTATATATTGATATATGTATTTATGTATGCATGTATGATTGTGTCATGTCTACAGACTCTTCGGAGAGATAGAGAGAGAGAGAGGGTAGAAAAATAAAAAATAACTGGCAAGAGGCAGATCATGTTGCAAGAATGCCACACAACCGATGGACATCATGACTCATAACATGGATCCCCAGTGATCACATGCGAAACTGCGGCTGACAGAAGACGGAGGGATAAACTGGACTAATTTAGAAAATACTGGCTCTGCGACGCCCTCGATAGAAAATCTTGGAAAAGGTCCATGTCCAACGTTGGACGTTGATGGACTGATGATGATGATGATGATGATGATACTTCCTTCCTATTTAGCAAGCTAGATGCTTAAGTAGGCATCTATATTCTTTCAACTTACGTGCTCAGGGTTATGCAACTCATAAACAAAGCTTACCTGATATAGGATAAAAGAAAGTATATAGAAAATACGATAACAATGATACATAAAATATATATATTTCATTCTGTATGCTACTGTGATGGATAGAAGCATTTAAGTGTAATATTTATATGGCAACATGGTCTAATATAATCCGACAAATTTATGATAATTATTGTTCATTCATAAATTTACGAATTTCAGTAGTAATAACCATATAAATGAAGTATTCGATAAGTCCATAGCCCGCAAAGAGAAGATTCATTTTACTGGTTGGAAATGTTTTTTTGGGAACCACATATACGATATCTCCATTGAACAAACAAAAATGAAACTGGAAATTGAGGAGCAAATATATTATAGCGCCCCCTGTTCTTTTAGTTAGGGAATTAAATAAGAAACTCTTCTTATAGTTAGATATCGGAAACGTCACTTCCTCTGACGACCCCTATAAAACCCCTGGACGTACATGGTCCAATGCTCATTGGCACCAGCACCCCAAGCTGGCCATGCCTCTAGTCACAACACGTTTTGTCGGCCACTCTTTCTCTCTCTTTCCTTCTCCCTGGTCGAAGGCTCACTAGCGCCAGCCCCCAGCTGGTTAAGCTTCTGGCTTAGCACTTGCTGCCGGCTACTCTTTCGTTCTCTTTCCCCCTCCCGAAGATCGCTATACATTTCACAATTGAAGATGTCACAACAAAACTGGTGACCTCTCTACGTGAATAGATTCGATACAAACATCCGGATGAAAATTCGAAGGTGAATCTATAAGCGGACACGCTTTCAAAATTCAAATTCAACTCTTGAAAATCGACAATCTTTATCTCAACAGCGAAAAAAACATTCCTCAACGATGATTCTTTCAACATCTACATGCAAAAGTTGTTTTGTCTACAAAATGGCTCAAAACAAACAAAAAAAATTCACTTATTTCAACACAAGATTTCAGATCATTACACGTTTCAACATAAGAACAGTCGAAAACATGTGATCAGCCCACAACGGACACATTTCTACGAATTCAGCTCTGATGATCTGACCAACGACATATTTCTTGTGGAAACCGACTAGTACTACTAGTACGACCACCGTAAATAACTTGAATGAACGCTACTACCAAATTTCTAAGCACCAACACACGTCTGCTTGACCAAACTTTAAAGAATACATACAATACTACTCCATTTGCTGTCTACATCCACACAGTAATATTTGCACAATCATCTTTTATTGTAATAACTTACTACAGTTTTTGTTCACGTAAATTGTGTAATACAATGAAACTTCCAGATCAAAATTCAGCCGATAACTGTATCAAATCCCGGACTTATTGATCCAACTTCGTAAAAGTAAACCATCAGACAAACGAGAAAATCGACTTTTCTATGTATATACATTATACTTCACTGTTTTTTTTTTTCAATTTATTTTTATTTTTCTGTCTCTAGACAACCTTTCCCTAATTGGATTGCAATATTTGCTAGACAACAAGATTTCCATCAGATTCAAATAATAACGACCCTGTAAAATCTCAACTCATTTCCATTCGTATCGCTGGTCCAATTATCAAACGCGCCATCCCAAACAAAACAAAAAAAATGGCGCTTCATCGACGTCCTGATGAGATAAGCAAGATCCTAAAATGGCGTGACAGGAAGTTGGGAATTCTCAAAGGACAGTTGTTCTATGTTTGTGGTCCCCAACCACCGAGCCGTGGACCGGTACTGGGCTGTGAACCAATCATCATCAGTATTTCAACATCTGTCGTTGGACATAGACCTTCCCTAAGATTCGCCACACTTCTCTATCGTGGGTGTCGCAGAGCCAGTATTTTCAGAATTTGTCAACATCGTTACTCCATCTAAAAAAACCCTGTCGGCCTCGGTTGCGCATGTGATCTCGGGGGATCCATGTTGTGAGTCGTGATGTCCATCGATTGTCCACCGTTTTTGCAAGATGGCCAGCCCACCGCCATTTGAGATTTTTAATGGATTCTATGATGTCCCTGACTCTTGTATTTTCTCGGATGTACTTGTGGTCCCTCCATGTGAGGCCCAGCATAATTCTTTCATGTACACGTTGCATAGTTCCCGATTTGCGGATATGTCTCCTGATTGGGTTCCATTTTCAGCTCCATAAGTGACTATTGGGAGGATTCATTGGTTATACACCCTTCTTTTTAGGATTAATGGGATCATCTTATTTTTGAAGGTTGAGCTTGCTCTGCCAAAGGCTTGCTACCCTTGATTCTTCGCTTGATTTCTTCTTCTTTTGAGGGTCTCAAGGAGATTTGTTGTCATAGAAGTAGTGATCTACTTTCTCCAGTTCTGTATCCTCGATTTTGACCTTACTGTTTTTATCTCTGGTTGTTGCACATGATCTTCGTCTTGCTGGAGTTCATGTGTAGGCCAACTTTCTTGCTTTCTTCCTTTAGTTCATAATGAAAAATTGAGTGTACTAGTCACTTATTAGAGACTTGTATTTAACTTATTACCAGTAACCAAGTGGAGATTAATACCTCTCCAGACGGCTGGTTTGCGAGAATATTTTCGACCATAAACCGATCTACAACGTAAAAAAAGGGTTGGGGGTGTCCTGATCTATATCAACTTTATTTCTCACCCTTTCTTTCTTTCCCTTTTTTAGAAACCGTCAACCAAAACTGTCACCTAAACTGTCAAAATAGGTTTCGTCAGTTTTCAAGTTCGTCCAGCTGTCTGGTTGTTAGGTGGTTATGTATGTATGTACGTATGTGTAACACGTACAGACTGCACTATAGGAGCCGAAGGGCTGAAATTTTTAATGAATTTTTATCTTTTATGGTGTTTAGAAAGAATGGTTGTTTTTCGTTTTTTTAACCTCCTACCCAGGAAGGTTTTTAGTGGAGGGGGGTCAATAGGCAAATATGCCAAATTGATCCTTTTTGGGTTTTTTTTTAGTGATCATTACAAAAGGCGAGAGAAGTAAATTTTCCATTGATTACCCTTATTCCGTCATTTTTAATTGATCACCCCCAATACAGCATGCTGTAATTTGCCGGTTTCTATTGAGTGACAGACTGGACCAATCTTTGTTTTTTGTTGTTTTTTTTTATCATTCTTGGCACGGGTTTTTGCTCTAAATCCTCCTCGAGAGAAAAATAGAATTTTTAACGCCATAGTTCGTGATAACAATGCATACCTACATTCAAAGAGATAGGAGTAAGATAATTTTTCCCTACCTCCAACCCAATGGGAAAAATGTGTGCACTTGTAAAATACGTGTCAACCAGGTGTCTCTGCGTTAAACTCACCTTGATAACAGATACCTGACCTAGCTAGCTTGGTACATTGGAAATTTAGCTTTGCTTAACCTCTCACAAGTCTTCAATAGTTAAGTGTCTCGCGACAATTGAAATCATTCAATGTGCTTCCTTCTACTTTATATACCCTGACTAAGTCATGCTTGATAAATAATGTCTTCGGATAAGTGTGCACTTGATGAACGGATAACTACAAACAAAGGAATGAGAATATATATATATATATATACATACATATATATATATATATAGTTATAGTTATTTAAGTTTTGTTTATGCATCTATAGAATGATATAACATCGAGTTTTCGTGTACCAAGTGTTGAAATCAGGAAGTTTACATCTATCTCTATCATTTTTGTCTTTTAATGAATATTTACTCTGACTAAATCTACTTTAAAAATACTTTTTTTCCAATAATAAATAATCATGAAGCTCTTCTAAAGTTATTATTACTATAAAGCATATAAGTGACTCTTCCAAACATGCGCCACCCGGATCAGAGAGTTATTCTATTCAAAATGTATCCGATACATTTTGATAAAAAAAATGTCTATTTTAATATCCTGAAACAGCTCCTCAATTGACAGAATTTGGACTAAAGATTAAAAAATATTTTAAAAATTTAAAACTTTTGGGAATAAGATTGAACACTAAAAAGTTTCGTACAAATATTCAAAATCTTTGTTTTAAATTCTGTCAATCATAAAAGTGTATGAGTATGTTAAATTTAACTTCTTGAAGTGTGTTGTATACTTTTTGCACTCACTGTATACGCATGCGTGTGTGTAATTAACGTGTGGTCATTGATTACTAAACCCTGCCACGAGTCATACAAGTGGGTTCCCTCTGATTTGAGTTTGCAAAGAAGGCGTTATGAGAAAGATGTGAAAGAAAGAGGACTAAGAAAAGTCTCAAATAGCACGGGTAATTTCAGGGAAAATGCAAAGGTCTGCGTTCAGGTGATTTGTCATGAGGGTAGGGGATTGGCCAACTGTCAATCATTTAAGGGTGGGTTAGTTAACCTGTTGAACTTGCATTCAGGCTGACAGTGCCGTAAACAACCACCGGGCTAAAATAGACTGGCCGGCGTCGCATTTGTAACTGATGGGGAATTTCAGTTTTGCACAAACATGTTAGTAGCTAATTGCAAATGACTTGTGTGAGACGAGAGGGTACACACACACACACACACACACACACACACACACACACACACACACACACATACACACACACACATATACATGAATATCTATATATATATATATATGTGTGTGTGTGTGTGTGTATATATATATATATATATATATATATATATATATATATATATATAGTGAAATTATGAAACTAGTTACTTTTTCAAATCCCAAGGGATTCTATGAAATTCAATAGTATTTCAATAATTCCACTGTTTCCCAAATTTCACATTAAATTCAGGAATGGTTAACAAGCTTGTGTTACTGTAAGTAGGTTTATCTTCGCTGGGTGTCCCACAAGTCAGGCCTTGAATCAAAGTAAGCTAAATTCATTACATGCCAAATATATTCTGTTCCTGTATTAGCAATGTATATCCAGTTTAGTCTGACACAAGGCCACCGTAGTTGGGCACCCAATAAGGGTCGAACTCATTATCTATCATACTGAGCAGCGTTTCCAATGCGTTGTTAGACATAATCACCGATTTTTTACGCGTTAATATATGGCCCGATACCACTGTGCTGAGCACCAAGGACTAGGACTGAGGAGCCGAGATTAAGGAGCTACGACTAAAATCACCTTGGATAAACCAGGTTTAGTAAGATTGCCGAAGTTAAACTGTGTTAACATTGGTCAGTACCGAGATTGAAATACCATCTGAAGTCAGCAGAATAGAGCTTCGACAGGCCTGGTAAGCCGGAAGTGAGTCTTACTCGTAACGATCCATGTGTACCTAAACCTGTGACACTCTACAGTACAGGACATGAGCGATAATGCATACAAACATAAATATATATGAATACATATGTCACCTTTCATGTGGATACGTAATTTTCTTTTTATTGTGAGTGCCCCAGTGCGTTTGTTAATACAAGCCCGTGGATGCGATCATTAGATTAAAATGTGAAGGCTGGATTCCAATACCGTGACCACACCCGCTAGGGCGGAAATTAGGTGCATGTTTGTGTAAGTTATTCTGCACATATGATCATATGTTGGTGTCTACACGTGAATGATGTGAGGATAATTAATCCATTCATTAAAAATCTGGTGATCGATTGATGGCTTGGTAATTATAATCTAATGAAACCACGACTGCATAAGGAAGCGGGACGGGAAAAAAAGGGGGGAGAACAAGAAGGAAAGGGAAAAAAAGGTCTGGTTATTCACTCCATAGAAACTGTCACGCGACCGACGTCTTTTCGCAGTTGGGGTTGATCAATTAAAAAAAATTGTTAAAAACAGTGATAAGTGAATAAGTTCTCTCACCTTTTATTGGACATTAGATTGTCTGGATTTAATTTTAAAAAAAGCATGAATGTAACCGGACATAAACTAGGGACTAATTTAGCATAAATTTACATTTTAAAATTGAGCCACCTTTCAGTCATCCTGCTCAACTGATGCAGAGATAATGCATGATACATACATACATGCATATATACATAGGGACGTACATACATAGCAAGCTAGGCAGCCAGACCAGCTCAAAAACTGAAGAAACCCACGTTGACAGTTACGGTTGACGGTTTTTAATAACTGAGAGAGGGGAGAAATGGAATGGTATGGGAGGGGAGGAGAAGGAGGAGATAAAAAGGAAGAGAAGAGAAAGAAGGAAAGAACGTTGGTAAGGCAAAGGATGGAAGGGGGAAGATTAGAGAAGGATGAATGGAAAGGGGACTTGTAAAGAAAGAGGAATGAAATGAAGAATAAATGAGATGTGAATGAAAAGAAAGAGTTCAGCATCAAAAGAAGGAAGTGTGAAGGGATGAGAGATCTCAGATGAAATCAGTAGGGATTAAGAAAAAAAGAAGAAAGAAAATCACAGAGAAAGAGAAATAGAATAAAAAGGCAAAAAAGAAAGAAGAAGAAGAAAAAGTAAGAAGAAGAAAGAAAAGAAATAGGAAGTCGATGGAAGACGGTCAAGAGAAAAAAAAAAGATTAAACTAAAAAGAAAGGGCGGGAAACAAGGACTGCCGATGGATGAAAATGTTCCAGCTTATGCTGCAGATCTATCAGGACCTGGAGAGGGAACTTAAAAAGAGTGGAACCTATAAGTCAAGGTAGTATCAGTCATAGTAGATACACTCGGAACTGTACTAAAGACACTGAAAACGAGATGAGAGGAATTTGGGATAAAAGGAAGGATTGAGACTAAACAGACCACTGCACCACGAGGGACCACACAGATTCTGATTAAAGTACTGGAAATATACGATCTACGACCCCCAGCTGGTAGCAATGACTTAACAGCCCAGAAAAAAGCATGACGAAGGCGGCACAAATCATAGCGCTGCTGTGACAGGTGAGGACGAAACGAGAGGAGGGCTAGAGATCTGAGGAGATTTATTGCCACTTAGCCTTCAGCGATAACCACCAGGTATCTGGTGTGAAACCGTAATCCACAGCACTGCCATGGAGTGTGAGAGTGCGGAGAGGAGGGCTGGAGGCTTGAGGAGACTTGCTGTCACTCAGTCCTCAGCGGTGATCATTAGGAAACTGGTATGAAAATCCAAAGAAGAAGAAGAAGAAAGAGGAGGAGGAAAGGCGAGTAAATAGAGGAAAGTTAGCAGAAAGAAGAAATGAAGGAAGGAGTGAAATAAAAATGAAGGAAAACGTTACTAATTCATAATAAAAGAAATAAAACAAAAAGAAGTAAAAAAAAATCTGTTTACTAGTTTTCAGTGTTTTGAAGAAGAAAAAGATGGAAAAAGAAAGAAAGAAAAATGAAAAAATGTGAAAGGAGAGCAGGAAAAGAGGGAGAGAACGAGAACAGAGAAAGAGGAAAATCTCGGAGGGAAAATTAGGAAAAGAAAGAGGAAAAAATGAAGAAGTGAAAAAGACAAATGAAAGAAAGAGAATCAGGAAAAAAAAAGCTTGACTTAAGAGAAGGAAAACTGGGAATGAATAATAGAAACAATAAAGAAGAAAGATGAGTAAAAAGTGTTAATCTCAGGCATGGAAAGGGTCAAGTTAACAAAGAGAGTGAATCAATTGATCGAAAGAGAAGAAGATATGAAAGAATGAAAATTGAAAGAGATTATGATGACCTGGATATATGCATGTGCACTCAGATGGGTGTACGTGTTTGCATGTGTATATTTGTGTGTCTTTGTTTGTGTGTCTGTGTTTGCATGTATGTTTTTTTATGTGTATGCGAACTTGTATGCATGTGTGCAAAAGTGTGTAAGTGTGTATGCATGTTTATATTCGTATGTTTATGTGTGTGCCTCTGTGTGTGAGTGAGTTTCTGTCTGTGTTTGTGTGTATTTTTGATTGAGTGCGTACGTATGAGTGAGTGAACATGTGTGTATGTATATGTTCGCGTGTGTTTGTGTTTGTGCTTGTGAATACGTATGCACGTTTGTGTATATGCGTGAGAACGAGCGTAAGCGTATATGCATGTTTATGTTCGTGTGTTCATGTATGTGTTTCTGTGCATGTGCCTGTGAGCATGTGTTTGTGCGCTTAAAGGTCTTTATTTCCGTGTTTGCATTGGCCATAGCGTGTGTTTTCGCAAATTTACGTGCGTGCGCGCGAGTGTTTCCACGCATTTGTGCGTGTGCGTGTGTGTGTTCGAGCGTACGCACATTTGTGTGTGTCATTGTGTGGGGTTCGGTGGGTGGGAGGTCAATGTTGGAATGTCCTGCAGAGTCAACGGTTGAATTAAGCAATCGATTCGGGAGAATTCCCAAGACCAAAATGGAACTCTTGGTCAGTAATGGAAACCGCAGACAGCATCAGCGGCGCCATCTGTTAGTGATCCTCGCTTCACTGTTTAACTTATGCTTCATTCACCCTTCGCTAAACTGTTCTGTGCCAGCTTTCCTATAAATTAATAGCCGAGCACACAAATGAAGCCCAATATGCCGGAGGGTTTATTCTTCAGCATCATGCTTAGTTCAGCTCGTTAATCGCAACATAATAATAAAAAAACAAAATCTGTTTAAAACCTGCGACGTTGTTTACTTATGACTTCTAAATTTCAAATAAGTCACAAATAGTTTTTTTTTTTAATTTTATCAGAAACTTAGCAAGTCTTCTCAGTCATTGGTTTATTAAAGAAATAAGTGGAACAAATAGTTTTATTACAGAAACAAATGTTGGTAAGAGAATTTGGCTCTCATAAACCTTGCAACAAAACGTCTCAGGTAAAAGAAAACATTCTGATTTCACACTGTTGAATTTCATGATCTTCAAAGATTTTTATTATCAGCACGCTTGAAGGACAAAAGTAACTTCGATAAACATACTTATATACAAGTATTCAATAATATTAAAGAAAACAAAAGATATATAATTTCAATAATGTTTCGACTTTATTCATATCATCCTTGGGGGCCAGATTAATATTAAGAAAATTAAACCCGTTTTTTTTAGTTTATGGATAGGATTCTGCGAACATAATTGTTTAAGATACTCTTACTGAGAATACTATAAAAGTGGCCGAGATACAATACCTATTGGGTGAGTGCAAATGTTCCGAGAGCTTTTCTTCGGAAGCTTGACAATGAATACACTGCTGAAAACAATTTTCCCCTCTTGAAACGTTTGCAGAAACCTAAAGCCCAAATGGCAATGGGCAGGTCATGTTGCAAAAATTTCAGATAATCCATTTACATCATTGCCCGGAAAAATCTAAGATGGTTCAACGAACAAGTTCAAAAAGTATTGGCTCTGTGATGCCCATTATAGAAAAGTCTGGCGAATCTCAGGAAAGGGATATGTTCAACGACAGATACAAAAAGGATGATGATGATGATAATGATGATGATGATGATGATGATGATTACAACCTAATTTATTTATTTTGTCACAAAACGAAAATTTGATTGATGAATAAACGGGTCTGGTTAGTTACTCAATAGAAATAATCTTGTTATCGATGTCTTTTGGCAGCGTGCAGGGCTGGGAGTTAAAAAATTTTTAAACATGAAAAAAAGGACTGTTCAATAAATAATTTTTCCCTCGCCTTTTGTTGGGTGGTGATCACTAAAAATTCTCAATTAAGAAGCAAGAAAAAACAAAACAGAAAAAAAACAAAAAAAAAAACAAAACAGACCAAGTGTGAATACTGCCGGGCAAAAACTAAGCGGCCGTTTCAGCATGGATTAAAAACCTATTTAGGAAATAAAAAAACATTTTTTTATTAGTTGTAAATGCTGAGTTTTCCAGCCCTCTAGCTTCATTGTATGTCACTTATTTGTACGCATGATGACTCAATACATTCATAGTTAATCAGCTAGCCAGACAAACTTGAAAACTGAAGAAATCTACGTTGACCGTTCTGTGGACTTTTCTGGCTGATGGTTTATGATGACTATTCTAACATTACTAGGTGTTATCCAAAAGTTCAGGGAATTCATTGAAAAAATGACTTATGTTCCTATCAAAGTAAGGCCTTTGCAATGTTTGCACACGGGCTTACAAAAGGTACTGCTCACAAAAGGCAGTGGCAAAAGTCCGTTCTACATTCGGTTTGCACATGCCGTTAAAATTTCTTGAACTTTTGATAGTACTTCATAAATTTTGATGAGTAGAGAAACCTTTCATTTCTTCAAGCATGATCACTTGCCATGGGATATTTTGGGTTCTGGCTTCGATTGTTGCAAAAGTAGATAAAAACGTTGAACAAGAATTATTTTGCTTTTAAAAAAATTTCTTTGAATGATCTTAGTTTCTCTGATTCGGGGGGCTCATTGGAGTGTCCGTGGTGTCTTCTTGCAGCAATGCATTCTCACGTACAGTACTTCAGTGAAGGACGAGGTAATAGTAACATATTTTTGAGAATTGCATTTTACACGCCACATCACGACTGGTATTCTGTTGACATTTTGCAAATATCAACGATACCAAGTTTAAAGTACAATTACTACATTGCAATTTATGACAGAGATCGTGCTAACTTTGATGGTTTGGGTTGATCGATTTGATAAAGTTATATATAAAATTTTATCTTATAATTAGCACGAGGAGACTGCATTATGACCAAGATGGTTACGTATTTCACGCCTGCATCGGATATTTATATTCAATCCAAATTGAAAGCTGAGGCTTCGAATGTTGACTTTCAAGACATGAAAGCTCTTCGACTGACAGCCTGCTAAGTAAAGCAGCTGAAATTAAGATGGACATAAAGGTCAAATTTTAATAATGGTTGCCAGTGAACCAACAAATAGAAATCAAATAAATATTACCATTACTAATACTAATATATGTACGTAAAAATGAAAGTAATTATGTCTGAAAATATGGCGCAGAGCAATCAGGTAAATAAAGAGGTTAGATTTCATCATCTGCTACCTGTAGAGCTCTTGGAGCTTAAGCAGTAAAGCAGCTGACACAGAAAATCAGGCTTCCCAAGAAAGAGGATGCGTGTTCAAGTCTCCCTGAGGTTATTTCTGAACTGCACTGTATACTCATTGCCATAAACTAAAGGTTTATACATATATATATATATATATATATATATATATATATATATATATATATATATATATATATAGCAACAAAAATTAAAATGAAAGAAAATACTAGTCAACGAGTCTATCTGTTGCAGTGTCAAACTTCACTCTTATTTCTTCTCCGACTGAAAATGATTACTCCAACTTTGGTACTGTATATATCATAAACAAAATATTATGAACAATATTCTTTTTAGTATAAATGTATTTAATTATTTGAATGAATTAAGACTGTGTGAACTTGAAACATATATTTACGTATATATGTAAGTTTTGTCAGCCTGGCTGAGACGGTAAAATAGCTACCTACTGATTATTTGGTCGTGATTTCATATCATGGAAGGGAAATATCATTTTATATATCGATTTGGTTCAACATAATACAGACAAACAGTGAAAACTTTACTGTTCTGAATTAGATGAGGATTGTTCTTGTTGTTCTTAAGCTGGAAAAACGAAATCAACTAAATCTTCGGACATGGTCTGGAGTTTGACAAAAAGTAATGATCGGACACAATCTTTGAATCGTTATTTCAGTCCGTGATTGCTCAGTGTTGTACAAAACTAAGCTTAGTAAACATCACAACAATGTGAACAGAGCTTCTGCCGTCGGTGCAGTGCGATGGATACCATACAACTATCAAAGGTCAATTATTGCCAATTCGTGCTTTACCAAGTACTCCATGATTAAATGCATCCATGCTACTCCAAGAGTCCATGCCCTATGGAGAGTTTTTGAAACATAATAATCTTTCTTTATTCCTACTTACGGAATTTAATATCACTTCATTTTTTGCTTGGGGTTACGTCCGTGGATAAATTGCAGCACAGAAGATATTCTGCAAAAAGATCTTTTCAATATTCTAGATACCTTCCAAATTTTTAACCATTCAATCGGGGCTTTTTATTTTGAAAATGGAAGAATCTCTAAATGAATACTCCAAGGTAAGCAGTTTGCAGACATAGTTATGATTCAATTTTTAGTAATATTTCAATATTTACTCAAATTATCGTCGGATCATTTTCTTAATATATAAGTGAAATTTTCAGAAGTACTTCCATTTTTTATTCAATATTCTCATAGAAAATGGCACATGGGTTATTTTCCGACTTGAAGACTTATCAAGGAAAGAGGCTAGTCCTGTTATTTTGAAGATTAATTCATGCAATTAAATAGACATTGGGGTATTCCAAAAATTCATTAAGCTTTCCCTGTTACGAAGACATATATGAGGGGAATCTAATAAAGATAAATCACTGCAATAGTCCACCTCAGCTAGCCTGCCAGACATTACAGTACAGAAAGGGGTTCAATATCCGATATTTACTAAGGGGTGGGGGTACGTATAAATGTGCACTTTTGGATAGAAACATGAAACATGGATCATATGTAGTTGCAACCACTGATTACTTTTAGATATGGATCCAGGTCAACAGTTGCCTTTGGTAGCCGTTGTTGTATGTTTTTCAAGATGGCCTCTAATTTTATATAAAGTCCCATGTCTTTTGAGCCACACACCATATAAGCATGATTTCAGGAAGTAAATAAAGGGTGTCCCAGGGTTTGATAGACACGGGCAATTGTTTGTAAAACCTCCTTTCATACGTTGTGCTGGATGCTTTGCGGAGAGGAATCAAGTACTATTTTGAAAATCTTTGTAATGTCTCAGCTGTGGATTGAACCAGGGCCTACCGAACTGGTGGCAGACACTCTACCTTGATAATTATCGTTATTTACTCAGATTAGCTCAGTACAGCTCTTGGCCACAGGTGATGACTAGGTTTAGTATAGTTTGACGCATGGATACATATTTGGGGCACTCAGAGGGTATCGATCTTACTATAGTAGAAACGGTTTGCGAGACTTGTGACCAATTCATTACTTCGTGGCGAGATTTTTTGCATTTTAAATCAATTACGACTGAGAAAAACGATTTGTTTTTATCATCATTATACAGCATAAAAATTGATAGAATTTTGACTACGGAGTGGGAAATGAAAAATAGTATTGATATAAACAAAGAGAAATCTTTGGTCCAAATTCAGTCAATTTTGAAGGTCTATAAGTATATTAAGACTTCTTGGATGAGTATAAAATACTTTTTGCCCTCACTGTATATTGTTTTATTTATTTCCAAGGATTCGTCGTGGAAAAAACAAAACAAAACCAATCACGCTAAATAAAAGATACTTTTTTAAAAACCCAATCAATTTCGTCTTTTCGATGAGCATCTCATGATTATATTCGATTCCCAATCAGAAGTCTGCCAAAAAATATATTAGTTTTCATTTTTAGGTCAGTTTTGTGCAATTTGATTGGGTAGTTATGCCAGCACACAAATTAATACTGAAATAATCTCAGACTGTAGGAATGCAAGTATATGATTATTACTGAGAAACCTGGGTTCAGCGTGGCATCTTGACTGGTGAAGAGCAGGTTCGGGGTTGAGGTCTGATAGATGAGGCCCCACTAATCTTAGAGCAAGACATGCATTATTCTAAAGAGACATAGACATCGATTATAGATGACAAACGTAAGTCCTGGCCAGCATAAAAACAAATGCAAGTGTTATCTATATATATGAAGTAGTTGTGTTTATTCCATCAGCTTCAGTACGTCATTTATATATGATATGATAAGATTATTTTCCTAGTTTATTTATTCATTTGTTCACAACGTTTTGGCTGTGCATCCTCCGGCCTCCATCGGATGCTGTCCATTCTAGAATATGGAAACATACCTCAAAGTGCATGCTCGGGTCATCTTCCAGACTGGAAATCGATAACATTTTGATATTTTGAACCATTGACGAATTTTGTTACAGAAGGTCATACGCGTGGAATTTTCTTTTTTTTTTTTTCAGGGAAAATTGGTTATATCGGATTTCTTTCGACATAGAATCTATAAACTATCTAACTTTCTTTCCTCTCATCTTATTAACTGCCGTTTCTTATCTCCCTCTCCCTTCCGATCCCTTATTCTACTTTCTCTTGTCTCCTCTCTTTTTGAACCTAAATTCCCTTCCCCACCCCCTTCACACCTTTTGTAAACTACCTAACCCCTCTTTTCTCCCCTGTTACTCCTTATCCTTTTATCAAACCACCTTACTCAGGTTTATTTGGAGAAAAAATTTTATTGTGATAAAATATATAACATTTTTATTCGTTTGATTTATTAAAACAATAATAATTCACTTCCATTGTGCAATTAATTTAGTTTGCTTAACCGAATTTAAACCCCGATTTTTACAAACTATTAATTCCGTAAGATAACAAATATGAAAAGAATCTATTTCAGGAAAAATTAGTCCGTCTTTCTTTTATATATATACAAAGAGAGATAGATAGATTGATGGATAGATAGATAGATAAAGAGAGAGCGAGCGAGAGAGATAGATAGAGAGAGAGAGATAGATAGATGGATAGATAGGCATCAATACCTTTTTTCCTGAAATATATAAATATATATATATATATATATATATATATATATATATATATATATATATATATATATATATATATATATATATTTGGAAAGCTTTACAGCTTTAAACACTTTCAATAGATTTTGTGTTTTTGTGTCACTTCAGTCACCCATTCCTCAATATCTGTCAATGTATTCTTACGTAATCTTACAAAATATGTTTTCCCTTTTCTTCCTACACTATGTTATTATTGTACAATGAATAAATTGTCTCTTGTTGGGATCATCAGTTGTTTACAATGTATCTGTTTTGGGGATTCTAAAAACAAAAAAGGGACATTGATATGGCAGCTTGATCAAACGCCACCTCCCTTTTTCATTATATAGTTTATGCCCGTAGATATTATACATGTAGTTTATCATATTATATATATGGTTTTATGTGTATTGTATATTGATATCTAAAACTACTTATTAATTTTTTGTAACAAGGCTCTCTCAAGTAGTTTACCTTAAAAACATTTTCAATGATGAGGGATCAGTAAGTATAACAACAGGTGTGTCCTGCTGTTCGTGTCATTTCTATTGAATGTTCACCCATGTGAATATCAAATCCGTTGTGTCGGTTTGAATTTCAGACTGCATGCAAACTAGCCTGTAATATCATCTTTCAGAATACTAATTACACAGAAAAAAACTTCTTCAAGTCGATTCTCTACCAATATTTTCAACTGGAGAATATATATATATATATATATATATATATATATATATATATATATATATACATATATCAATGACCTGTGGGGTTAATACATGTGAAGTTCCTTAAACTCATCACCCACCATCTATACTATCCCTAACTTATCCACAAAATCCAACACTGAACCACTTCCCTTCTACCCTGACACCATATGGCCTCTCCTAGACCTACTACTGCTGCTAACACCTCAGCTCACCATAGACAAGCACAGACTTCACTAACTTACAGATTGAACCAAGTCCCACACAACAAGATGACCTAACGGATGGGATCCCATTTTTTGCTCACGAAACGAAGGTCTTGGTGGTGAATTTATGTTTCAGGAAGAACCTATAACCACTAAATGGTACAAATACGTGACACACGCAAGTGAAGATTGGAATACCCTCCGAAACATGTTCAGCTCATCAATGAAAACATTTACGGATTAATAAACTTAGTTTCCATACACTTTCACCCCTGAGTCTGTCTCACGTCCTATAGTTCACATTACATAACAGTTCTTTAGCTCAATGGGAAGAGCATTGAAATGTTGAAGCAGTTACTCTATCGGTCGCAGATTCGATTTCTGCAGTAGCCCCATTTTCTTCAATTGTTTATTCTGTTTACGTTGTCTAGGCTAAGTGATACATTAACCAAGAAACAACGGATTGTCATTTCAATAAGTTTTAAATATAATGCAATGCAATTTATAATCATTCAGTCGGATCATATATATCCATTTCTTTGTATATAACTGTTGCGATAAAGGGAGGAATAGACCAAGAATAAACGTGAATTTGAAGTAAAAACAATCATTTGGCCTTTGCATTACTGGCGGCTGTTAAGCTCAATGGTAAGAGCATCGATAGGTTGGAGCAGCTAACACACGCACACACACACACACACAAACAGACAGACAGACAGACACACACACACACACACATATATATATAGAGAGAGAGAGAGGGGGGAGAGAGAGGGGGGAGGAGAGAGTCTGTAAAGAGGAGGGTGTAAAAAAAGTTTTTCAAAAATTGAATCATTTCAGTAATTATTTCCAAACACTTCATAATGCAATTATTGTAAGATTTTCAAAGGGGTTTTGTGTTTTACACAGAATTAAATATCATAGTACTCTATGGGAATGAGAGAGAGAGAGAGAGAGAGAGAGAGAGAGAGAGAGAGAGAGAGAGAGAGAGAGAGAGAGAGAGGGACAGAGAGAATCAGATAGAAAACAACTGATGATTTTTTTCTGGGGCACAACAAAAATTCCTGTTGAGTCTTATGATATTTAATTCTGTGTAAAACATAAAACCCTTTGAAAATCTCTCTAACCTCTCTTCCCCCCCTCTCTCTCTCTCTCTCTCTCTCTCTCCATATATATATATATATATATATATATATATATATATATAAAGAGAGAGTGGGAAAGAGAGAGAGAGAGAGGAGAAAGCGAGAGATGGAGAGGGAGGAAAAAGGGGGTATTAAATGAAATTACACTTGCAAAATAGTTTCAGAAAGCAATTTAGATTGGAGGTAGACCAACAAACGAACTGGGAAATCGAAATGGACGTGTGAACAGAGCGTACAAACAGACAGACGGAGATGGATATTTAAATGAAATTACTGGCGGAAAAATCAGTCCCAATAGTTAATGCCACGGTCTGGTAGCCTGCATTCATTTCCTTTTTCGCTCTGAATCGTGTTATTGAATAAAAGTGACTAAAACGCGTATAATCTTCTATTTGCACATCGTGGGGCAATCGAAACCATCTTTTGTAGGCGACATTTTTTTTCATTCCTTTTCATATGTTTTTTACTCTTTAACAGATTTTGAAATTTAAAGCTTAACGCTATTCATTCTGTTCTGAATTCCAAAAAGGCGACGTGTCTTCGTACAGAGTAAGCAGGGATGTGATGGCTCATTGTAAACAACCCAATCAGATTCCAACTTTACTGCGTATTTTTAGAAACACTCTGGACCTATCTACATTTTTTTATATGTAAAACTATGTGCTCATTACCTATCTATCTATCAATCTATCTATCTATCTATCTATCTATCTATCTATCTATCTATCTATCTAACTTGTTCAAGACCTGAAGAAAGATAGCAACATTAGAGGGGAGGAAAACACGGGGAAACATAACACGCACATTCAAAGTGATAAAAGGCATCGATAGAATCCCACAAAAAATATTTACAATGAATAGAAGAATATATATATATATATATATATATATATATATATATATATATATATATATATATATATATATATATATAATTATTGGATTAAACAAATCAAGAAAAACTTGTTCTTTAAGAATAGATACGATAATTATACGACTGAAAAGGAAAATAAAACAATAAATGTGAACGTTTGGAAAGAGAATTTGTCAAAGCAAGATACAAGCACATATTTATGTACAACTCTACTTTCTGTCCATCTTATCTATCTTATTTTTTTCACCATCTCTCTCTCTTTCTCTCTCTCCCTATCTATCTATCAATCTCTCTCTCTCTCTCTCTCTCTCTCTCTGTATATATATATATATATATATATATATATATATATATATATATATATATATATATATATATATATATATCTTTTTCTGTTCATTATCTATTTATCGATTTAATTTTGTTCATTATCAATCCAATTTTGTTCAATTTCTATCCATCCATCCATCTCATCCTGTTCATCTTTCTCTCTCCCTCCCTCTCTCTCTCTCTCTCTTTCTCTATCCATCTATCTATCTATCTATCTATCTATCTATCTATCTCTCTCATTTTCTTCATAATCCATCTATTTCATTTTGTTGAAGATCTATTTATCTATTATAAACTTTCAATTATAAACTAAGTATCAAAGCCTTGAATTGCAGTTAAACACTGAAAGTTTTATTCAATTACCGGATCACAGATATATTCGTTACCATTTTAATTAACATCAACGCCATGAATGTCTTTGATGTAAACAATGGAATGGTTATGGCAAAAGTGTGAGAAATAGGGAAAAAACAGTCATGAAAACTACAAAGGGAATCGATGAAAGAAAATGACAGGTCATGTTAGTCCCTCAATAAAAACCATCGCGTGACCAACATCTGTTGGCACAATACCGTTCCGGGGGTGATCAATTAAAGAAAATAATCGGAAAATGGCTTGATCAATAATTAAATCACCTTTTGTAGGGCAGTGATCAAAATCTCAAAATTTCTAGAAAACAAACGTGAACGCTGCCGGACACAAACTAAGGGAACGATTTAGGATGCACCTACGCAGTAAATTGACCCCCCACTAAAAACTTATTTTAGGAGGGAAATTTTTTAAAAAGTTGTTTTTCTAGACATAACATAGAGTAAATCTTCAGCCCTCTAAACCCTGTGCGCGTGACACGTACGTATTCATCCAGCCAGACCTGCTTAAAAACTTGAGAAACCTGTTGATGTGGACAGTTTTGGTTGACAGTTTCTAATTGTGTGTATTTTTCACCGTTCTCTGCTTATACGTTCATGAAGGGTGGTACGGAGTTAGGTGGACACTGACAATTGTTGGGTTGTCAGGCCAATCAGAGGTTCGTTCTATTTACGACACCTGGTATTCCCAAATGATCACCCAACCAGATTTCGACCAGACCGACGTTGCTCAACTTCGGTGATCTCATTAAAACCAGTGTATCCAACATGATTCGGCAGTAAACTCTTGACCATGGGGAGAGGTTCCTTAATCCTAGTTCTTACACTGAGTGCTTGTTGTGAAAGCATTGAATACTATTTCAAAAGTCGTTTGTATGACCGGTCAAGGTATTGAACTACGGCCTACCGAACTGTCGGTGAATACTGCACCAATGGGCCATTGTGATCAATAAGGGAATGGTTATAGAACTGAAATCAAGGAAGATACTGTGCCAACCAAGGGAAAGAAAATGGCTGAAATAGAAGGGCGATAACTATCACAGAAGGTAGCAAAGCAGTGAAGTTAAGGAACGACGTGAAAGAGAATGAAACGAGAACAAGCGGAAATTATTCCAATGAGTACTGGAGACGTATGATTAGGACCTTCCAATGGGGAATTGTTATATTTGAAACATAGGATCTTAGATGGACCAAGGAATGAAAAAGGAGACATTCTGGACGATAATTGTAGGAGTATGCGTTGTAAACCGTCTCTGTCTTTAAATCTGGTTATAATGGCGATTTGGTCGCTGGCAAGAATTCTTGGCGTTTGATTAGCCGGAGAAATATGGAGGTTAATATGCAGGCTCGCTTGATGCTTAGAAACTGGCTGCTACTTCCGAATTGACTATGGTTCATGATTTATAGCCCAGGTATTACATGTATATGTACGCACACCAGAACGGGTATTGAATCTAAGATATGAATATTCAGTTACCCAGGGATTATAATTTTCATCCAGGAATGAAAGAGCGACTGAATGTTGACCGCCAATTAGTTTTTTGTCACCTTCTTCTACTGAAACGCCCCGCTGATGATGTATCTATTCACTATACCTGGTAACTCCGATTTGCTTGAAACATACTCCACGGTCTCAGTAATAACCACAGAAAATTCGGTGGCCATAGTCCTTACCGTTCTTGTGTTTTGCGATGACAGAGAGACGAACAGACACTTAGTGTATTATAGTAAAATAGTTGTCAGTTTTTATCATGTTACAGTAATTATTTAGCCTTGAGCCCTCCCCCTCAGTTTCATTTTGGATAGAAAGAACTTTAAATATAAATGCATTTCAATTCAAAGTAACACACGACTTTGGAAATATATAGTGGCGTCACTCAAGTAAGCTATATGTGTATATGAGATTGAAATTAAAATGATTTCATCTAAATTGATTTCTATATCCTCTAATCCACATCTAGAATGAAGTATATTTTTGCTATTTTAATTTGAATTTCAACGTGGAATATTCAAGCCCAATGATACATTGGCAATTAGATAAAGATATTACGGTGAAATGGTATAGGGACACTATACTTATTTTCTGTTTTCATGAGAGAACAAGAGTACAAGAATCTAAGGAATAAATGGAAGAACAATCACTAATACCTAGTAGTTTGGAAACTATATGTTTTGATGTTGCATCATATTTACAGGACATCGATGCAATAAGATTTCTAATTGTTTGTAATAGATTTGTCCTCAATATTCTACCATAATGGCGTTTATGAGTTTTTTTCTGACTGATGTCAAGGCAGAATCGTACTGAGAACACCGGTTCTCATGAGATCACCTAAGTTAAGCAATATCGTGCGTGGGGATAATGTAAAGGTCTCCCAGTTGCAATTCTGTTAATCCTCCAAAAGAAGGGAATCCATTGGAAAACCGAAAGGGCAATGGGCTGGACACGTTTTGACAACGGAGAACAACCGCTGAAGTCCCAATGTGGAGCCCCAGAGATCACAAGCGAAACTGTGACCAACAAAACATAAGATATCGTGACGAACTACACAAGTTCAGAAATGTTTGGCCCCGCAACACCCATGATAGAGAGGTCTGGCGAATCTTGAGGAAGAGCTATGTTCAACAACGGACCTTAGAAGGCTGTTGATGATGATGATGATGATGATGATGATGATGATGATGATGATGATGAATCTATTCACTCTATCTGGTAACGCACGCCCAAGGCATCCCTTTCCTACCCTCTACCTGGACCCTTTGACTAGCGTAACAAGTGATCAACAAGGAATGAATGAATGAATTGTGTCCGATCGTCATGTTATAGAGTTGACAATAGAAAATTAGTCCGGCAATGTAGCAACTCGATATCATTGTCAGCTCTGTCTATTTCGATGGTGTGTTTCATGCTGAAACCCCCCAAAACCGACCCATATGATTATGGGCATATGGTAGCATTGTCGTATCCACTATTTGTAGATGAGACGTACTGTCCATAATTCTCTTGATTCGGTACGACAAACAAACAACATTTTCTAACGTACGACCGAGAACTCATCCTTCATTTCCGACATGTTGCAATTCATTAACGGTTGTAGAATAAGAGCCTGATTAATTGAAATGAATAGCAACACAAATCGAGTTGAAAGAAATCCTAGTCAGTCAAAAATTAAAAATGAGTCAACATTTCTTCGCACGTACCTCCAAGGAACCGTGAGAATTAATGTGTCAACGACGAACAACTAAAAAAAATTTGCTTGTCCAGATCGATTTTTTTCTTCTTCGCCAATCATTCTCTTCTTTAAATATTCCAGCTTCGTCAGAGAAAAATGAAAAATGAAAATCGATGGCACCAACCAAACTGTGTATTAATGAGAGCTCAGGCCGTTGAAGATTTCAATGTTTTTGCTGGCCGGAAAATAATCTTTTGATAACATCTCTTCACTAGAAAAAAAAAGCAACTTTTGCGGCGAATTTATTTATAGACCACGCTTTGATAAAACCGATTTCATGAAAGGATCAATAGTAATAATGATGATTTAGGAAATATCGCCTGGCAGAGACGGTATGTTTGTCACCCGTTGGGTTTTTAAAGTACTACCATGGATTTCTGGTAGACTCTTCCCAGTCCGGGTGGTTCGCTCCCTTTTGGTCTGATTGCTGCAGATCCTCCTCTTTAGCAACATCTCCCCATAACACTGAAGTGGCATCGGAAATAGAATTAAAGCAATTATCAAGATCATGATCATGATGATGATCATCATCATCAACAGCAACATCATCATCAAGAAGAGTATAGCGGCTCAAAAGATACGTATCCTTGTGAGAATCACTCTCCTCTAGACTTTTGGGTTAGTACAGTCTTCGTTCTCTGGATGAATATCCGATGTAGCAACGTGTTTTCGGAGAGAGGAACCGGATGAACAGTCCAATGCCCGAGCTTGTCCACATCCTGGGTCGAGGGCACAACAGGTTGAAATGCTGATAACATTGACAAGTTGCTGCCAAGAAGGCGCCGCTGAACGGAAATTCTCCACAGCATTGTTATCGAATAGTAACGCCTGCCCTTAATCAAAATTATTAATGATGATATGCGTATCTCACAAATATGAATCACCGTCTCCCACATGATTGCTAGAACTAATTATTTCTAAAAGTATTTCAAATTATCTGAAAGATCATTCAAAAAAAAAAATGATCTTTCATCCAAAATCATCTAAAAAAAAAAGAAGATCTATCTAAAATTATCTAAAAAGTACCAGCAGAAGATTTGGACTTTGTTAGTTCTAATTGACTATAAAGACTCCAAAGATCACTTGGAAGAAATAATGAAAAGACTAAAAGGTGTTAGATGGTGCCTTGTTGTTTACTAATTCAAATTTTCAGGGCTCTAACCGAAAATTGTGACCTGGAACATATGGACACATCCATACACGCGCGAGCAAAGAGAATTCGTAGCTAACTTGGCGGGTTGGTAAGGCAATATGTGGGGTCAAAGTTATTTGATTGACTATGGGTGATCTAAGAAAATCGAATATTGTAAAATGAATGAAAAACTTATGAAGTAAGGATCCAATTGGAGACAAGACGTTTTAAAATTATCAAGGTGCTTAAAATCAAAAATTGTTTCTGCTTCATCTATTAACCAGTGAAGCTCAAACTAACTGCAAATGGTTTGTAAGGTGGTTATGGTATGAATAATTTCCTTTAGTGTAGTATGTTTAGCGTGATTAGAATATTGTCAGACTCTACAGTTGACTCTACTTTCGTAGAGTAACAATGTTATCAAACACCTATGAGTCATATATGCAAAACTCTGACGTCCAAAAAAGCCGATTATGACTCAAACAACAAAAGTGGAAGAGTCAATTTTTTCGATACAATGAATAAAATAAAGTACAATATATTTCTTTTCACCAAACAAATAATGACATTTATTTTTGCATGTGTATACTTTGATAAGAAAACTGACAGATTTTAAACTGTGTTCCTTGAAGTATTTTGTTTATTTCAAAGTTGGAAGGTATTCTGCTTTTCGTGTGAACTTTGAATTTATATTCAATGAAAGAGCTGAAGCGTTATACATAGTTTTGGAATTATATTGTATAGGGAAATGAATTCTGTCTTATTGAGTTATAGATTTTAATGAAGCAAGGGAGTTAGGCCCTAGCGCAGACAAGCTTGTTATTTCATTGTGTTTGTGATTCTACTGAGGTTCAGAGAGGTTGAAAACCATTAATTTTCTCAAAGCCGGAGAGAGTCCCCTTCTCTACCCCAGACAAGACCATGTCTACTTTCCATAGCCACAGTCTGGCAAGTGAGAATCGATCTTGGAAAACAAATAAAGTTCTCTGATCACATCACACAAACAACACCACCCAGACACAATCATTTCCTCTGATTCAACCGAGTAAGTGATCATGCCCACATGATAACTGACAATGTCCCTGGGAAGAACGTACCATCAATGGGGCCATAGATGGAGTCACCAGGCGATTAAAAAGGGGAAGCCCGTAGATCGTTGCTGCTGGGATGCAAGCTGGTATGTAAATAACCCTGAGCTGGGAGAAGGGGTCCGATGTTGAAAGACCCGAAACGACCGATGACCCCAGGAACATCACAGACGGTACATCCCAGAGATGAATCCTGCGACAACATTCCAATATAAAGAAAAGACAAAATTATCAAGAAAAAAGGAGGTATTCTATTGATTTGTACAGAAGTTACTTCTGCATTTAAACAGTGAATTTACTACATAGAGACGTATAATCTACATTCGAATATCAACGTCTTATCTTTTCAAAAGACGTCAGATTAAGTTTATATTTCAATTACAATATTAGTTCCTGGCACTCATACGATATGGTTCCTTATCTATTCCTTAAGGCAGTTGCTGTGGTTGAGCGCGTACGAACCGCGCAAGTCATGAATGATTCATAAAACGCAGTTCCGTGCTAAAGTTGGATTTTATTTTCAACTCACGTGAATTGTGGATTTCTAGCAGTTATGAACAAATATTAGTCTTGAAGGAGACCATCCTCCGAAAGCTGTTTGTGAATGACAAGTTTCCCTTGGTCATAAGATTACTAAACGTTCCATCAAGATAACTTGTAAGTAAAAATAGCGTAAAGCAGAAGATATTTCATCAATTTATATGGGAAATATATCTGAGCGTTCCCGGTGTTCCAAAATCGTGATGAAGGTATATAAGGCTGAGTTATCGGGAATTGAGTTGATGGGGAGGGTAAGGAGACTTTGGTGTAGGAGAAAGATATATAGAGAAAAAGAACAGGGTGTGCCCTGCCTCCATAACAACTCACTGCAAGACAACCTCTTAACCTCGATTTTCACTTTTCGTCATTTTCTGTAAGAGTGAGAATATGACGTGGAGCAAACATTTGAAAAGTGGGAAAACCTGCACTTGGAAATCAGGGAAAACCAGGTTCCTGCCTCACGGGATTAACAAAATGGAAAACTCAAGAAACCTGTGTTGACAGTTTTGGTTGACGGTTTGTAATACGACTGACATCTAAGCAAAAATATTACTTTTTCAAAAAATTTGATCTCTGTGCTGTAGCTATGACTTCGGTTCCAAATGTATCAATGTAGTAATGTGTAGTATGTGTATCTCATAAGTAGAACACTTCCATGAATTACTGTGTTAAATAATAATCCTAATTAAAAGTGATAATTGGCTAAAACCCCGAAGAACCGGCCGTGAATAACATTCGATAATGTTAATAGAAACTATAGTAATAGTGCAAGTGTAGAATAACTAAATTCGAATTGATAGCTTGCAGGCATTCAGCGTGGGGGCCAAGGAATTGTGGGGCTCCCACTTTATGCCATATTTGTTACTTGGTTAATTTGGTATTTGGTCTCAGCATTGGATTTCTGCATAGTCCATGTTACACAACGCAACTATAGTGAACACTCTAAAACGTCTCATCAAGAAGCTGTTTTGAAATTTCCGTTCATATTTTGGACAGCCCGTGTAATTCTCTCTCTCTCTCTGTCATTCACTCTCTCCAAGTATATATATATATATATATATATATATATATATATATATATATATATATATATATATATATATATATATATATATATATATAAAAGCTATAAGATTTCCTAGGAAAAAATTCAGGACAAATTCCAAAGAAATCAGTTTTCTCATAGATTCGTTCATCTGTGTGATTTTCCCACATCATTTAATCATATGCGATCATATTGCACAAAAAAAGAGACAGATTTTTTAAATTTCTAAAATTTTCGATATTACTGTATTCTGAATTTCTTTTAGTTACCGATTTTCATTTCATTGTGAAAGTTTAGAAAATATTTTCATGAATCCGGGAATCACAATAGCTAAAAACTAATAAAATAGCGTGTGTTTTTTTTAATGATCTCTAAGTGTTTCCGCTAATTCCATTGCCTGCATATAAGAACGCTAAAGAAATCATTTTTTTTCCTTCCGATGGACATTATTTGATTTGTAGTGAACGTAACTGTGTACGATACAAGGTTAAGTGTGTGGAAAATTAGACCAAGGAACGAAGAGTTGCACCAATCAACCAAGTAGATATTGTCTTTAATGGGTCAAAATTGAAGTAAGCTTCTTTCTCTTTAAGTAGTAGAGAATCAATCGATGCTAAGTGGGGTATTAATCTACTTTCATTTTAATCAGTTGATTTTTTTAAGCTCCTTTTAATTGACAGACTTTTGAATTAGCCTACCTGATATATATATATATATATATATATATATATATATATATATATATATATATATATATTTTCAATAAGTTGAATAATGTAAAGTATAAAATATCATCTATATACAATACATTTTGATGAAACTCTATATAAAACAGCAAACTATATGTGTGACGTAACCTAAATATCAAAATCATTACTGAAAGGAACATTGTGTTTGATTAACACTGCTTGGGTGCCATGTTAATATAACCGTTTGTTTGTTTTTAAATCCCCGAAACGGTTACATGGTAAACAGCTGATGATCCCGACAAGAGCAAATTTCCACGT
>OY735217.1:10432680-10465180 GCA_963457665.1 Thysanoteuthis rhombus
TCCATTTTCATGTATATATATATATATATATATATATATATATATATATATATATATATATATATATATATATATATATATATATGTGTGTATATATATATATATATATATATATATATATATATATATATATATATATATATGTATATACATAAGCAATAGTGAGGGGAGAGAACAGAAAAAGAGAGGGGGAGAGACAGACAGACATATATTCATGGATAAATTAATACGAAGGCTGTCCGAAAGAAAATGGAATTTCCAAAACAGCGCACCAATGAGACAATCTATTTTTTTCATGTTCTAAAGACGTGATAAAAATGCAGAATTAAAAGAATAATATGAAAATGGAAAAACTAATAGAAACGATATTTTTAAAAGTCCTTTTCAGCTCACTAGAACGCTATCCTCGAAAGTCACTGAAAATTTCTATCATATACCATATATAAAATGCAATGTGTATCCATATTTCATATATACCATCATTCTTTACAGTATGGGCAAACTAGTAATCTATATATATAATCTAAAATACTCTTGAGTATAGAATGCAGGTTTTCAAATTATTTTATTTTCAATTTTGCTCATCCAAAATTAACCCAAATAGACGGCGAATACCCAAGTAACCACAAATTTCAGACAACGCGGTCCTTTTTTCAGAGAACCACCAGAACTTCCAACTAATACTAAATGGGTTGGATTAAGAAAGCAAGAAAGTCGACTTTCTCGTGAACTTCAGCGAAACGAAGATAATGTACAACAAACATGTTGGAAATAAACGCACAAAGATCAAAATTGGAAACACAAATCTTGAGAAAGTAGACCACTACATCTACCTTGGACAAAGGATCTTCATGAAATCCTCAAAAGAAGAAGAAATAAAGTAAAGAATCAGTAGAGCAAGCTCAACTTTCAAGAATAAGAAAATCCCATTAGTTCCAAAAGAGAAGAGAATACAACCAATGTCTCCTCTCAATAATCACGTATGGAGCTGAAACTTGGAACCTAACGAAGAGATTGACCAGCAAAATGAAAACCATGCAACGCACACCTAAGAACTTCATGGTCAACATTTCATGGAGAGATCATAAAACGGTGCAGTATTTTAGAGAAAAAAAACAGGAGTTGTAAATATCATAGAAACCATTAAGAAACTCAAATGGCAATGGGCTGACCACGTTGCAAGAATGGAAAACAACCGATGGACATCTCGACTCACAATATGGATCCCAAGAGATCAGATGTGAAACAGGGGATGGCAGAATATAAGATGGGGAGACAATTTTGATAGATTCAGAAAATACTGGGTAGGTGACGCCCACAATGGAGAGGTGTGGCGAATAAATAGGAAAGTCTATGTCCGACGATGGACGTTAAAAAGCTGATAATGATGATGATGTTGATACAATGATTGACGTATATCCACAGAAAAAAAACCCTCTGTTGTGACAAATCTTCCAAAAATAATGTATTTGCTATAGAAATACAGGATTTGGCGAAAATTAGTCGATTTAATGATACTTTTTTTATTCCACAGTGGGTGTTGTTTTTTCAACTGTCAATCATGTTCAAAGGCCAAGTGGGAATTAAGTCAGCTGAAATTTTGAGTCTATAAACAAAATTATGGATGGCAAAAAATGACAAAACATGGTATTACTCCGAATGGCAGAAGTATTTTCCATGCTTTGAAACACCATCGTATGAAAGGGAACACTCTTGTCTCCAAATACTGTCTGCATGTGTGTTTTGTTTGTGTGGAAGGGAGGAGGAGTGGGTGGGGGGATATTTTTTAAGATTGAAAAACAAACAAAACCATCTGCTGTAATGAAGATGACCTTTTTTTTCAGTCCTGATTATTAGCCTATGTAAACATCTATGTACCCAAATGAATACAAATATAAACACGAGTTCTCAAAGCAAACAACCACCATGGCAAGCAGTTCTATGCAAACCCGATTGTAGGCCAAGACAAGATGGGGGAAAGTAAGCCTCAATTCAAACCACTGATTTTTCAAGGCTAAATACGTATTATTCATATATATATAAATACATATATATATATATATATATATATATATATATATATATATATATATATATATATATATATATATATATAATTAATAATTATGTCATTCACAGACAGCTGTTTCTTTGTTTTACAACTCTTCGGTGTGGCTATAGACTATCCAGCATGGGGTAGAATCGAGACCTTTGCTTCAGACCCAGAGAAAGACATTTTACCCCTGCTCTACGTGTAACAGGACAGTCAGTAGGACTGAACTAAGCAATGTATATCTATTTACACACAATTGCCCGTCTACCAAAGTGCTTTATTCCAGAGTTGGAAGAGCATTGCATTATAGCAGTAATAGACGGGTGCCCCTCTCAACAGTAGGGAGCATTAATTATAAAAATAATTAGTAATTAATATATATATATATATATATATATATATATATATATATATATATATATATATATATATATCTTGTATTCAAAATGTATGTAAGAAAATAGAATACTGTACTTTGAAAAGAATCAATACGTGCAATAGTGTTTGCTTCTAACAAGGGTGCAGGCATCTTCAAAATCGTAGGTCTAAGACTACTGACCCTCACACATCCACACCCTCACACTCTGTTCTAGCCTAATGGTAAAATATTTAGCAAAGTCATCTTGGAGACCGAGTCACAAGTGCCTGGCTGAAAATAAATAGTATCTTAGTCTGGGAATTATCCATAGGTTCTGGCTAAATGAATCTCCCTAAGGTCATGACACACATACCACCACTGAGCTCACCACGCATATGGTCTAACAACCCACCATCATCCCTACTTATCACGAGTCTCAATTTCTTGTAACACCTTATTTTCTTCACAAAGCTCGACATGAGCGAAACGGCGAAATTAAGGGTAAGTATTTTTTTAGCCGATTTGCCTGAACTTTTGGCAACTGTTGCATATCAATAATTTTAGATAGTCTCGAGAAAAATTGCCGATGTCATCAGCTGGTGATAAGTTGTAGTAACCTCCCTGTTGGCTTGGAATCAGAAAACACTCTTCTGCATTCTTATTTTTTGATTGTGAAAGCTAGATATTTTCTGCCATTTACCAATACGGATGTGAACTTACTTATTTGTTATTTTTGAGAAAATAGAAAATGAATAGCAATTAAAGAAAACTAAAATCTGTTTCTGATCATTTTCTGTTTTTTTTTTCTCTCGAATATTTCTTCCCTATTTTTCGTTCTACCCTTCACCTCTTTCTTTTCTCACACACTCATACTCTCTCTCTCTCTCTCTCACACACACACACACACACACACACACACACACAGTATGGCCATCAATTTTATCAACCCTCGGTAGTGTTCTTTTATATCCATATAATCCCTTCTATCTTTTGGTATATATCAAACTTAATTCAGAACGCCATAAGACCGAATGGAGAAAACTTCGAAGTAAGCCTTCCCAAGCTTAAAAATCAGCATTCAACATCCTAGCTTTCGCTTCGCTTGAACAACTACTTCTAGCACCAGTGGAAAATACGCAACTCATTGCTGTATTGTATACAAGACAGGCCAATTCCTTCATCCTCTTCTTTTTTTTTAATTCAATTTACCTGTTTTGCCTTCCATATCTGCACTTAAACTCTTTCTCTTGCTTTTTTTTTTCATGCTTTCCGATTTTCCATACAGGCCAGAGGCACACCTCATTTTACGTGTTATGAATTCAATTTGGTGATCTTTTTTGCATCCATTTATCGTCATAAACACCTTTTTTTACGCTTTGAATTGGCTTTGAATTAGCTTTCCTTGGTTACGAATTATGCCATTTCTAAACCATGCCTCACTGGCGGAATCATTTGATTATGTCACACCTACTTTTTGTCTTTTTGTCTTTCTTCTCTGTTTCACCCTTCTCTCTTCTTTAACGTTTCAACTTTCTTTATTTCTCTCCATTTTTGAACAATAAGAAAGGAAAGAAAAGATGAAAATGAATTCAGCAAACCCTGAGTTTCAAAATTTGGCCTCACACACCCCTATTCGGTTTTACGCGACAAGACGAAAAGACAAAATAGCGTTAAGCATATGTGCTGCTGCTAACGGCTATAGAAGCAACACACACTCTTTTCAAAAATAATTCTCCCCCAGTCACCTACACTTCCCGACATCCAGCGACACAACTTGTCGTACCATCATTACTATACTGGGTTTGGGGTTACGCTCAGGAGTTTGTTTTTTTTTATCCAATATAAATCAGTAGTAATTGCATCTCCGTTTTACGTCATTTCAGCCGAATAAAGTTTTTTAAAGATCACTTTTAGATCGTTCAGGAGCATATAATCGAAAAATTTTCAGTTATTCCTTTTTTCTTCCATACTTTCGTACCTAGGTACGCTGAACTTAGCTTAGTACGGTACAAGGTTAAACAAAAGAGAATAATCATAACAATATTGTACTGTGCAGATCCATCAACGGAGGGTGGCACACATACCTAGAAAATCAGTATTCAAAATCCTGGATTTTGATCTAGCGTCGAACACTGATAGTAAACATTCAACTATCCTGAGGTAATTTACAAAGGTCGGATTAGTATGACACAGAGGTTAGGGAGGAGACTAGCAAAGTAACATTTGCGCTACGGGAGGAGCCCTTTCTTTCTTTTTTTCTTTCTCATAATTTTTGTCCCTAAATTTTTTGTACTTGACAATCCATTTTTTCTTTTTCTTCATTTTCATTTTAGCATTTTTCAAAAAGTTTTAAAAATTCAAAATTTCAAGCTAGAACAATATAGACAATGGGTGAATTATCTTCTGTCGTGGGTCAGTGTAGTATCTGTGCGCTCCGTTGAGAATTAAAGTGACGCTCCTTATCACTTCTGACTAGAATCAGTACAGTATGTGCTCACAGGACATTCAGTGGCAGCTTTGTGCCAGTACAGTAGTGTGGCCGATGATGGCTTACTGAGGTTCAGTATTGTTAAGCGCAAGAGGCCTAAGAATCCCTTTTCAAGTCAAGAGGGATCAGTGAGGCCCGGGACTACACCTTCCCATTGCTCTCATTCGAAAAAAGAGTCAGGTTTACCCTGATGTCTTTGCAAAACTAGTTGCCGGGACTGGAGTAATGTTTTTTTTTTTCATTTTTTTTCATTTCTTTAACTTCGCTTTTATGGGACCCCACATTAAACTGACCTTGTATGACTTCTTGCTTTCGTGGGGAAGGGTATACATACAAATCAGAGTAGTATCTTTGCACTCATTGGACAGTGTTGTACACACACACATATGAACACACACGCACACTATCCCTCTCTCTCTCTCTCTCTCTCTCTCTCTCTCTCTATATATATATATATATATATGAATATATATATATATGTATATGTATACATATGTGTGCGTGTGTATGTGTGTATTGATACGCATTGCATTTTACACATGAGGATTAATTCCTTCTGCGAATAAGTTTCGGTCATTGAGCGTAACAGTCCAGGTTGGGTGGCCGTTCTTTCGTTAATTGACGCACCTCTAATGATTTTTATATTTGTAACAGATGTCGTCCAATAAAGGAGTAGGAATGTCACTTACCAGTCGATTACACTTTGGAGCCTTCACGGATAGCTTTCAATAGAACTGTGACAAAGAGATGCAAATGAAGGCAGGAGAAAAGAGACCACCAGTGATCATATACATGAGGAGAAAGAGTACAGAAAAGATGGAAGAAACACGCACATACGCACACAAGCACACACACACACAAAGATTCCATAAAGATATCAATAAATGTCACAAAACGAAAGCATGACAGATGCAGCATTGCCCTGGCCACATGACAACAAGGAATATCCCTTAAATTTAAAATTAACATGCAAACGGCTGAGAAAAATGAAAACCTAATCAGAACTCCTACCGGAAAATATAATAAAAAGTATGATTTTCCAAATTTGTTGTTAATTTAAATCTTTTCGGATAATAGTAATCCAATACACAGAAAAGATATACATTAGACTGAATTGGGAAAGGAGTAAGACAAGATAAAATACTTTTTACAGCAAGACTTGAAAGCAACATTCGGAAAAAACTGACCGGGGAAATTGGAGTTAAAATGAAGAAGAATACTTGATGGCATTGAAATAATATCAGAAACAACCGATTTGTTTGAAAATGTACTAAATTATTTAAGGAGGAAAAGCCTGAAAATAGGGTCAGAAATGAACAGAATCAAAATGAAAGTTATGTTCAGCAATGATACCCTAAATAAGACCACAAGATTTAAGGGTAAAGATTCAGAAAAAGTAAGGGATACATTCACTTATGCAACTGGATACAGTTAGAGGAGGACCATGAAAGCGAAATAGGACGACAGATAACGAATAGTTGGAAAGCGTTCAGTTTATATAGAGACATAATGAAAAAAACAGCTTCCCAATATGATAAAAATGTAAAGAGTACAATAAATGTGTAACATAAGATGTGGTGGGCGGATATGAAACATGGAAAATAACTAAATCATTTTAAAAACTCTGAATAGCACAAAAAATGAACGACTATTTCTAATTTATTAATTTGACGGTTTGGAATAACGATTGATTTATGAATTTTTCACATGTTTTTTTTTTTAAATTTCCGGTAATGCCTTAGAACCAGCGCTAATTTCAAAATGTAATATAACAACGTCCTGTAAGGATTGACGTATCATCAACATTGGCAAAATTAATAGAAGAAGAAGAAGAAGAAGAAGAAGAAGAAGAAGAAGAAGAAGAAACAAAGAAACAAAAAGAAGAACAAGAAACAAAGAAACAAAGAAACAAAGAAAGAAAAAGAAGAAGAAGAAGAAGAAGGAGGAGGAGAAGAAGAAGAAGAAGAAGAAGAAGAAGAAGAAGAAGAAGAAGAAGAAGAAGAAGAAGAAGAAATTATAATAAGAATAAAATTGGAAAAAGAACTGAGAGAAGAAGATTCTTGGAAGAAACCTGAAGTAAAGGGAAAAGCTTCGGAAAAGGTGTGAATCCATTCCCAAGCGAGGCAAGTTAGGCTCAGTAGACTTTGAAAGCCAACCCGTCTCGGAAAAGGCAAACTGATTTTACCCCAGAGGGTAGAGTCCCTTTCCAGGCGAATGGATGCTCACTTTGAAATCATTCCGGTTGCTCCTGCAGCCAAGTTGACGCCAAACGCATCGCATTCTGGGTTTCTTTGGACTACATAAGCGAGAATGAGAAGAGGATTCTGTTGATCGGGCATGCCAGGATCTCCATCTTGCTTCTGTATTGCACTTCTCTGTTTAACAAAGGTATTTCAAATATGAAAGAAATATTTCCCATGTAATATGATGCGATTTGGTTTTGTTTGTGAGGGTCCAATTTAGACGATATTTTACATTGTAAATTGAAAATTGAATGTTGTAATACATTATATGTACGTTGTAAATCTGAAACTTGTTCAAGAGCCAACTTGCTAGCCTCCACTATAAAAGTCACCTTTTCTTGGAAACGAGAGATTTCAGGGAGAAATCAATCAAAGAAGTTCGTACTACATTGGAACTTATATATATATATATATATATATATATATATATATATATATATATATATATATATATATATATATATATATATATATATATATATAAACAAGCATTTCTAGTGCCTATGACTATTATTGACTGACGGGTTGACATACCAAAACAAAATTTGCCGATTCAGCTCTTTTGGATCTAGATTTAATTCCATTTGGTGCACTTAGCTCCCTTATATTCTCACTGACTAATATGCTGAAAACAACATTTAAAAGAGGAAGCTTTTTAAGAAAAGGGCTGTTAAATGAAGGGACTTTCAAGGGATGATCTTTTAAGCGGGAAGCTCTGAAAGGAATGAGCTTTGAAAGGAAAGGGCGTTTAGAGGGAGGGGCTTCTAAAGGAAGGAGCTTTGAAAGGAATGAGCTTTCAAAGGAATATGCTTTCAAAGGTAAGGACATTTAAGAGAACGGGCTTTCAAAAAAAGAGGTCTTTCAAAGGAATCCAAGCGATGTAACAAGCGCATCAGTGGTCTGACTTTCAGGCTCGTATACTTAAGTTAACTAAACCGAATCTTAAACCCACACAGTCTCTTTCTCCTCTCCAGATTCAAGGCTCCCACAACCTGCTCCCCCTTTTCCATGTGATGCCTCTTACGATTGCATTTTTTTTTCAACTATCTGATTTGCTCTTCACACTTAAGTGCTCTATTCGGGTAAGTGGCCCTTTCCTCTCAATTCTTTTACTTCAGCCACTCAAATGATTTTCTGCACAACCCCCTTCCCCTGCATTTCTATCATTTTCCAGTTGATTTTCATTCATCAACCAACCTAATTCCGTCGCTTACGCCTACTTATTCACTTCCCTCGAACTCTTCCTTCCATAAAACCTTTTTTGTCTCTCCAGTAGTTATTACATTCTACTGTGATCCATGCTACCAAGTTTTCTTTACGCATGTACTCGTCTATAAGTCTAGCTGTTAAGTATAGTTTTTTAATACAGTGATTCTGAACGAAGAAGGCATGTCTCGTAAGGGTACAATTTGATTACATTCGCGGGGCAATTCCATTTGGATGTGTAGAGCGAAAATAATTTCGTATCTTTAAACTCACTCATGTCAAGGCGTGACTGATTAATTCTTAATTATAGAATTCTTATTAATTCCTAATAATATAATACCATTAGTTCCAACTAATATAATCCTATCAAATACTATTTTAGTACAGAATCCACTGTAACCAATGCCTTACTTAACTTGACCTTTTATCGAATAAATGTGATGAGGTAATTATGTTTTTTCTAATTTAATTTCACACAATAAAAAATTACAAAAGATTAAGTAATTGTACTTAATACATTGGGTTTTTTTTACAAAGGATTTATCACAATATATATTCTTATTCTTATTTTTTATGGGAACGGGGACATTGTGAATGTATAGACATTGAAGTGAAGCTTTAGGTGGAAAAGTTAAGAGCCACTGCTAAAGAGCTTTTTTTTCGAATACAGTAAAAAAAGTTTTTAAAAAAATACTGATGAAAGTAGACCACAACATTTACTTGGGACAACGAATATCCATCAGATTTTCGAAGGAAGAATAAATCAAATAGAGAATCCCGCTAGGTTGACAAACTTTCGTGAGAGCAAACTCGACTTTCAAAAACAAGAATATCCCACTAGTTCTGAAAAGAAAGGTCTACAACCAATATATCATTCCGATGGTCACCTATGGAGCTGAAACATGGACTCCAATCAGAAGACTGGTCCTCAAACTGAGAACAATGTAAGGTGTACATGAGAAAATCATGCTCAACCTCACATGGAGATATCATAAGGCAGCAGGGTAAACGAGAAAAAAAAGTCTGAGATATCATAGAAACTATTAGAAAACCCAAAAGGCAATGGGTTGGCCATGTTGCAAGAATGTCAGACAACCACTGGACATCACGACCCACGACATGGATCCCTGAAGATCATATGCAGAATTGTGGCCGACAGGAAGTAAGGGCATGACAAGCTCGATTAATTCTAAAAGTGCTGGCTCCGCAATGCCCATGGTAGAGACGCCTGGCGAATGTTTAGGAGGGCCTATGTCACGACGGACCCTGAAAGCTGCTGTTACTGCTTTCTAATTATCTTGTATACTCGAGTTTTCAAGACTAAATTTCAAAGTACAAATGGCTTTGGAATCGACTTATATATGGGTAAGTAGGTTGAAATCCGAGAAGAGTTAAGAGCAGATATTGACTTCAGGTAAAAGAATGGTTAAAAGTTTATACCAATAAAGAATTAAGATATAAAATATACACAAATTTGTCATAAGAAAAATATTCAAAGCTTTCTGCAAATGAAGATGGCCTACTTACCGTAGAACGTGCAGTATATCCTTCTACTAAGCTGTATCAAAGTTCTTTGAAAAGTTTATGATACCATGTTATCCATGGTTCCGCAATAACCATACACACGGGTACATCAATAAGTCGACAGCCTAATGATAAGAGGATATTTATAACTATTTATTATACTTAACCTACTTTTTAACATTGTATTTAATTCAATAGTCAATATCCATCACATGAATTGAACATTATGCAATGAACATTTCAGATCAAAATTCAACTAATGACTACGTGTCAGGCTACGGACGTATTGATCCACCCACGAGACTGTGGAACTATTTTACGCTTTTATCGATATTTTCCTACTTCCCAAGATTAGCGCTTTACAGATTTTATTGAAACTAAGTTAATTTTTTTAAGAATTATTATTAGTGTAAATGCGTCCACAATTTTGAAATCAAATCTCTTATATGGAAAAAAAATGGAGGAAATTCTGCGAGTCACTTTGTTAGTCCATCGGCTGATCCTGTATCTCAAAGAATTCTAAAGGTCATTTTTTAATTTCATATTTTTTGGTATCATCATTCTTGGCTCATACCCTCATCGTCGATGTTGGTGGGTTAGGTACACGTGGGCATTGAAAGTAAGACCTACGCCCGGTTTACAAAGCTTGTCGAAGCCTTGATCTGCCTACTGCACCTGGTTTTTCCCCAAAAGTCACCTATCTAGGTACAGGCCAGGTTTGCCGTTGCTTAACTTCGGTATTTTTTTGAGAGCCGGTGTATCTAATGTGATTTTGCCATAAATCCTTAGCTTTGTGGAGAGGTTCCTCAGTCCTAGTCTTTTTACTGAGTGTTTAGTAGGGAGGTACAGGGTACCATCTTGAAAGTCTTTAGTGTGACTCGACGGAGGATTGAACCGCGACCAACCGAAACGTTGACGAGCACATTACTAGGCCAAAGTGATCAATACAAATTTAAGAAAAGATCTTAAAAGATGCAGATGCCACCTGGTGGCTTATATTTGCACTAAAGACCGGTAAGCAACGCGAAAAGAACCCCTCTAAGTTCCAAATCATTCTCCGTCCAATTTTTCCGTTTGGTGAAAAATCGTTTCTCATTGTCAAATCCTTTTAATTCAATTGTCATTCTTTTCTAGTTTGTTTTAGGTGTTCAGCACCAAAGTACTTAATGGCCTTTGATTTTATTTTCATTTTAAAATGTTCTTTTCCCCCTTTTTAGGCCGATATAATGCAGCCATGATTTATTCTAGTGTATTTTATTCTTTCTGTAATTCTAAAATGTTTGTTTACGCGACGCCTTTTCATCAGTTTACAGTTTCAATTTTCCCCCTAATTTATAATCTTTTTCTCCATTTTCTGCACGTCTCTTCCACCTTACTTAATTTTTCATTCTAATATACTGTCTTCTTCCACATATAATCTCTGCCCTTTTTTTCTTACCCAAATTTCTTGTCTTGTTTCTTTTCAGCTGTGAAAATCTAATTCCTTCAAATATTTTCTTTTTTCAGCGTTCTTGTCTTCCCAATTCGCTTTTTTTTTTATCTCACCTTTTTTTTCTCAATTTTGTTCTCCATTTTCTCGGGAGTGTCTGTGTCCGATCGGTCTGCAGCACCAGAAATGGAAAGCTGAGTTCAAACTGCGGCTGAGATTAATTCCCTTTGGAAAGGCCTGAATCCATCCCCATTCCCAAAGCTAAGGGGAAACAAAGATTTAGAGAAGAGAGTTACCGCACTTCGTGTATTTGTCACCTACAAGTCTGTATCCTATTACAACCCTTGAACGAACTGATTTCGTAATATTTGAAAAACAGGCACGGAGAGCTGATGCCTTAGCCAGCGTAAGGGTACTACATTATTTTTCTTGTTTTAAAATTTTCTCCTGTCTTCATTCCGCTTCTCTGTTCCGTTTCATTATTTACATTTGTCCATCTGTTTGGGCTCGTTTATTTAAAAGTATTTTCGTTTTTCAGCTTCATCTCATTTTTATGTTTCCTCATTTATTATCGTGGTTCTCACTTGATCGATTCATTTATTTATTACTTTCTCTCTGTTTTGATCCCGACCTTTTCTTCTATTGCAACTATTTTTCTTCTCCGTTATTTATCAATCAGAATTTTTCCTCCATTTTCTGATTTTCTTGAAAGAATTTTTCTCTACGCCGCTTTAATCTCAATTATTGACTGGGATTTTTTTTATGCATTTCGTTCCATCTTCTTAATTCTTATCAATGTCCTTTGTCTATCTATCCATCCAACCATTCAACCAGGCATTGATCCATCCATCTATTCATCATATCAGATATCTATGAATGTCTCCTTTTCTTTCTTTCTTTCTTTCTTTCTTTCTTTCTTTCTTTCTTTCTTTCTTTCTTTCCTTCCTTTTGTGTTTTCCCTCTTTTTCCCCTCCCTTCTATCTTTAATTATTCATTCATGTAATCATTTTTTCATTCATGCTTTCTGTCTTTTCTCTTTTTCTTTCTCCTTCATTCTTTAGTTTTTTCTCGCTCCCTTTTTTATTTATGTATTCATGTAATTCTTTCTTCCTTCCCATCGTTTTGTCTCCTTTTACTTTCTCTCCTTCATTCTTTTCGTTCTTTATCATTTCTTTCTCTAATTATCTATTCACGTAATTCTTTTTTCTTCCCATCCTTCTGTCCGTCTTTACTCACTTTCTCTTCTTTATTCACTCGTTCTATCTCTCTCCCTCATTTTTTAAAATGATTTATTGATGTGATTCTTTCTTTCCTCCCTTCCCTCAGTCTTTTTCTCTTTCTCTCTTTCTTTCTTTCATTTTTTTACTCTCTTCTTCTTTTAATGATTTATTGATGTAATTCTTTCTCTTTCTTCCTTTCTTGCTTTTTTTCTCCCCAACCCCAATTTCTCCCCTTCCTTATCTTACTTCTTTCTTTCTCTTTTTTTCCTTTCCTCTCGCATTCCTTATTTCTTCCTTTCTTCCTTCCTTTAATCATTTATTCATTTACCCCTTTCTTCCTCCATTCTTTGTTTTTTCCCTTTCCTTCCCTCCTTCCTTCCTTCCTCTCGTCCATTTTCCCATAATGCATCTCTGCCCACCATGCCAACAGAGATTGGAGACATGATTTGAGCATGCTGACGTTTATTCATTTGAATCAAGTAGAACACTAAAAACAGAACAAAACTATATTCCTCTTTAAAATTGAGATTTAATAAACAAATTTCTAATGAAATAAAACCGTAATTTCCGTTTTTTCGTTTCCTGCTTTCAACTTCCGGCTTTCTATATCCGTTCCCGCGAAACTGTTGAATAGCCAACGCGGACGATCCATACATACAGATTGGCATAGGTGAATTCGTGAGTTTGTGGCCACATTTTACTTCTGTATTTATTCAAGTGAAAATAATTCTTTAAAATCGAAAATTCACAGTTGCCGAATATCATTATCAATATCACTATTGCAAACAGTAATGACTGGAGGATGTCACTGTGAATCAAATGACAGTAAATCTCCTTGATACTTTAAGACGTTTATCAGTATTCTAGCCGACTTCAGTAGCACTGTCGTCCAGATAATCCCAGTCATTCGCACTTCACACTGCTTTGCTAGGTTCTTGTTGAATATTACCAGGGCTCCGACTACTATCAGCACTACCGTCATCTCCAAGTAACACAGCTTCATCAGCTCCCTGTTTAACTTTCCACTTTCTTTCTGCTGCATTCTGTGGTCTTCAAGAACAGGGAAATCTACTATCTGACGAGCTCTTCCCTCTTTGTTCTCTACCACAAGACCTGGTCTTCTGACTAAAAAAATAATAAAAATGATTTTCATTATTATTTGCATTTTCACACCAGTCGCCCTGTGGTCGTCGCTGCAGACTGTGTGACAGCAAGTCCCCTCAAGTCTTCAGCGATCCTCTCAACACCCTCACTGTAGTGCTGTGGTTAGCAGTTTCACTCACGTCAACAATCTAGATGATACTTTTCTCCTCGTTAATGACTTTATGACCTTGTTCATATCTGGTCCCGCTTGCTTTGATAGGGTGGTCAGTCTGGATATCAAAGTCTCACCATCTCTTTTTCCTTGAACTGATTCTGGTTTGTCCTTGTATAACTCACTCCTGACTAGGCCGACTAGGCATCCCAGGATCTCCATACTCTTATCCCGAGCATGCATCGTGAAAGGGTTATTCCATTTTCTGTAGAGGCCATTCTATTTCCTTTCATAGCCGGAACCGTGTTCGACCGTTTCTATTCTATCGTACCAGTATTTATTTGCTTTCGACTCAACTTGCTATATTCACTCTTGACATGGCTAATACATTCTTCGTCTTTCCCACAAAGACATTTGCTGAGATCATAATAGAAAAATAACAGGATCGCGGAGAGTACATGAGGTTCAGGGTCGTGCCCAAAATATTTGCTGCGCTTGGGACCCTTTTGAGAGATAAAGTGCAAGACAAGAGGAAACAGAGAGTCAATGGAATGTTTAAATTGTTTTGGCTACGGCAGTGTTGTTCATACTATTTTTTAATGCTCATCGCACAAATTGAGTACCAAAAATGGATGAAGCAAATTTTTGGTACTACATTTCAAACCTCAGTACCTAATAATGAGCGTATCTTCCCCGTATCCAAAGAATTTATTTTGTCGGTGTAGAAAATGACTAAAGTTAAGGAAGTGCATAGCGAAGTCAGTGAACTGCAGTAAAAGACAGCGAAAGCCTGCCTATAAGATAAGTGCTATAAGTATCTGATAAATTTCAAAAAGTTCTTTTCAACATCCCTATACAGCTAGACTGGAATTTGAACCAATAGAAAAATAGTTAAACAATATTGAACAATGAAAATTTCGGTGCAAAAATCAGAAAATAAGAAAACAACCGAATTGTTTGTTGCTACGGAAGTACAAGTAATTATTCTCTTATTTTCTTTCTCCTATTATCATGCTGAATTCGTTTTGTCACTAAATAAGTTCAATCATTAGATTTATTTGAAGTTTCGACGTATTTATTCGATAAATTCTATCTGCATCTCATGATCTATGTGAAGAGTTATATATATGTATATATATATATATATATATATATATATATATATATATATATATATATATATATATATATGCACTGGTTTCAGCATTTTTTGTAGAGTGACTCACTAATACACAGACACCTTTCATTAAAATATTAATTATTATAAGATATGGGTGTTTGCATGCAGGTATGCATGCAGGTGTGTATGGAGAGAGAGAGAGATGGAGAGATGAAGAAAAGGTGAGCGAGAAAAGAGAAATAGGGAAAGAGAAAGAGAGAGATAGGAGAGATTGACAGAGAGAGAGAGAGAGATGCACCGAGGAAAAGGAAATTACTCCAAATTAGAATCACTTATATACACGTAGGCAACAGTGAACGACGACCAACACTTTCTCAATTGATTTCAACCCATCGTATTTTGTTACGACTAATGCCGATAGAGATTGCAATGGCAATGCTCTTTGCCACCGACGTAGTGATAAGGTTAACCTTTTGCGCTGGTCAAATTGAATTGGTCAGTTCTATTGGCGAGGAACTGAGACGCCCAAAGATCGAAGAGCCTTCCATCAGGCGATGACAACCTGATTGATCGCCCCCAAAGAAAAAAACGGGAAAATCGAGGTTAGAAAAAGAGAAATGTGACAGAAAAGTATAGAAAATTACCTACCGATGAAGATGGCGATGTTAAATCAACTAGTAATGGCGCGAAAACGCCTGTTAAATAGTCGTAAATTTCCTCAACTCTTCTTTCTTTCGCGATTTTTAAATACCGAGGCCACGGTTGCCAAATTGACCCCTTTTTGGCTACATCTAGCTGACTTTTTCACATTTTAGCCGATTATTAATTCCACAATTGCCAAACATTTGTCCTTTAAAAAATGATTAAGTTTAATGAAAAGTAAATGTACAATTTCTATGAGTAATTTGTTCTGGAGTTAAAGTTTACTGTTATTTTATTTGATATGTGTTATTCAGATGAGAAAATATAACCTTTTCAGCTATGAAATTAGCTGCAAATCGAAGGCTCTTGCCGATTCCAGCTATCTTTAAAGACAGTTTTGCCTATGAATTATAAACCATAACAAGGCCTGAGACGTCTGCATGAATGCTATCTAAACGTTCTGTTCGTATCTTAAATGGTTAGTGAATTCTTCAGACAATATCCGCATCTTCATGTCTTGCCCTCTCTTTCTAACCTTCCGTAAATGTTCTTGAGTATTGCGATTATTTTATGAATTATTTGGACTAATATCCTCATATCTCTTGTTCTGAACATAGTCTATCGGCTGTTATTTTATTTGGCGTTTCTTGTCAGAAATACCAGCATAGATTTGCTCAGTTTTCAAGCGATTCTTCTTGATTGGTTAGCTGGCTGAATATGTATGTATGTATGTATGTATGTATGTATGTATGTATGTGTAACGTGTACCGTCCGAATCATCGGAGCAAGAGTTTTGGAAATTTCAACATTTACAATTTATTATGCATTGCAAAAACGGTTTCACATTTTTTTTCAAATCTCCACCTTGATGAGAATTTCAATTTTTGATGTAAGTTTCTGCTAAATTGCGACGCCCATGATAGAGAGATGTGGTGAATTGTGAGGAAGGTCTATGTCCATCGACGGATGATAGAAGACTGATGATGATGATGATGATGATATAAGTTGTTATAAATGCACCTTTCGTAATTCAGAGAAAACTAATCACTCTCTACTTGGAGTGGCTCAGTAGTTATAATCTTGAACTGGAGGCTATTAGATCCGTTGTTCAACCGTCATTATGTGTTAAAGAAATGGTCAGCCTAAAAAACAAAGGCTAACTTGAATACAGGTACAGCTTGCGTTCTGAGGCAAGATATATCATCTGCGAGAAAATTCTAAGGTTATGTTAAGTGTTAGCTGTTATTTGCTACAAATTAAAATCAGCTAAAATTAGGGTTCCCATTTTTTTCAAATCTCCACCTTGATGAGAATTTCAATTCACGATTTGAGTTTGTGCCAAACTGAATATGAATTTTATCCTTGTCAGTATGATAATTAGATAAAATCATAGACCGAAAGCAAAGATGGGAAGGGATGAGGGAGACAATAAGGAAGAAAGATGCATAGGTTGTGGTGTTTATTCGCTGTCCCACAGCAGCAAAATATGACACAAGGTCGAGCTTAACGTGGGAAGAATAGATGCATAGGTTGTGAGAAATACAAAAACATGAGGTATTATTTAGTCTTAGTTTAGGTGACAACAACTAAGGGATTCCCTCATGGGCACAGCTATTTTATGTAGATGTTAGTACCCATAAATAACCAAAATTCAGCAAAAATGTTTAAACTGGTCTATTATGGGCAGCAGTGATTGATATCAGCAACAACAATGACAATCACGTGCAAAACATTTGAGATATACCTGAAAAAAGGTGTTTTTTTTTCTCCGCCATTCGTTGACCACTGACTTTTGGCAGCATGTCATTTTGGGGTGATCAATAAAAGTTAGAAAAGGGTGTGACCATTGATAAGTTATTTCTCTAGCATTTTGTTGGGCACTAAACTGTCCAAATTTCTTCAAAATATGCATGGACACAAACTAATGGCCCAATTCAGCATAAACTTACAATGAAAATTGAACTCCCTACAAAAACCACATTTTGAAGGGAAATTTAAACCCCCTCCCAAAGAAAACATTTTCCCTGCTCAGGGAGCGTGTGTGCAAAATTTCAAGTTTTTACTATGAATGGTAAAGGTTGGCAAAATCCGTATATATAGATACATAAATATATCTAAGGGTTAGAACATTAGATTAACCTAAACCCGGATAGATACAGGAATACTTATGAATGCCAGAACATATGAATAACTGAAACCCAAATAGATAAATAGATACATACAAGAAATGAATTGATGTTATATTGTTATTGATTTATTCCAACATCGCATCTCATAAAAATAAGAAAAACTCTTTGTTGTTCCATCAAATAAAACATTAATGAGAACAAAATAGTTCAGAATATTGAATAAAATCCCAACTAAATACGTTATTTCCTGAAATGTAATCATACTTGTATCATATCAAATATAACTTATAGGCCAGAAACAGTAGAAGTTCGCGGGTGGGTCTTTGGTGAGATAGCCTGACGGGGCCTATTCCTCTCCTGACTTCCCCAATCCTGTTCTTCATGTAGAGTGATAAGCAGAGAGTCATCGAGAACCATTTAAAAAAAAAAGAAGGTCTCTGGTATGACTCGGCCATGGATTGGACCTGCAGCCTATCGAGCCTGTGGCGAATACTCTACCACCGGGTCACGATGATCTAAACAGATGAATGACAAATGATTATAAAAAAGATAAATTTATTGGAGAAGCATAAATTGATCTGAGATTGGATTGATTTAATAAAAGATAGGTAATTTATTCATGTAGATTGATCCTATTGCAGAAAGCAATCAAAGTGTTCAAAAACGTAATTTGTGCATACACTGACGACTAAAAATTAGAGAGAAAGTTGGTGATACAAAAGACGGTCTCATATATTTTTGTATATATGACCAACTTATTCGGTCATGTTTTGAGGCTGAGTAAGCGTTTTATGCTGAGGTCATTGGGCAATGCTGGAGTCTTGCTTTTCGAATTCATCATCATCTGGCCTCAAAGCTGACTGTATCTTCTTGACGCCAAAGCTCTCGAGCTACCGGTACGTTGGCAAGTATTCATTTTTTTTTCTCCTTATTTCTTCCTTTTGATTTACTTATCAGTCGAGGAAGAATTAATCAGTCTTGTCAAAGAATCAATTGTATCTTGCTGTTCTGTTGACGTTGTCAGAACTGTGAGGCTGACACGGATAGTATTACCTTGGAGACAATCTGACACGATCAATCTCTGGGATTTCTTTGACTCAATTTCTGTCATAATAAGCTAGATTTGAAAGTGTGTATATGTGTACTTATATATATATATATATATATATACATATATATATATATATATATATATATATATGTATATATGTATATATGTGTGTGTGTGTGTGCGTGCATGTGAGGTGTGTGTGTGTGTCTAAAATTTTGTGGAAGTATTGGTCAAAGGCAAAGAAAGAAATAATCGATACAGTAAGTGCAAAAAGTATCTGATACATTTCAGAAGATTTATTTCAACATACTTATAAACCTTTACAATTGACAAAATTTTGACCAAAAGATTTCTGACTGTTATCAATAGATCTTCAAAAATCTTTCCAATGAATCTTCAGAAAACCTTTTTTTTTTACCTTTGGTCCAAATTCTTTCAATTCTGATGGTGTATGCGTGGATGTGCATGACTAAATTATTCAGTGGTCAAGTTAGAATTTCGAACTGAATGTTATTAGGTGATGCTTAAACCTTGCTTTTGGAGTACTGATTTTCAAGGCTAGCAGATAGGCCTATCAGAGTTGTAACATTGCGAGAATACAATCATGCGTGGTTGGTCCTGTGCCAGACAAATCTGAGCTTAGTACAGGAATATTTTTTGAAATATTGTCTGGGTAGAGCAAATGAATAAAAAGAGAAAAAATGTCTCTCAATCGGGAAAATATTCTTAGATCCAATTCTTTCTTAGCTCATAAACAATCTTTCCACAAAATTTTATTCAAAGTCATTTATAACTTTTTCAGGTATTGCATTTGGAGCAATGAGAGAATACATGAATGTATGAAAAAAAATGGGAAAATATCTCTCAATTGAAAAAATATTCCAGCATCTCCTCCCAAAACCAACCAATTCTTCCTCACCTCGTGGCCTGCATTTCAAAACACCATCATCTTCTAATTTCCGTTGTAGGGCATTGACCTTCCCAAAGATTTGCCAAACCTCTCGATCATGTTGTGGAACCAATACTTTCTCAACTTATCTAGTTCGTCTCGTCATTTTATCTTTGCCGGCTGCAGTTTCGCATGTGATATGTGGGTACCCATGTTGTAAGTAGTGATGTCCATCGGTTGTCTGCCATTCTTTTGTCTTGATCAGCCCTTTGCGATTTGAGATTTTGAAATAGATTCTGAGATATGGATTCTATGATAGCTCGGACTTTTTTGTCCAATGTACTGTACTGTCCTATGATCTCTCCAAGAGGAATTGAGCATGGTTTTCTCCAGTATACATTTGATAGTTCTCGGCTTCGTGATTCATTGAGAGCTTTTAGAGATAGCGTACGGACAGAAGGACGGACTGGAAGACCAGGAGTAATATGTTGGCAGAAGTATATGATACCTGCGTTTTGAATAAAGCCTGTAGATCCATTTTGTTGTTGGGAACAAGATCTTTAATAACATTGGTTAAACTGCCCCCCTCCCCCAAAATGTCTTTGGCAAATGGACAGGAAGAGTAATCACTGAAGAATTTGGTGTAATGAGGAAATATTTCTGATACAATTGCCGAAGACAACCTAACTTTAAAAGAATACAGAGTGATACACACACACACACACACACACACACACACACACACACACACACACACACACACACACACATACAAGAGAGGGAAGATTGGAGCGAAAATTAAAAAAAAAACAGACAAGATCTTCTAGCAGTGAAAGAGTAATGCATACTGTTTGTGATGTAGGAATAAGATTTAGAGTAAAAAAAGCACACGAAGAGGCGTCACTCACTTTCCCCACACTATTTAACACATAGCTGTGGTGATTTTGTTAGGGATTCATACCATCCCTAAGGGAATTAGAGCGGAGTGGAAAAAAAAACCGTCCCAACCTGAATTCGAACTCGGTCTGTCATCGGCTTGGCCATCCCGTTCCTTGGAATTGACTTTGTTTTTCCTGTAACAAGAACAAGAACAATCCACACAAAATTTAGAGGAGTAAACTCTTTACTGATTGACTAGCACGTCATTTCGTACAAAACCTAGACATATAATTTACATTTCCCCAACGTGATCTAAAATCAGGACCTATTGATTGCTAGGCAGTTGCCTTACCAACTGAGCTAAACTTTCAAGTCTCATCTACTCAGTACACCTCCGCTAAGCACCTTGCCCGAAAACTAAGAATGAGGCTATGGCGTTACGGACAAATCACGTTAAATACACCAGTTCTCGTAAAGAACATCGAGCCTGGTCAGTACTTGTATGCTGTAAGGAGAACGAAATTTCAACAGGCCTGGCCAGCCGGAGATGGGTCTTACTAACAATTGCCCGTGCGCACCTGACCCCCTAAACAACATTCTTTTCAATCCTCTTCCATTCCCCATATTCTCTACAGACTCCCTCATTTGTCTTATCCTCTCATTCCTTAGATTCACCCTACCCCTAAAGGTTTCTTTTCCCCACCCTCTTCCCCCTCCCGGCTCTATCATTCAGGGTGCACAATCACTCACTCACTCACACAGCCACACACACACACACACACACACGCACGTGTATCTTTTATCACATGGCGTCTATCTTGGTACCACACTCAAGAGTGGAATGACGACGATACATTGATATATTCGTTTAATCCAGTGCTTCTTACAACTGGTGAATAATACCCTCAAGGGTGAACGGAAATATTTTCAGAGGTGAATGAAACTAGATCAGGTGAATGAAGGATGAATGAAACATTACAGGAGAATGACTTAATTTACTCATATTTATTTTTGTATAATTACAGAGTCAGTTTCGTGTGAACGCATACAAAAAGGTAATTTTCATGATGAGATGAACATATACAAAAAAGTAATTTTTTACGGTGAACATTTACAAAAACGTAATTTTCGTGGTGATCCTATACGAAAAGTAATTTTTGTGATGGACAAATATAAAAAGAAAATATCTCTAAGAATCTCTAAATAAAGCTTCTTTGTTAATTATTTTGTCACTCCACAATTTCTTTATATATTTTAGGATGTTAAAAAACATGAATAGAATAAACACTTCGAGAATTAGTTAATTTATTGTTCATGGTATGAAATAAATTATCTATAAGATTAAAGACATGATAGAATAAGATAAAACTAATAAAGAAACAAGGAAATTTAGTTACAGATTAATGGAATTTTATAATAAAGACTTGTGAATGAATGAAGCCAAAACAGTTTAAGAAACACTTGGTTCAGTGTCACAAAGTCTCTGAAAAGATTGAAACCAGAAACCCCAGATCTAAACAGCTATCTTGCTTTTAATTCATCTTTCCTTTTTCAGCTGGTGAACTCAATTTTCGAGCTGGTAAAAGTATTCATGATCTGATGAGTTACATTTACGCTTGTTCCGGCTGAGCAAGACAGTAGAGAAGAAAGGCATTGCATTATAATAGTCCAGCGTATTCCGATCTCCGGTTTTACACATTTCTTCTTAAACTGATGTTAGCTTACTCTAATACTGGGTGACAATAGTACCACCATTAAATGGGTTATATCAGGAGGACATCTACAAAAAGAGAGTCTTGAACCAGCCTGCATTAAGCAGAGAAAACAATAGGCAATTTAAATAATCGATAGACCCCTGAAATCTTCGCACAGTCATTTATTTCGATAAAATGAGTCCTTCCTTATTTTCGTATCAGCGGATGGGAAGATGTGTGGAAATTGTCTATTCAAGAAGTTTGCTTGAACGACCAGAGCGGATCGTAGTTATGGATGGTAAAAGAGTCGTTAAAAGATTCTGGGGTGCGTGTAGAACTTCAATTAAGGAAAATATAGAATCGTTCTACAAGATAATGTTTTTTTGCAATATCCACTGAGGGCTATTAGGATGAGAGCATCTTTTTTCATGGATGACGGTACGTCAAGCGTTTACGTAAGAAACGAGACCTGTCTGGAAAGCATCCAGCCATTTGATATTAACGGGAAAAAAAACCTAGGGAATGGTGTCCTAATTACTTTCAGAGTCGACCGTTTGGGACCTCACATATACATTCTGACCGACTTACTCTATGAGACGAGTTCAGTAATTATTGCAGTAAGTACTTAGCAATTATTTTTCAAGCCTGACTCATTTTTTGGCACAAGGCCATAGACATGGGATACCCAGTGGGATCGAACTCATTGCTCAACAGTGTATATATATATATATATATATATATATATATATATATATATATATATATATATACGTGTGTGTCTGGAATATATCGTTTGCTCTGCAATGCCGAAAGAATACATAAATTTAACATTTCGTAGCGTTTGATTCTCTCTCTCTCTCTCTCTCTCTCTCTCGTACACACACACACACACACACACATACACATATATATATATATATATATATATATATATATATATATATATATATATATATATATATGCGTGTGTGTGTGTTTGTATGTGTGACTGTTTCAGCTTGGGAATTCATGGAGTTATAATGGTTAGCAAACTGGTCTGGCTGGTCATTACTTCTCAACAATGGGTTCTGTCCACAATGGGGGCCCTATGTCTGTAGTTTTATGCTTAATCTAAGCTGGTCTCAGTAAATGACTAAAACCACACTAAAAGTCAAGGGAAAAGCATAAAGGATACAAGTAACTCTGAAGAATATACTTGCCGGTAATTGATATTTTACTTATAAAGCGAGTATAATTTACTTCTGTATCTATTGTTGCTTTTGGGGCCCTATCGGTATAAGACTTGCAGATGATTTAAATAGATTCTATGATTATAAAACTGATCAAATTTAATAAATAAAAAAGTAATAGCAGTATTTCCCGCCTGATACGACGCATTTTTCCTGAAGATACCCTTAAAAATCACCCAGAATCTTTGCACTCGAAGTTGTAGTGAGGGAAAGGGTAACCAACCCTCATAAACCTCATAACGGTAAGCTTTTTAATTCTCAAATAATCTATTCCAAAAAAATACCTCGCTAATTATAGGGTGATTTTTGACACTTGTAGCGTCTTATCAGTCGGAAAATACGATACTTTCAAGTTTGCATTTAAGGGGCAAAATTCTACAGGCTCAAAGCAGACTGGTGTGTTCCTCTGCGAGAATAACTTGGAATCATTTGTTCTTCTGCCTGGTCTTGTTATTCGCCTAGAGCCAAAGTTGTACATTCAGTCCCATCTGTTGACTCCAAAAATAATCAATGCCGTCTCAGCACGTGTAAAAGACAATGCTAGGAAGGGATGGGGGCTAAGGGACAAAAATATCCTCTTCTTTTTTCTTTCTTTTTATTTATTTATTTTTTTTATTTTGCATTCCAACCAAAGGGCAGTAAATGACGTCCAGGGTGTGAATGTTTGTTATTTACAAGAACCAGGCGAGAAAGGAAGTCGACCTATGGAAAACAGCTGGAAGCAATAATGAAAAAAAATAAAGCTTTCATACCTATCTTTTTATCTATTCATCTATCAATCGAATTGGTCTCCCGATGTATGTTCGTATATGAGAAAGCACTGATTAATGTAGTTCATTAATTCATACATTTATATATATATATATATATATATATATATATATATATATATATATATATATATATATATATATATATATATATTTATGCACTTTGCATTCAAACTTTAACATGAAACCGACGAAGGTTTATTCGTTAAATGATTTATATATATATATGTATGTATATATATATATATATATATATATATATATATATATATATTATATATATATATATATATATATATATATATATATATATATATATATATATATATATATATATATATATGATAGACTTGGTTGAATCACGTGCGTGAAACTAAAGTAATGAATGAATCTTTGTTACTGGCTCCAGGTATCAGTGTTCGAGGAACAAAGATTTTGAATGTTACTTCTTGAGATTGACTGGCAGGATTTCCCCACTTGGAAAATTGGCACAACCCTACCTTTCTACCACTAATTCGTCCCTTTGCTGAATTAACCTTTCTCTCTCTTTCTTGATCTATGTATATAGTCCAGAAAGCCTTACAGCTTTATACACTAAACATTAAAAACCTTTTCAAAAGATGTGTTTGTGTCACTTCAGTCATCCATTTCCCAATATCTGTCAATGCAATTTATGTAATTTCTCCACTGTTTTTTTTTTCCTGATTCAATTATATTTTCTTATTATAGTATTATGTGTGAATTGTGTCTTGTTGGGATCATTAGTTATTTACTATGAAACTGTTTTGATGATTTTAAAAACAAAACTGTTATACTGACATGACACCCAGCAGCGTTGATCAAACATCACCTCCATTTCTTATTTTATAGTTATGCCACATGTGTAGTTAGTCATTCTATGTAAGGTTTTGTATGTATTGTATATTGATATTATCTCATACAACATATATATTTTTTGAAATAGGACTTAGTTACGTAGGTTACCCCAAAAACGTTTTCAACGATGAGGAATCAGTAAATATAATGACAGACGTGACTCACTGTTTGTGTCATTTCTATTGAATATATATATATGTATATATATATACATACACACACACATAAATATACATTTATGTGTATGTAAATGCCCATATATATGTGTGTGTGTGTATATATATATATACATATATATATATATATATATATATATATATATATATACATATTCATATACATACATACATACACACATAAATATACATTTTTGTGTATGTAAATGCCCATATATATATATATATATATATATATATATATATATATATATATATATATATATATATATATATATAATTTGTGTGTACGTGCTTAGTATCATATATATGTTTAGCATCATGATAGAATTGTATTTTGTTTAATGTTTTCACTATATTATTCCCAACGTTAAACACAACTACATTCTGGTAGTGAAAATAGCAGTAGTGCTGTCGCAAGAAAAGATTACTGAAAAAATTAAAAATAGCTCATTGTCCTTCAAATTCAATGAAAATGTATTGAAGAAAATTTGAAGTTAATGTATATATGTGTGTGTGTATATATATATATATATGTATATATATATATATATATATACATATATATATATATATATATATATTTACAAATATATATATATATATATATATAGATAGATAGATAGATAGATAGATAGATATAGTCATAATATTTTAGCATATATATATATATATATATATATATATATATATGCACACACACATGTATATATGTATATGTATGCTAAAATATTATGACCACCTGTAGAAGGTGTTGTTCTTCCATATACTCAAAAAACAGTTCCCCCTTGATCAGCCATCGACTCTAGCGATCTTGGAAGTTCAGTGGCTTGGGTGACATCGTGAAATCTTCGGCAAGTTCCTTAAATCATTCCCATAAAGCTTATGCGCTGTGGTGGAGTACATTTTCTCATTGAAAGATATTGTAGCCATGAAGGATTTTAGTTAGTCTTCAATAATCTTGAAATTAGTGATACGTGACAAAATCTCTTCCACATAAATGATAGAACCAAAGGTTTCACAACGAAACCTTGCCCAAACAATCAGACTGCCTCCAACGACTTTTTTTTTCCGAAAGTGCCTCTTAGTGTCATCGCTTCCGCAGGATAACGATAGAAACGTGCCCTGCTGACCATATAATTTAAGAGAGAGTGAGATTAATTGAATCAGACTATCTATTCTCATTGATGTATATTCTTATACTAAAACGAGCTTGTGTCACACCTTGTTCTCGAGGGAGTTCAAGCAAATACGGATGACCAGTTATTGACACTTGCATGCTCATTGCAGCTTTTTGTAAAAAGCACATTGTTTAGGTTCATAGGTGCTATAACAGGTCTGCAACTATGGAGCCCCATTTGTAACAGGGGTCGATGTATTTCGTGCTGTGGCACATTCCTTCCTTCATATTGATTTTAGATACCTGCAATTTGTTTAACGTTGACTGGAAGTTGACGGGAAAGTCCCAGTCTCGGTCACTAAATGTCTTGTTAGCGGTTGGTGATTCTTCTCTATACGAAACACTGCCGAGGGGTACCCACCATAACTGACTGTCAATACACCTTTTTGAAATGCTGTGACCTAGCCTGGTGATAAAAATTGGACCTTTATCAAAATCAGTAAAATCTTTTTGCTTCCTAAGACAGCGGCTTCAACCCATCGAAATGAAATAACCGAGGGCGGCCCACCCGCTTATATACCTCTGACAGTGAAGTACAGCTGGTGTAGTGATGTAGTAGCTGTAATTCTTGCCAAATGTGACTTGTTCTAATGCTTCTAGCTGTTCAGTGTATACTTAGCTTATTTTGGAACAAGGCTACAATTATTCAGCGTTCAATGAGGACCAAACACATCATACAATAGTTCCAGTGTCCCAGAGAGGCTTGCTAATCTCAAGTGCAAGGGACAATTCTAACAAAATAACTCATATGTACAATATCTCAACTTATATGATAACCATTGACACCCTGTTGGTTTGTTTTTCCAGTCGAGTCTAAAGGGTCACGCTAAACCAAACCGATTGATAAAATCAACGACAAAAATCAGGCTTGATTCGAACCCGCATCAAGGCTACTGATAGTGCAGTACGCTAACAATTACGCCAAAAATAAGATTAAGCGATCAAAAAAATATAAAAATTAAACAGTAATTGCTAGGATGAGTTTTTATTTTTGTTAGAATCAATTGAACTCCTTTACTTAAATGAGTCACTTTAAGCATTATTTAATCAGATCATGGACAGAAGTGTCGATCTGTGCATGAATAAACCCGTCATTTTGACGGGTACTGTGCTCGTATATAGGCTTGGTAACTTAAAATGAATTGATTGAGAAATCTCTGAAATTGAGTTGCATCTCATATATATATATATATATATACATATATATATATATATATATATATATATATATATATATTGAATATATATATGTGTGTGTGTGTGTGATTATGTATGTGTGTGTGTTTTGTATATATGCATAGATATATTTATAAAAAAATTTTACTATTACATACAAATAAAATACACACACACACACACATATATATATATATATATATATATATATATATATGTATATAATAGAACATCGCTCTTTGGTATTGATATGTTTTGGCACACCTTCGCTATCCTTATAAATAAATTAACCATAAATACATCATGTCAAAGAAAAATTATACACGATTGAATTCGAATAAGACAAGTATCACAGACGTAAGCATTGAAAGAAAAATGTCAGCACATAAAAAAGGAATTCAAAAAATCCTTTAAATCGAGTAATTTTCCGAACGAATATGACAAGGATAACTTCATAAATGACAGATATATCTTCACTTTATTATTTTTAAAACTTCTGTCAGTACACGTGTATCGCCTTATATATGTTATGATATTCTAGTTCATCCGCTCCGTAAAAAAAATGACGGCATATATGAAATATATGAATAAACCCAGCATTTTATATTCGTTCTAATAGAGATTTGCATTGAAGTTAACTTCGAGAATAGCGTTCTGTTTATCATAAACGGATTATTATTTCTTTTAGAATTAGTTTTTATTAACTTCTCTATTTTCCCTTTATTCTTTTTAATTCGGCATTTTTATTACGTCATTAAAACCAGAATAACTTTTTATCTCTTAACGCCGGTTGAAGTAAATGAAATTCTGTTTTACTACGTCAATTGCGTCCCCTAGGGTGACAGAATACATCTGAATATTGGTACTTATTATCTGCATGGATGGAAATTTATGGCTACTGTATGGCTGAGAAAATTGAGTCTGTCTAAAACACGTTTTTCGAGCCGAGGTAAGAGCTATGATTTATACGGCAGATTTCCAAAGTAGGCTGTATGTTCTTGCTTACATATTTGCGTACCACAATCTTGTAATTACCCGTTCCCTCTTTTTTGATACTGATAAACTAAGCATAACTCCATGATTATTCTTTTGAAACCGTCACCGTCAACCAAAACATAAGTTTCTTCTGTTTTGAGAGATTCTATCTATATACGTGTCACACGTACAGGCGGTACTAATTGAGCTATAGGACTGGAGATTTAAACATTTTCTTCTTGATATTTCCAGAAAAAAAAAAAGTATTATGTGATTTGTTTTTAGAATTCCACTTCGAAATAAGTTTTTAGTGATGGTCAAATTACAATGTAAGTTTATGCTAACTTGCACCCTTAGTTTGTGTCAGGAAGCGTTGGAGCTTGTTTTGTAGAAAAGGCGAGAGATGATATTTATTTATTGCTCATCCCTTTTTCCAGTCTTCCAACTGATCACCCCGAACGCAGAATGCTGTCGACAGATATTAGTCATGTGACAGTCTCTATTGAGTGAGTGACTAACCAGACTGTTCTATGTGATACACCGAATCGGTGAAATTGCTTAATTGGCGTAATTTACTTCTTTTTTTTTCCCAAAAAAGTTTGATTTCACTTCGATTACATTAAAATAGTTCTTTTATATTCTTGTTTTGATTCGATAAACATTTGATCAAATCGAAACTACGTTTTCATTCATTTTCTGTAAGAAAAAAAAGAAAGTTAAATCTACTTATTTTTTTGTCGAAAGGAGTTTGGTTCACAAACTTCTGATTGTAAAATAAAAGAAACTATTTGTTATCCTTCTTTTGATTGAATTCACATTTGATCAAGTTAAAACTACGTATTTATATGTTTTTTGAGAAAAGAAGTTTAGATTTTGCCAATTGGGCCATTTCAGCGATTTTTTAAACGTGTATACGATGGCTTAGTTGCTCAAACTGCCAGGGTTTGGTTTGTGCGTAAGGAGATCGGTGGTTGAACTGTCACTATACTTTGTGGAATAGAAATCGGCAAGTGCTTCTGTCATAAAACATGAAATCTGATAAGGTTGATGAAACCTGTATATGTATTATACGTATACTATTGTGCATGTGTGTGTGCACACACATACACGATATATATATATATATATATATATATATATATATATATATATATATATATATATATATATATATATTGACCCTTGTCAAGGTTAATTATGTAGGGAACAGCTTATTGCTACTACCGGATACGTGGTTAACGTAGTCATAGAATATGTACTTGAGCAAACTATTCTCCTATGACAACCTTACCTTCCCATAGAGTTGAACTAATCTGCTGCCACCCACATAGTTAATCTTGACGAGGGTCAATGATCTTTTTCCTACTACTACTACTACTACTACTAGATTTATGTAAGTATCCGCTGAATTGCACATTTTCCTCTTCGTCAACCGCCGTCAAGGCATACCAGATACAATGTTGTTGTGGTGTTTTTTGGGGTTTTTTTTTTTAATTCATTCATGACTCTCTGAATGACATTCACTTAGTATCCAGATTAGCACTCTCCATTAGTGAGCTATTACAAATTCTTCTCTTAGGTGAGTAGGGATGGGGGGGATGCGGGAAATTATAACCTTTCAACTCCCCAGGCACATATCTGAAGTTAATATTCACCTCTACCAGCGCTGCTGAAGAGGTGTATGTATTCTATCATAGATTTCTTTCTTTCCGTCAGGCCCTGAAAGTAATTGTTGAATTCCAATTAAATTTGTTGGAAGGATGAGCAATTTACTCCGAAAAAAGTGATTAAATTTTAGAGTGGACCCACGCGGCGCTATCATCTCCGTCATAGTTACATGTCCACGTTCAAAATATTGCCAAAACTTCATGTTTTTCCACATGATATCTCCAAAAGTTCTCAAAAAATTCCAACGAAGTTTTGTTGAAGGCTGGGCAATAGACTACGGATATGAATTTTACATTTTGGGTTTGACTCATGCACAATTACTCCCCCTGATAGGGGGCGTTGACAGAGGTTTGTGCTCTCAGAGTGCTCTCTGGTTTATAAAATGGAAGATTTTTTTCTTCATCAGAACATGAATTAGTATTCAAACGATGAATTTTTTTAATTCATATTTTATACACTAATCCTTTTCTCAAGCTGAAGATAAAGGTGTAAATTTGGGGTCTGCATTCTTCCTTTCAGTATTTGCTGTGTTACTATTCATGTTATTATGAGCAAGAATAAAAGTTTGAAAAAATCCTACCGATGATATCAGGGATTTCATAAGCTAATAATTTACAAATAAGTAGGTGAATCAGTATGTGGTCCTCTGACACAAAATCATTTTTACATAGATATATATTTGTCAGCATAATATCTTTTCTTGTCACTGCACCTCACCCAACGCTTCCCCATAAATCACACACATCGAGAATTATACAGTAAACAATTATGATAAAAGATCTGCTAATAATCACATCTCAGGCCACGGACTTATTCACACACCCTTGTGTTTTTCGTGATCTATAATGAACTGAAATCATCTATTATCAAAAATTTCCGCTTGGAACTGCTATGGGAATATTTTTCCCCGGATAACAAAATTTGGTTTCACCGTAAACAAGCCCCAAGCATCATTGACAGGAATATTCAGAAATATCTAAATACATAATTCCAGTGCAAAGGTCTAAAATTCACTTTTGTGTGTCGAGAAGTGTATGCGAAAAAGATGTTCATGAATCCTCTAAATCAGTTTTCTGCGCATGCGCATGGCTATCTTGTGGACATGAACTAGCGGAAGCGTGCTTTCGTAAATGTTTGTGTATGTGTTTGTCGCAGTGTGTATATGGGCGTGCATGAAGGTATGTGTAATTAAACAATCCTATTCAAATATTGATTTGTCTGTTTTTATCAGTCGCCGTGTATGTGTATAAACCAAGAAATCACTGTGCGTACCCGAATCGATAACACGATGTATTCAGACGCTTATTTTTATGTATCCATCGGCACGTTTGAGGGTGTAGGTGTACGAGACACACACACACGCATATACACATACACATACACACACACACACGCACACACAAACACACACACACGCACACACACATATATATACATATATATATATATATATATATATATATATATATATATATATATATATAACATTTTATTGGAAAAAAATCTTTTCTTAAGGCGGCCATAGAATAAGGGGGAAAATAATCAAACGTTTAAAAATCAAAAAAAGAGGCTAGAGCCTCAATCTAATTTCCCTACGGACGCAGGACTTCTTTGTTTTTTCTTTTTTTTTTTTTTTTCATTTCAAACTTTTTTTTTTTCGATCGGAAAACCGACCGAAGATGCCATTTGCTGAGTTTGTTGATCATAAAACTGAACTGCATGGACATCGACCGGAAATGTCCGAATATCAATTGAACCAATTCTCTTCGACCTAAGCGCATGCGTGAAGATTGCGGTGTCTTTCTCTTTTTCCCTTGTTTCAAACTTATAATTCTCAGCAGTGTAGAGAACAACCCTTGTATCTTATGTAATGATACTGTATTACATTATATTATCTTCGAGATTTATTGTATATATATATATATATATATATATATATATATATATATATATGTGTGTGTGTGTGTCTGTGTCTGTGTCTGTGTCTGATTTTTCTCAGACATATGAAGAGAAGCATGAACCGCCATGCTGATATATCAGTGGGTAATATTTTCATTATTCATCTTCCTAATGTATATATTTTTCAATTTTGCAAAGATAGTTTGAGAGTATACGGATAAGTATTAGAACAGATATTAACTATTTTTCTTATCAGAGAACTGTTCAAATAGGGGATTACATATATAAAGAGGATAGGGGGGGCTAATGCTAAGCAATAAGTGAATGGATTTAGTGCTGTCTACTCTCGTAGAAGGGCTTTAATCATGATC
>OY735217.1:10470180-10567828 GCA_963457665.1 Thysanoteuthis rhombus
TTTAGTAATTTATTATTTTCGGCTGTTTTTCATTTTCTTGTTATCTGCTCTCATCTTCTGCGAAAAAATCCTCTGCAATTCTTATTTAAAGCATTCACATCATCTTTCTTTTCTTTTTTCATTAATACATTTACTCACCTCTCCTGCGTTTACATTACTAAGGCAGTGCCCGTTCCGAAGGTACATGTTTGGAAGGGCTCAGATTTTACGGTGTGTTTAGGACAGCCAGTTATAGCAGTCGTGTGAAATAATTTTCCGCCCGTCGTACTAAACTACAGCTTCAATGTATCTCGTTCACTTCTCATCAGTGTTGTCTATATAAAAAGTTTGCTTTTAAATTTAAATGCATTTCAAATTTTTTATGTTGCCCTTATTCCCCCCCCCCTCATCTAGTTTCCCTCCTTCTATTTCACTTCCTTCTCTTTTTCCCTTCCAGTTGGATGAAGTGAGAAGAGTGCTTGTCCCCTCCAAGTGGAAGAATTCTGAGACGAAAGGTAATATGAAGGCTAGGTTGACTGTTGCCGTGGCCAGTGTGAGGGTAATCGCTATTAATCTAATTCTTTCTCTGTTTTCTTCATTCTCTATCCACCTCTTTCCTCTTTCATTCATTCTTCCGTTTGTTCTTCGTCTCCTGCTGCTGTCTATCTCCCACTATTCCTTTTCTTCATTTATTTAGCTTCTTTCTCTTTCTTTTACTTCTACTTTTTCTTCCTTCTCATTTTTCATTGATCTTCTTCGCCTTCCTTCCCATGAATCTTTTATCTTCCTCTCATTAATCTCCTTCCTCTTCGCTTCCTTATATATACATATTTTTTAAAAATTTTGGTCAAACTCCTACTGGGCTGACTTTATTTTCCTCACCATCGATGAGTTCAGACTTCCGGTTAAGACTGAAAACTGAAAAGCTTACTATGGTGGATAGAGAGAGAATGGAAAAGGAACAGTCAGATCCTATTTCATCAATCGTAGAAAGATTGGAAAAAAAAGTAAGATAGAAAAGGAGAAATAAAGAAAGAGATCAAGATAGAAATAGAGAGAGGAGAGAATGGCAGGCTATGAAGGCTTGATTGAATTATCTGGTGTCGCTAAACAGATTTTTTTATCAATGATTTATAACCTTTTATCTTTATCTTTACTCTAATTTTTCTTTTTTCTTTTTTACTCTTCTCAATCCTAACTGTCCATAGTAAAAGCTTTAAATTTTCCACACACACTCCCCTCAATGAGTCAGGAAAACATTTTTTAAAAATCTGGCTAGGTGGCTGAAACAGTTACATTCAGGGTTGAGTTATCCTCAAAGCATCCAGTCTTCTTTATTATTTTCTTATTGTCTCCCATTCTTTCTCCCCTCCCTCTTTTCTCTTTTCCACGCCCTTCTGTTGCCGGCATCCTTCCACCAAGGGTGCAGTGTTCTTAAGTACCGGAGCAAACAAAATACATACCATTTCCTACATCCTCTCTCTCTCTATATATATATAAATACATGTTTCAAAAACTCATTTTGGAAGTGACTAATATTAACAGGGTAGGGCAGAGAGAATTAGGGAGGCTTGGGAATGCGTTCCGTCTCATTCATTTATTGCCACTTATTACTCTTGAGCTTTGCTTCAATCTTGTACGTCATAACAATATCAGATGACGATGACAATGACCAGATAAAAAACTGATGATTACATGCAAGAATAACAGTTACGTACTCAAAAAGTTATGACGAATACACTACCATTCCAAAAGTAATTGAAATGGGACACAAAGTTTTAAAATAATATTGTATGGGGGAAATAAAATCTGTTTTGTTTATCTTTTAGATTTTCATGAAGTTCGACCCTAGCGCAGCTAAGTTTGTTTTGGATGTTTTTTTCACAGAGCAGCTGGAGTTACGCTCTGGTGAACTCCGACACAACAGCACCCCTGACTCCATCGCTCCTTTTTTTCTCTCCTACGATCTGCCCTTTATCTTCTCTCCCTTTCTAGATCCAAATTCTTGTTTTTTTTCTTCTCCCTGTATTAATCGTTTGGGGACCAGACATTGCCAATTATAGCCTTGGAAAAGAGATAACTTTGCCCGATTCATGGATCTTAGTCTTGGAGGAGACCGTTCCCGTCTCCATATTTCTGCCCTGATTACACTTCGCTTCCGCTGTCTATTTCGATCCCGAGAGAATATTTTCTTCCTTTTTCTCTTCTAAACTTCATATCTATTATTTATGTAGTTTAGTTTCTACTGTTCTCTCCATGGGTCATGTATCTGGTGGGCAGAAAATACACTGGTGCGAAAGATTGAGTGTTATAACATTTTTGTTTTTCTTTCAATGTGCTGTTCCTGACCTCTATAAATAATTCAAAGGGTTTTGAACGTCGGTTGAAACTGACGTGTAAGTATGTATGTTGATTTTTTAAAAAAGATGGAGTTATACGCCAATAGTTCAAAATCGTAGTTCATAGCAGGGTTTCATAAACTGATTTCGTGCCACATTATGTACAATTCTGACCAAATGTAACCTCTGAATGTCCTTGCTAAAATTTTGTCAGTGGCACAAATTTTGCGCATTGTTTTCAACTGGAATCTCGAATCAATCAATCAATCAATAAAGAACCGAATGTTTTTTTTTTTTGCATACAAGGTTCGTTTTATTTCTATCAATATTCGGACCATCCTCATGATGAGACCTGATGAAGGCTGTAGAGTGCAACGGCCGAAACGTTGTATGAAAAACAACCAAGATGAGGATGTTCCGAATATTAATAGAAATAATAATAATACCTCATCTGAAAAATTCAGAGATATACTAAGGTTCGTTTTGTCCATCGAGGATGGTTTCCATCTCTAATCCTTCATCCTTTTTATCACTTTGCTGTCTCCTGAGCGCGTTCGTTTGTCCTCACAGAAAGTGAAACGCCACTTTACACCCTGCTGCTTATTGTGGTCCTTAAAATAAGCATCTAATTCTCTCATAATCAAGGGGGTCAGTTCTGACTAGAGTTGGTCCATTTCAGCAATAAAAATTGCTCCTTGTACCACCTGGTGGCGTCACGGAGTTACGATGTTTTCACAAACCTTGGTTCATACAACAATGATTATTATTGCTAATGTTTTTACCATCACACCGGCGCGTGTCAGTGACTAAGTCTAGAAATATTCACTAACCTAGCTTAGCCTAAAGCAGAACTATAGTTTACCCATTGAGGATCGAACTGGCCACAGTGGCGATGGTTTGGTGAGATTATAAAATAGTGTGACTTCAGTCTTTATTCTGAAAATCAATTTTTTTTTCTTCTGTTTGATGATGCTTTTTTCCCCTGATCTTTTCGAGTTTAAAGAATTAGCTCCTTTATTGCTCCACGTTACCCAACCCTTGAATTAGCAACAGACGTAATTCGAGAAGTTGGCAAATTCTCCGTGGAGATATTTTATGACCGAATCATTTTCTACTTTGGGGTTAAATTGTATTTAATACATCGCTTTCGTTATTTGCTTAGCCAGGCACCATTCGATTTGTAGACTAGCTGGATGTGTTCACTTCTCACGCGTTTTGATCATTATTTAACCGTAAACATACATTTTATCTGACATTAACGTCGTTCTAAGCCCTAATTCTTCCGATAAACATGAAATGATTGTCTAATTCCGTTCTAAAAGAAACAATGATAGCCAGAAGTTTGTATATTGGTCCCGAAGTCGGAGGAGAAATCGATCTGCCTGATCGATCTATTCTACGAAGCCTAACATAACACCATTTGTGAGGTCTGGAATCGCTCAATATATTTTTTTTTCACAAATAAATTATGGTAATCACTTCTTTACTTAACGGCTTACGGAAGTTCTTTTTATTTTTAGAGGAATGCTTAACTTTCGGAGGTGGGTACATGGATACAATTGACTACCAGGAGTCGGTTCGGTAGCTGAGGGAGTAGCTTATTTTCCACTGGGGACTGTGGTTTAGGTTTGAGCCCAGGTGAAAGCTAGAAATTTGGGTGCAGCTTTTCAAGATAAGGAGGCAAAATCGTAGGCCCTCTCCATTTAGGAATCTGGCTATACATGGTTTTCCGTTCCCTCTAAGAACTCGTAGAAGACTAAGGGTCCATCTATGCCGCTTGCAACCAGCTGTTATCTGACTTTGAGCCGTTTGAAAATAAATAAAACTGTTTGGGGAAAAGGAGTTCATATCAAAGTTATCTATACATTTGAAGACTGGCAGAAGAGTAGATTGATTCACTGAAATGATACGAAACGAAATTTAATGCAAAAAACACATGGACAATCGGTAAATAGATCTGGTTAGTCACGCAATAGAAACTGTCACATGAACAACGTCTTTTGGCAGCATGACATGTTGGGGATGATTAATCGAAATTGGTAAAAAAACGGGTGCTCATCGAACAAGGTATTTCTTTTGCCTTTTTTGGGGTCACTAAAAGTTTGAGTTTTCAAAACAAAAAATTAAAAACAAAATATCGTGTGTACGAAGGCAGACACAAACTGGAGACCAATTTAGCATAAATTTCCATTATAATTGAAGCCTCCACTACATGCATAACAACTGAACAGTCTAGTAAAAAGTTTGAAATTTTCAGCTCTCTTACTCCCTCGGTGTGGCCTGTACATGCGATACATAAATATATAGCTCGTAAGCCACACCAGCTTAAAAACTGACGAATACTATATAGACACTTTCGGAGACACTTTTGGTTGACGATTTCTAAGTGTTCAAATAACATATGGAAGTAACGCAAGTAAAATGATAACAGGAGAGAGACAATAATTGAATCTAATTACTTTCCACGTTATAATCAAAACATTAGTTTGTTTCAAAGGTGATGTAAATAAATAATTGAATATTAACAATCATCTCGACTTGATTAATAATTTTTACTTGCATTTCTCTCATCTTCCAAATAATGGCCTCAATTATATAATTTCATCTCGTTAAGAATAACATAAAAGAGATCTGGTTATACAGTCAATAGACACCGTCAGGTGACCATTGTCTTTTGATCGTAGGTCGTTTTGGGGGCGATCAAGTTACAAAATGGGTGTTCAATGAACAAGTTCCTTTTCTTGAATTTAGTTGAGCAGTAATCATTATAAGATCAAATTTTACAAAAGGCAAGCGAGCAAAACCAGAGATCAATTTTGCATAAAATTACATTGCAAACTGAACCCCCACTAATGATAAAATATTAAAACCTCTACCTTCATTTGTTTAGTCTGTACATGTGATACATTGCCAGCCAGCCAGACCAACTTAAAACTGGAAGAGACCTATGTTGACAGTTTTGGCTGACGGTTTCTGTTGATAATCATGCTTCATCTACGAGTTGTAAAGACAATTGGCATTTTTGTTCGTCCATTAGATACTCATTCACTGCGAGTTTGGATTTTGAATTCATTTCTATTTGATGCTTTTACTCTAAAAGTTCCTGATAGAAAATCAGAAAATATCAAGCCCAAACATAATCTAATTAGAAGAATTTCTTTTCGATTTTTCAAATGATTACCCACAAATAATGAAGAATGCAGCTACCCATACTTGTGGTTATACATTAAGGGATTCAGAAGGTTTGGCTTCTTGGGGGTAGTCCCTCCAACATTTGGTGACATTTGTCAGTAGAAACACAGTAGATGGACCATTATTTATAAAGCTTTTGGGCCCTCTCAGTTGGGCGTTTCCTAAAAGCTCGTCCCCAACTATGACTCTGGATTTCTGCATTAGATTAATCTTGATATTATACAATAATCATTTCATTAAGATTTCCTGTCACATTACTAGTTTATTTGACATAATGAAAAAAGTATCTAAAACGTTTATTGAGAAGTGATCGGTGTATGGTTTTGAAAAATAAATATTTATGCAGAGTATACTGGAAAGGGGCAGAAGGAGTAAAGGATTGTACATTTTCACTGGTGTTTCCCAAAGAAGGGACGAAAGGTCATTGCGTTTGTTTGCTGAGTGAGGGAGCAAATTCATAGTCTTTATTTAGTTTGCAGTTATCATCGGTCGCTTGTTAAAAGAAATATTCTATAATCGACAAATGTATTCTGGATAACGACCAAGTAAGATGTCGAACGTTCTTGGGAATACGTAAAACATATCAGCGTACAATAAAATGGTCATCTCTCTCTGTCTGTCTGTCTGTCTCTCTCTCACACGCACACGTGCGCAAATATGCGCGCATACACACACACACACACACACACACATATATATATATATATATATATATATATATATATATGGTGGAGAGAAAATGATATCATATTTTTCCGAAATTCAATACTTCGCAATTATATTTGCATTGATATTTTCAACGATTCATAAATATTCACATAAGTTTCTCCAATATATATAATAAGATTTCTATATACATACATAAATATATATATATATATATATATATGTATATATATATACACACACACATATATATATATATATATATATATATATATATATATATATATATATACATATATATATATATATATATATATATATATATAGAGAGAGAGAGAGAGATGTACATAGAAAATTCAGTGGTTCGTGGTGTCTCTTAGTTTTCATGCCCATGATTGCACCCACTAGCATGAAAGTAAGAGTTTCAGCAAAGCACCAGATTTTCTGTGAACACCTATCCCCGACATTGAGCATTGTTTATTCATTGATAATTCAACCTTAAAAAATAGTAATAGCACACACACACACACACACATATATATATATATATATATATATATATATATATATATATATATATATATATATATATATATATATATATATATTTGTGTGTGTGTGTGTGTGTGTGTATTATAAAGTTCTAACGTGTGTGTGTTTACACGCCAACATGCCGAGGACTACACATCACAGAACAGAAACAAAGGCATGTCTGAAATTAGGCAGGATTGAAACCATAGCTTCAGAGGCCGATATCCTACCTCTGAGCTACGGAACTGGACGGTCAGTAAGGCTGAATTTAAGTGATGTGTTTAATTAAGCAGAGATTCCCCATCCACCAGAATGCTCTATTCCTATGGAAGAGATATACGTGTGTGTGCGTATGTGTGTGTGTGTGTGTGTGTGTGTGTTGCTAAATATATGTAATCGAATCCATTTGCCAGTTGTCCAGACACAATGGCTGGAATCTGTACGTCGATTCATTGCCTTTTCTTGTTGTAAAATCGTATTAGAATTTTTCTGGATTTTGCCAGCTTCTGTGAAAGACGCCACGTCTGTTACAGGCAGCTTAAACAGAAATACGTTTTTTTTTTTTGCCATTTCTGTTATCTATCTTCATTTGGCAGGGTTTCTTTTATTTATTCAGTCATTCCATCAGCAACACTGATAATGTAACTAACAGTTAATTATATATTACCAACACTTTATCTACAGTTAATGCGCCGAATGAACCACGCGTCCAATCTTACTAGAAACCTGTATAAGATCTTTAGCTAACATTTTTTCATATTCGTCATACTATATTTGTCGATGAAAAATGAAAAGGACGAGCTTTAAAGAAAATGTCTTCTGATATCTATGCTGGTTTGCTTAGTGCGACGCAAGGACAAACTGGGGAGTAATGAAAAAAAGATTGTGTTACGTATAGGGCGTACCTGTAAAAAAAAATCAGTATTCGGAACTCTGGCTTTTGTCGGGGTTCGAATCTCAGCCAGGAGGCTGGTCACTACTTTTTTCCTTTTTTTTCTTAAATTTCAAGTCGGTTGGTTTCTGATGTCATTTCACAAACTCTTTCCTTCTCTAGATATACCAGTCAGCAATCTTCACCCTATTCAACTATCCCTGTAAAAAGTCATCTTTCCTGACGTTAAGAAAAATAACTTGGGATTACGGGATGGGGCTTCGCGTTGGATCCTCTTGGCAATGCGTCAAATTTGGGAGGATACTTGAAAGTCAGGAGATTCTTCAGAGTCTCTAGTGAAGGAGTCGCCGGTGGGAGGGGGTTCAATTCATCTTGAAGCATTTCAGGAACTTGCGTAGCAAGACACCTTGAAGGATACTTGTAACATCTTCATTTTCCTAATGTATCAACAATGAAAATGTGTTTTCCCAAAGTAAGAAATTTCGTACGTTCAAATCCCAGTGACTGCACCAGTTTTCGTAAGATCACTCAAGTTGGGCAATGTCGAGTCAGGTTGTCAACTAGGTGGGTGACCGTCTGGGAATATCTGGTGCTGTACGCCGAGTCCTACTAAAGACTTTAAAAAATGGTACTCAAAACCTCTCAGTAAGAGTAAGGCCAAGGGTAAGTGGTTTTTGAACTGGGGATAGGAGTTAGCTGTCCGAAAGGAATTGTACCCAAAGGACAACGGTCGACCATTAATTTATTATCATAAGTCTTTTCGAATCATTTTGAATTTATTTTTTTAAATTCTGCCTAACGTATAGAATTTACAGGATTGTGGAGCTCAGTCTCAAATACATTTCTGCGGGTAAATTTTGACTGCAAGGGTTATATAACAGCTTTCTATTATGTTTCTCTTTTTATTGGAAATCTTATGGCAATAGTGGCGGCATTATTTCATCTGACCGTTTTTTGTTCACATTTATCTCACTCAAGCGATTTATCATGATTCACTTTGGGTTTTCTAGACCCAAAGAATCTTTGCAAGTGCCCCATTGAGTCGACCGGACATTCAAAGGATACGTTTCCACACGATCCGTTACCTTTTGAAGCTAAACGAAACTGGTTGCCAACCAAGGCTGAATAACAAAATTTACTTTGCAACATCTCCACAGCTTGGGGAAGGAGGAAAATGGATCCACGCCTTTCCCTTACGACATTTGTGCAAAGTGAACATAAAACGTCTCGCTTGTAGTTTGAACTCGGTTCGCCGATTCCATTTCTTGTGTTGCCAACCGCTGGGCAAACCGTATCGCTTCTTTATAAGGTAACGTAAAGAATTATCAGGATTTGGAATCATCGTCCTAACGAGTTTTTCGCTGATAGATCTTGACCTTCATAGTTAGTTGTCAAACACTCTTTTGCATAAGTACCAATGAACCTATGATCTATCTTCGATACAAATCTAAGATTGTTTGTAAGTTGGCAAGACAGGCGATAAACAGGGAGTAAAAAGATGGTACAAGCCACACCAAATCGATGTAACAAATACAACTAATCAGAGAGAGAGAGAGAGAGAGAGAGAGAGAGAGAGAGAGAGAGAGAGAAGGGGAGAGGGAGAGAGAGAGAAGGGAAAGAAATAAAAAAAAACTGAATTAAACAAAGAGACTGCAGCTATTTTAAGTGGGCACTATTGAATGGTAAAGTAAACAAGTCTATTAAGGATTGCGACTCGGGTTATCGATAAATCGATTCTCTCATCTCATCTTACAGGGATCAGGTGCAAAGAAGAGACTTTTGTTCCGATGCATATCCTGTTGATTAATCATTATCATCCCTGGTGATTCATGACACCCACTTGCCAATTAGAATTAATCTGAAAACGGGGAGGGAATTCTATTAACGCTAACGTGGACGTGGGAAAAAAATCCTCTACGTGAGAAGATACTACACTTTAATATCGAATTAAAGATCGGAAAATGTGCATTCAGGTTGGTTTTGTCACGTATTTTCACGTTTTTTATATTTAAATCAAAAAGAGAGAGTGAGAGAAAGGTAAAGAGATATTTTGAATTTTTAGCTTTAATTTCAACGTTAAATCCGAATGAACAAAGTTTAACAAAATTTTTTAATATGTGAACAGATTAAAGATTAAACACACAACGCCAAATCTATGCACCAATTAAAATTTATGCCTTCCCTTTTTTTAACATTAGCTTCCCCTTTTTGTCTAACGGTGTGAAGAACGAGTGATGTTAATTCACTTTTTGAAAAAATAGATTAAATTAAACACTTTCTGATTTCCTTTTATCAATCTATCTATCAGTTCATCTATTTTTTAAAAAAATTTGTATCATTTACAGTAATCCACGCTGCTCTCCTGAGCGTCTATTTATTCTTGTAATAATAATTCTTCATCTTGGAACTTCAGATAATACTAGGAAGGTCGAAAAACACACTGATCTTTAGTTGTGATTAAAAACAACAACTTTGATTATACGTGTCCAAATAATCCATGGAATAATGTCAATGCTTGTCTCATGATTTCGACTATGCCACGAAGGCTAGAAACCCAGTGATTGAAGCAACAAAGATGAAGATATTAGTCCGAATGTTACATAGAACAATGAGAAATACATAGTTTCAGAACTCAAAAAAACATTTGAGATGCTAGAAAGCCCGTACATCTGCCCCCACTGTACACCAACTATAATTGAATGAAAGAAAAATCTTTAAAAAAACAGAGATATCTACAATAATGAGTTGCTTGAAATTAAAATTTTCTCTTACAGATCGTTTTTAACCTATTTTTCTCTCTCTCTCTCCTTTTTCAGAATGATAAAACAATATATCTCTGAATTGAACACGGATTGTTAGATCCGTCCAAAATATTAATAACTTCTTTAACCGATTACCTACCCTTCTACAAAATTTGATTTAAATTGATTGAAAAATTACAGAAAAACATGCGCGAAGACGGACACGGGGTAATACAGTGGGACTGCCGAAATCTAGATGCCAGAAATCCGGACCATCGAGAAACCAGAATTATTGAAAACTGTCAAAAACTTTTGAAACTTAACAAAAAATTCCGTGGAAATTAATGGATAAATATTTATTTATTGTTTAGTACTTTGTATTATCCAACTTTTTCGTCCATAAACTATAAATAGATGGATATATTTGTATGAAATATCTCCGGCTTTCATTTGTTTACTGTATTTTTCTTTTGTTCATTTTAAACATGATTTTAAGCATTAAACATCCTTTAGTTTTTGTTAGCTGTTGACTTTAACTTTCCTTAAAACTGTTCGTTTTCACGAATAAAGCATTCTGTATATGCTAATAAATACAGTATCAAAATTTACCTTTTCATCTCTTCTCCATTCAATCTTAAATTAGAAATTTAAAAGTACTGCTGAGAATCTGGGATATCCGAAAATCCGGACCGACCCGATCTCTGAAGCAATCAGAATTTTCGGACATCTACTGTACTATGTTGGCTGAGGAAAAAGAGAAGAAAGAATTCCAGTGCAATTCCATGCCGATAAAAAACAGATTACAAAGTAATTAACATCGTTCAATAAACGATGAATATCTACAGCGAATCTTAATAACAACAGTAGGGGTTAACATTCAGTCAAGAAGTAAAAAAAGAAAACCGCTCTGTATGATAGAGAGTCTGGCTGGGCCGGGCTAATACAATCTTCTAACCTGCCACAACCACATTAAATTCACAGCTGTCTTGGTTATAAGTCGACGTTTTTAATGAACCCCAGACTCTATCAGTAGCTGTTCGCACCATTTTGCTTTCTGCTGGGAGGCTGTTGAGCCGAATCGCACAGACTCTTCTTTCTTATCCTATCCGTCAGTCTCACATTTTTACCCTAAGGGGAAGAAGTTCACAGCCGGCACGCGTCTCAAGTGATTAAGCTTAGCTAACAGAATTTTTAGCTTACTCTACGTGTATACCTTCTTTTTATGTGCTCTCTCGTTTTTAGATTTTTCAAAGCTATAAGCAAAGGTTTCTCCCGTTATCCGAAAGTAGAGCGTTCCCAGAGGTGGAAATAGGGAGGTGTGCAGTGGTACGGCGTATACTTACCTCTCCAATTCTAGCTTTTTTTTTTTCACCGAACGGTCTTTAAAAAAACCCCAAACAAACTCAGACACTTTCATAAGCTGAAGAAGCAATTACCGTTCATTTATGGCAGAATCATTATTATTATTTTTTTTTTTGCGTTCCCAGACCCCCAACCGGTAATGATGGTATGCTAGCTGAGTCATCAGAGGTTGGGTTAGTCGGGGGTATTAGACTGGGAATATAGACTGAGGTGTGCGGGGAGAGGGAGGGAGAGAAATCAAACACTTAAAGCCATTTTTTTTATTCGCCTTTTGTACAAAATTCCAGGAAGTTTGGAATAACTATACAGAATTCTTTCCGAGCTCGCTGTTAATTATATAAATACACATATTTATACGTACAAATTATTTGGAAATGTCGACGAAAAACTGTCAACATAGGTTTCTTCTGCTTTTAAGTTGGTCCAGCTAGCTAGGTATTATATTTAGCACGCGTACCGGCGGCACGAATGGAGCTAGAGGGCTGATAATTCAAACATTTGCTACTTACAATGACTAGAAGAAAATTCTGTTTTTTTTTCAACCCCATCCCCACCCAAGCAGGTTTTACGTAGCGAGTTCAATTTACAGTGTAAGTATATTCTAAATTGGTCCCTAGTTTTTGCCCGACAGCATTCACACTTGTTTTGGGGAACTTCAGAGCTTTATTTCAGTGATCACGGTCCAACAAAAGGCAAGAGACGTAACTAACTCTTTGATCAACCCAATTACTAATTTTTATCATTTTTTGATCTCCTCAACGCAGCAAAAGACGTTGGTTACTTGACAGCTACCATTGAGCGACTACCCAGACCGGTTCACATACTTATATGAATTTATCTGTAGATGTGTACAAAGGGAGAAATAGATTTGGATAAATACAGATACACGAGGTGGTACCCAAAGGTTCGGGAAACTTGGACACGTATACGGTTTCCTCGGAGAAAGAAAAAAAATGACAGAAAGGGAGATTCTTCTTTTTTTTCTCTTCTGGTGGAGTGATTTTGCGAGATCTATAAAATGGCTGCTGATTCACAGGAAATGGTGTTATCATGACAAATGAGTAGATCAATCAACCTGTGTGAATTCCTTGAATGTTTGGGGCAGCAACATATTCATCGCACGTGCCTTCGTGTACGAAACAAAAGTACAAAATTCTTGCTACAGACCTCGTTGAGCGATAAAGTCAATTATACACAAAGCGGATTGTCATTTGCATGTTTACGAAGACTGTGGAGCGTCTCTCTAACATAGGATAAGAAAGCGCTTTACCATGCATAAATTTCGATAGATACTGGTCTTTAACTGCGCACGAACTCAGAATGCTGGCAATTGGATATCATTATCTACCGACGACTTATTGAGACACGCCCTGCACATGATAGATACACGAATAAATATAATTGATATGATATATCTAAGTATGCAATGGCGTCTATGTGTATGTGTGTGTGGGGGGGGGGGAATGGATGAATGTGTGTTTGTGAATGAAAGCTGACCTTTTATTTAGACACATGGGCAAGCAATATTTATTTTATTTCAGGAAGAACTATATTTTTGACTTGGCATCGACCCACACGGGCGTGCCTCTTATGAACAAAAAATTTATCCCGTGAATGAAAGTGAAGCTAAGGTTTGGAAGGAGGAAAAAAAACAACAAAAGAAAAACAATAAACGAAAGAAAGGAAAAGGGAAAGGTCGGATGAGAAAATTTCTGTGAAATCAGTCTGGAAGTTATGTATACAGGACGTTTCAAGTTCGCAGGAAATAAATGAACGGATCTGAAGAAAAAAAAATATCCGTACTCCGCATAAATGAATCACCGTAGCCAACACGTGTACCAGAACGATTATCCAAAAAAGATATTTAAAATTGTCTGAGAAAATAGATCTTTCGTCTAAATAGAAATACATCTTTTATACAAATTATCTATTAAAAAAACTTAACTTTGGACATCGTTGGTCAGTCAAAAATGACCATAGAGAACCAAATGAGCAATTTTTTGAAGGAACAAAAAAAAAACAACATTTTTTGATTATACCTAGTGGAGAATTTCGAAGCTGTAGTCCCCCACCCACCTACCCACCGAAAAATGTGACTCTGAGAGCCTGGAGACATAGACATAAAAACAGACTAACAAAGGGAGAATAATCTGTAGCCGGCTTGGCTGGTTGAATGGGCTTGTCATTAATGAGGCTCAGGTGATTCACTATATTCCGCGCCTATTGCGACGCAGTAGTTAGTAATGCAAATTGATTAGAGCAGTAAGTTCGATTCTCAGTGTGTCTTATTGCTTATATGAATATAAGATTGAAACCTAATAGGCAGGATGTCACCACAAAATCAATACCCATTTGTAAAAAGCAACCATGCTTATTACGTGAAAACTAATGAAGAAAAAAATCCACGAGAAAGTATAAGATATATGATTATCTGTTTCATGGATATGTTAGAATTATGCATGATGTTAAGTGTACGAAATGTTTAGGAAAAGACCTTTACAAATTTCTGATAGACTGAGTAAACATTTTGTTCAACCAAAGAGAACAATGACTGATGCTTATTTTAATTGTTATTATCTATAAATTGGTGAGTGCGTTTGTATGTTGTGTCAACATCATCGTCATCATCATCATCATCAATTTTTATCGTCCGTCGTTGGACGTAGACCCTCCTAAGGATTTTCCACTCCTCTCTATCATGGATGGGTATCGCGGAGCCAAAACTTTCTGAACTTGTCTCGTTCGTCTCTCCATCTTGTATTCTGCCAGCCTCAGTTTCGTATGTGGTCTCTGGGTATCCATGTTGTGGGTTGTGATGTCCATCGATCGTCTGCCATTCTTGGATCATGACCAGCCCATTGCCATTTGGGTTTTGTAATGGATTCTATGTCTCGTAATCCTGTTTTCCCCTCAATATATGGTGCTGTCTTGCAATCTCTCCATGTGAGGTTGAACATGATTCTTTCATGTGCATGTTGCATGCTTTTCAGTTTATGAGTCAGTCTCTTGGTTAGGTTCCATGTTTCAGCTCCATAGGAGACTATCGGGAAGATGCATTGGTTGCATAGCTTTCTTTTTAGGACTGATGGGATTTTCTTGTTTTCGAAAGTTGAGCTCCCTCTGTCGAGGCTTCCCATTCTTAAACTTAGAACCTCTCAACATGCACCTGTTAAACATCACATTGAGAGATCACAAAACAGCACGGTATATATCAGGGAGAAAAACAGGAGTCTGAGATATCGTACAATCCTTTAGAAAGTTCTAATTTCAGTAGGCTGGTCATGTGAAACCCTGTCCAACAGAATTTAAGATGTCAAGACGAACTAGACAATTTTAGAAAGTATTGGCTCCGCAACGCCCATTTTAAAGAGATCTAGCAAATCTTGGGAGAGGTCTATGCCCGACAATGGATGATGACTCTGAACACGTCGAAATATACAAGATAATTTCGATAATGATCACTGAGCATTCACGAATAGTGCCTCGTTTTCATCTCTTTCCTCTGTCAGCAATTATATAAGGGATTCACCATCATCACTTATTCTTATACAGCTTCCGATATTGAACGCTGTTAGCAATGACGGTCTCACCTAAACCGTACGTAGAATGCTTGTTTATTAAATTTATATCAGTCGACGATAAACAGCATCTCACTGTAAAGCTCCTGGCTACCAAGATATAGGTTTATACATACATATATGTATGGAATCGGCAGGCTCGTTTATATTGATGCTACTGGGAAAGAAGTGAACCCAATTAACACCGTGTTCTCTCCGATTGCCAAATATCTGGGCATCTTGTCTGGTCAATAATCATGCCAAGATGGTTGACGAAGAAGAAAAAATATACCGCCCCGATTGACAAGCGTGATATGTTCCAGTCCTATGGAGTATATAATGTGCAAGTTTAATTATTCCGTAAAAAATGGCGGTATATATGAAATATATACATATACACATTGTACTTTATCTATGTAGATAATAAGATTTGTATTGCAGTGATTTGAGAGAATATCATTTTGTTGACTGCACACTAGTCTTTTTATTTTGTTTTTGTGCGCTTTAAAATCAGCATTTTAATTACGTCATCAGAACATGAATTAAATTATATTTACTACGCCAGTTTTGTCTCTTAGCATAACAGAACACACCTGAATATTTATAATTATTACATGGGGATTGAACCAAATGCAGGTTTATTTCAGATAAACAATAAAAAGAACATATATATATATATATATATATATATATATATATATATATATATATATATATATATATATATATATAGATGGATAGATAGATAGATATTGATATAGATAGATATAGATATATACGTATATATGTGCGTGTGTTTGTGTTCGTGCATGCAGCAACCCCTAATTCATACAATTCCGCTTAAATACTACGGAGATGGAACACTATGTGGTTTTTTCTATTACTTTTCTCTTGTTTCTGAACTAGATAATGTATGTTCGAATTCATAGAGTGTAATAGTTGTCCAAAAGGGAATTCATACGCTTTCTTGTGCGGAAACAAGAAAGTTTATTCCCGATTTAATGGAAAATTAACAAAAGGTTCCCTGTCGGTTGTATTTAACCAGTTACATTTTCATGTTAAGCAACTAATGATCCTAACAATCAAAATTCATACATAGTACCATATCAAATTCTATGTAAATCATGAAAAGAAAACACATAAGAAATTGCATAAATCACATTAACAGATTTTGGGAAATAATACACTGAATTGACATAAATTTTTTGAAATATCTATTTATATATATATGTACATTTTTAAACTGTAAACTTTCTAAACTATAACATATATATATGTGTGTGTGCGTTTATTTGTATATACATATTGTGTTCATACCAATATGTTCGTATATGTATATATAAGTAAAATGAGTAAAGATTCTTTTCAATGGTTCATTACAGATTGTACATTCTGTTTCATTTGAAAAAAAGTTTTTCAAATGAAATGTTCAACTTTTTCTCAAGTGAAAACAAATGTACAATTTGTAATGAACCATTGAAAAAAGTCTTACTCATTTTATAACCGCTCTACTAATGGTATTGAGCACTTTCTGAACCAAGATCTACCTAATACCATAATACATATACACACGTTTGTGGTATATTTTATTATTGTTCTTATATATATCTATATATCTATATCTATATCTATATCTATATATATATATATATATATATATATATATATATATATATATATATATACCTGCTTGTAAATGGATATGAGAACACATCTAACTCTCCCTGAGTAGAATTGCATATCCAGCGTGCGTGTCTGTGCCTCAATCCACAGTTTTCCAGAATCCATTAGGTTTCTTAACAAAACATGAAATCGAAAGGTGAAAAGAAGGAAAAAGGAGCGTGAAGTAATTCTACCTCCTGCCTGCGCCACGATCCAATTGCCTCTTTTCTACTTTTTCACTTTCGAACGCAGAAAAGAGAAAAAGCAAAAAAAAAAAAAACATTTTCCAGATGTACTTGCTTATCGCAGAGTAAATGGCCTCGTGACGATTGGTTTGTGTGGGTCTACTGTTGCCGCACGCGTCCACCAAAAATAGTTGGCTACTCGAGGGGAATCAGCTGAATGGGATAATCATTAGTGGCCCGGAAGAGAAGTTTTAAAAATAATACATATATATATAATCAGAAATTTTATGAAAGAGCATAAATTTCTTTCATATACATATATAGTAAATGCGTTATAACATTTGAAACTCTCCTTGAAATGATCCTCCCATCATTTCACATATAATGTATCACGCCGCCTAGAGAGCATGGCCGAATAAACAATAAAAGAAGTAATCTGCTGCACAAATCGAACCTGCGACCGATGGGTAGCCGCTATAACGTAGTGTGAAAGGCATTATCGTAGCATTGCTGAAAAGTTCTCTGCTGAGTCGAAAATCCAAGTAACTGCCGCAAGTTCAAATCTATTTTGTTCATTCACTGTTTACATCAGCACTGTTGTTTCTCAACGCAACAAGTCAGATGATACGCCCATTTCTTTTCTCTCAATATTATACATATGTTTATAATATAAGGACATATATTCTTATATATATACATTCTTATCAATAAACTATAACGGTTAAAATAGTTGAAAACAAGAGGTAAAAAAACTTGCTCTTCGAAAACTGAAAAAAGTTTTTTTACGAAGCGGACTCGATACCAATTCTCAAGTTTTCATACAAAACGATATGGCCTAGAGCGCAGAACACACAAACACAGAAACAGATCCACATTTAAAAAAAGATGTAACCTAACCCCACCTTTGGTGGCTACAGTTGTTGGATAAAATCAAATATTATTTGTATAATATTTATTATATATACAACTCATTTACGATTGAGATGCAGTTTTGCTATCAATGAAAAATATCTGAGCCACACTGAAAATTATCTAGAAAATCTATGTCTGAACAATTTTTCATACGTGATTACACCAGGAAATATCAAAATTTGGATATAAAACGAAATAAAAAATCCAATGTTTGAGCTGGTGTGTATACATTTCGTTTAAAACGACAGACAAATTTGTCGATTTAACTTCTTATTCATATTTTCCACCTGTTCAATTTGCTGGTGTCAGGAATGTAGAAAATCTTTTTAATGTTCATTATATATATATATATATATATATATATATATATATATATATATATATATATATATATATATATATAAAATCACGTTAGCAATATGACATAAAATGATATGAAGCAATGTCTGATATGTGATGGATTTATTTCATAGAGTGCTTGATGCATTCAATTTGAAACTATAATTATTAAATTGGTTTAGTGTAGAGCTGGAAAATATCATAAAGTAGATTTACCTCAAGAGGCCCAAACAGGGTAGAAGCATTAACGTGTTTGTGTAGGGAATCTACTATATCTATATATATATATATATATATATATATATATACACACACACAATCTTGACAATCTTATATATATATATATATATATATATATATATATATATATATATATATATAAGATTGTTAATCTTGTTACGATAGAAAAATGTTAACTTGGGTTTTGACAATCTTATATATATATATATATATATATATATATATATATATATATATATATATATATATATATATAGATATATATATAAGATTGTCAAAACCCAAGTTAACTTTTTTCTATCGTAACAAGATTAACCCTCGCCAAAATAAGCATTGTAAACTGATTTGTAAAACCCACACCCCCTAACGAGATTTCAACTAACGATCAAATATTCGCCAGAAAGCTGTCTTCCTGACTCAGCTAAATTGACAAGTCTTACTTATTGACGAACATTCTCATACAAATACGCATAGGCTGATATTTTCATAAATACATTGTACGAAAAATATATGTTTGATTTTTTTTCTTCAATTTGTTATAAATACATAACAAAAGTTGCAATAATCATCTTCAGTCGGAATAGAGTCAAAAGTGGAGTTGTACAGAAGTAAGTCTTGTATAAACGTTATTTTTGTGCTGTTATTTCCGTCTTAACTTATTTCACCGTCGCTGTTTACCGAAGCAATCTTCAGCCATTTTCGCGAATCGTGCAAGATAATTATATCTCTATAAACATTTACATATCAAATGGCTCCGAATTGAACTGACTTTTTTTTTTTCTATTAATGGCATTTTAGTATCTTTTCAGGAACCGGTATCGGCAGACGATTAGTCTGGGAATGTTTCAGGTATTTTTAGGAAGACTGCCTCGCATTAAAATTCTACACAGTGCTAACACATGTGTTTGAAGCCAGCCGTATCTGTCATGACATCTATTAGAACGAATTATTATTTAACTATTCCGTTGCTCTGCGGAAGGGTATACGTAAGGGTGGTTCTGGTGGGCTGTCATGCTACTCCCCTCCCTTCCCTTATTCAGTCTGCACGCCCACTTTGTCCGCAAAATTCAGAGGCTTGTACGTTCATTCTATTTGAGGATTAGAGGCCTGCATGCCCGCTTTGTCTGCAAATTAGAGGTCTGTGCTCACTGAAAAAAAAAATCATTAGACACGCTTCTGGCAGTGTGTGACTTTTGTCGATTTCCGGGTAGACAGTAGTGTTCAGTTAAAAATATCCATTTTATTTTGTTTCACGTTACTCTATTCCGAGAGTTGGTCGGAAAGGCAGGAATAGCTGCTCTGTCTAATAAAGCATGGTTCCAACTAGTTTACTTCCTGTCTTCTTGTCAGCAGCCAGTCACAGTTGAGCGTCCACAAATGATTTCTTCTTTGACCAAAGTTCTTGCCGCTTTTTTCTTAAACAGCAGAATAAGAACTGGTTAGTCGCCAAATAAAAACCACCACTGCATGCCATGCTAGGGGTGATCAATGTATCGGTGACTTCTCTCGTTTTTTTCTGAATTTTCCAAAAACAAGCGGAAATGCCGCCGGACATGAACTAGGAACTAATTTAGTATAAACTGACGTTACAAATTGGACCCCCAATAAAACACATATTGTTAGGGTGGGCGGTGGACTTTGAAAAAATTTTTTTTCCAGATATCATTATTATCATCAGTCTTTTATCGTCCATCTTTGGACATAGAAGTTCCCAAGGATTTACCACACCTCTCTATCGTGGGCGTCATGGAGCCAAAATTTACTGAACCAGTCTTGTTCGTCTCGCCATATCATATTCTGCCAGCTTCGTGTCCGCATTTGATCTCTGAGGATCCACATTAGTCGTGGTGTCCATCGGTTTTCTGCCATTCTTGCAACATGACCAGCCCATTGCTATTTGAGTTCCTTAATGGTTCTGATGACGTCCCGAACTCCTGTTTTTTTCTTTAATATACTGTGCTGTCTTGTGATCTCTCCATGTGATGTTGTGCATGATTCTTTCATATGCACGTTGCATTTGTTGGTCTATCTCTTGGTTAGGTTCCATATTTCTTCTCCATAGGTGACTATCGGGAAGATGCATTGGTTGTAAATTCTTCTTTTTAGGACATGGATTTTTTCTTTGTTCTCAAAGGTTGAGTTTGTTCTACCAAAGGCATGCAACCCTAGAGTGATTCTTTGCTTGATTTCTTCTTCCTTTGGGGATTTCATGGAAACTCCTTGTCCTAAGTAAATGTCGTGGTCAACTTCTTCCAGCTTTGCATCTTCGATTTTAATCGTTGTACGTTCATTTCCAACTTGTTTGTTGTGCACGATCTTTGTTTTGCTGAAGTTCATGTGAAGGCCAGTTTTCTTGTTTTTATCGTTCAGTTCATCTAGTATTAGTTAGAGGTCGTGGAGATTCTCTACAATTAGGAGTGAATGTTTGAATTTTTAGCTTTTTAACTCTATCGGTGCGGCCTGTGTCTGCAATACATAAATACATTGATAACCAGGTAGGCGGCTGGACTAACTCAAAAACTGAAATAAACCTATATTGAGAGTTTTCGTGACAGTTATGGTTGACGATTTCTAAAAACAACAAAGAATAACAATTCCAGAATGAGATTTTCGAATCTGAAAAAATGATTTGTGTTCGATTTCGATTCGGACTTGAATTGATTTATGATGTTCTTCCTTTGAGTGAAATACACGTAAAAGTCAGTAATTTCTGAGACGAGGAATTATTATTAAGACAGTTCCCATTCCAAAGGTATATGTTTTGAAGGGGCAGGACTTAATGGCGTGTGGAGCAGTTTCCCATGATTGTCACGTAAAATATTTTCCCGTCCGTTGTACGAAACTTACAGCTTCGAAGTATTTCTCTTCAGGGTTGCTAATTTAGATATTATATATCTAACTTTGGATTGAAAAAAAAATTCAATTTTTCAAAATCTCTGGTGTTTTATTTATCATTTATATATTTGATTCCTCGACAACAGTTGAACCGAAAAACTAAAAACCCTCTTGTCTTACGTACTGACCAATTTATGTCGGATGTTGACTTTGTACAATGGCCAGTCGTCGAGTGATCGCAGTGCATACATTTACTGAGATTTCTCGAATTGTGCATCCTATATATATATATATATATATATATATATATATATATATATACACACACACACACACAACAATGGGTAACTGATGCATCATGATAGATTTGACACGGTTCGAAGTATACAAAGCGTACTGGCCTAAATGTTTAGATAACAAAAGTATACCACTCCAAATAATTACCAGTATAAGAACGGCAATTCATCGCAAAATTTCGTCCTGTTATTAGAGAACACATGAATAGAGAAAACTACTCGAAATGATTCACTGAATAAGGAATTTCAGACAACGCTCCAACTTGGACGAGAATATTAGTCCGAAAAAGTGTGTAGAATGGTAACAACGCTTTATATCAGAACGTTAGACATCATTTAATGTATATGACTTGACAAAACGTTTCCCTTCCCCAAACGAAATTCCCTTCTTTTCTAAAGGTACATTTCAGCCTCCTCGAGCCCGGGTTTTCTACTTACGGAACGCTTAGAATTACTCACAACGACCTCCTTTAAAAGATTCCGTTGCCATTACATGATACCAGCCTCACTTCGAGTCAGGAGGAAACGAACAGCCGGAATTAGATAGATAAATTGTATTCAAAACAAGAAAGGAAGTAAATAGGAGAGGAGAGGAAAGAAAAAATGGGTAGAGTTGAATAACGGGCAACTGAAATTAGTAAGCACGTGCTGATCCGTCCGACCCATTACGAAAACGAAAAGGAGATGCAGTAACGAACGTGATCTGTTGTGACAGGCTGTTCCCTTTCTCTTCTCCCAACGACTGCTCACTCAACAAACTGTTCCCCCACCCACGCTCACTGCACCTTCCTCTTTTTTTAAACCCAGCCCAACCCAGACTAGACCAGCCCCACCCATTTCTTGTTAGGGATAGAGAGATAAGAAGAAGAAAAAAAAGTCTAAGCGTGCCTTCTTACCATTTCCTGGTTTTACATCTATCTTCTTGATTCATCATCCGCGTTGTGGAGTATTGCTTTGTTGGTAGAGCCCGGGACTGTTCAACAAGTTCCAAGTTCTATTATCAGAGGCCATTGAGATCACTGACCATAGAACAAATAATAAAGATTAATATTCTTCAAGTTTGATAGGTCACAATATTCTGGCTGACTACCAAATTTGGAAGACTTCTTTTTTGTTTTTCGTTAAACGTGATATTAGGTGCAAATTAGATGCACCGTTGGCGTAGTCGGTAACTGCTCGGACACTGGTAATCGGCGATAGGAGTTCTAACTCCGGTTGGAGTTGTTCACTTCGGACTACTACTACTACTTCCCTAGGAAAGGCATGAATCTATCTCATCGTTCCGACTTTGGTTAAGATAGGAAAACATTGGGCTCTCTATCCTTGGAACCAGAGAGGCGGTTTGACGCCCAGTTGAATATTTCTCACCTGCAGCCAAGCTGAAGCTAGACATATTACTCTGGTACACATCAGTGAGGCTGGGTGGGGGATTCTGACGGCACCCCAGGATTTCCATACGCTTTTGCTAAAAGGGGACGTTCAATTGGTTATAGAGACAGAACGGATGCCATTAAGCGTGCAATGATAACATCTGTACCGGACCAAACTAGGGCCTCATAAATTGCGTTTTGTCTCATTATAATCATCTTCAGTCTTTAAACGTCCGTCTTTGAGCATAGACCTTCCCCAGGATTCGCCACAATCACAAAATTATTAATAAGGTCGAAGTGGGCACGAAAGAGCAGAATAGTAAATATCGTATGTGTGGAGACATAAGTCGTATAACAAGTCAATACAGCAAATCAGCTCTAATTGGATACAAAAATAAACATGGTTGGGTCGGAAAGTGGAACCTCTGAGAATTGTGCGAACAGCGCAGATTTGATCACGATTAATCGACTTATACACGGGTAATAGTTTCGTCGGGTTGAACAATTGGAAACATGAGGATCAAATCTCAGCTTCACTCATGGAAACTGTTCACCAGTTACAAAAAAGACTTCCATTACAAAAATTCTATCCTAATTGTTTTTACAGACTATACTGCGTATCAGAGTAAAGTGCCGTAACAGTAAATAACACTAGTTTAATCGTTTTCCCACAGTACTTGAGACTTGCAGACCCTTAATTCTAATAAGTAGAGGGACTACCAGTTATAGTTTTCAGATAAGTGTTTTTTACGCCTTGGTGCTCCATTGGCGCCATTTGTTATTATCTTAGAATAAAATAAAAACTTGATCAAATTATCCTCCAAACATGTCATGTATTTATGATTTTTCAGCTGAAAAAGACCAACAGTGATTTCAGGTCGACTTATACACAGGTACGTATGTTAATCTTGAGTTGACTTTTTTTTACCGTAACTAAAACAAAAAGACCAATCCCTACAAAATTTAGGGGAGTAAAGACTAACACTACCCTACCATGATTTGAAATCACGACCAACTGAGTGGTACGTTGGTCTTATACTGACTGACCTGAATTGATAAGTTTCTCGTATACGAATTCTCATCTTACAAATACACAAAGGCTCATTTCTTTCTAATATCCAGATATAAAGCCTTTCTTTCATTCTAATAATTGAATAAATGCATCTATAGTTAAAGATATACATATTTCACTGTATTTTCATTATATACAAACAATATAAACGTCGGAGTAATCATCTTCTGCGTAGATTAGAAATGGGCATGGTGTTCGACCCTGTTAGATTTTTCAATATGTACATTTTTGTCTACTTATATCACTTCCTTTCATCTTTCACTTCTTTCCAATTTCCCCAACGAGAATCCAATCTTATCTCGGGTTTTTTTAAACTTTCGAGACTCCCCGAGAGTTAATTCACCATTTCCAATCTGAGCTGTTTACTGATTGCCACAGAATAACAATCTGAGTAGTTGAGATAAAACGCATCTAAAATTAAGATGAAAGAAATACCACTCAAAAATTAATGATGGTTACGATGCAATCTCTTTTCCTGTCCACACTTGGTCGTTATCATTTGTATCCGTCCCCTCTTACTAAGCCCTACTAAATCATTCATCATTTGACTCTTCGCATCCTAACTTGGAATTAAAAAAAGAAAAAAAAAGTATCTTAATCTTCGCCAGAACCCCATGTGTGTGGGATAATTTCCAACAATGAGATCGTGAAAAGCTGGGGTTGGAAGGTCTCAGGAATTTAGGATGCCCAACCTTGAGTCAATGCCACACAAATAAACGGACTAATGTCAATGCACAAGCATCAAACACACCACAAAGTAAGTTGCACCCTTATGCTGATTGTAGTTGCCCCACACTTGGGCTCCAAATATCGCATCATTAGTGCTTACTCAGACTCTTTATGATATGCGAAATAGACTTAGGAACGACATGCAGCTTGAGTGGCCTCACTTCATTCAACAAATACATGCATGTTCACTAATGAATCACTCAGATCCTATTCGGTTATCGTTTCAGCAATCACAGACTCTCATTAAGGAAGAGAGAAGGGACCAAGTCACACTGAAAACAGTTAAGCAGCGTTGAATTAGGTCGGTCCTCAGAAGACTGACCTCTTATAAACACTAAGCACTATAGATAGCATGTCAGATTAAGCAAAGCCCATGAATGCAATCTAATACTTAGTTTCAAACAAACAAAAAAAATGTTTCTTTTTAAATAGGTCCTGGTTATGGTTATCCTAAACATTTGTGGTATTTTTGTGCCCAGGTCACTTTTTTACGAGGGGGTACCGTCAACAGGCACGCTTCTGTAATTTTAAACTAACCAATGAAACTTTTCAATAAATAAAATGCGTGCTAAACGGATACCTGAATCAACACTTTAAAAACATAACTTCGCAGATAACGAAATGGAAACTTTATTCTTGCTGTTTTTATTGCAAAGATAAATAAAAAGGTCGTTATGAAATAGAAAAAAATTCTTCCGTTTTGTAACAATAATAAATAAAAACGTTGTTAGGAAATGAACGATTCATTGTTGTTGCTGTCGTTGTAAAGATAAATAAAAAGGTAATTATAATTTAATAAAAACTTTATCTAATTTTATCAAAGCAATTAACTTTCCGACTGCATCTAAACCTTTTTAGCTTTTTTTTACATTTCTTGATAAAAGTACCTTTTTTATTTATTTGTGTTCCAAAAATGAACAGAAATGGAAAGTTACCATCTCGTTATCTACGAAGGTATTTGCTTTTTGTATAAACAGTTTTGACTGAATAAACTTCTGATTATGTAAACACTTTGATTATTTATTTTTGAAATAAAACGGAAATCAAAAGTGTCTATTTCGTGTACGCGTTTTCATTAATTCTTGAAACAAAACGAAAGTGAAAAGTTAGTATTTTGATATCTATGAAGTTTTCTTTGAAAAAAATTGAAAAATTCAATTTGTAAGTCCAAACTTGAAAAGTATGCCTGCTGGCGGCACCCTTTCGTAAAAAAAGTCGGACACAAATGACCGGAACACAAAAATACTGGACATACTTGTCCAAAGATGCCAATGACCTGGACAAAGTTGTCTAGGACACAAAAACCCTTGTACCTTCCGTAATTTTTCTTCATTTTCAGCACATTGTACCGTTAACTGTGATGGTATTAGTCACGATAATCGCGATATGAAATTTTCATACCGTTTCATCTCTTGATCAATGTCTGTTTTCTCTTCGTATCGTAGTAATATGGTTTGGAAACGAAAATTGGTTTAAGAAAACACGAGAAAAAAAAATCAGGGAATTTCGTATTGTGTACTGATTTTAGCTGGTTATTTTACTTTAGCATGCTCGTAAAGTCTTATCCATCAGAGTCTTTAACTCTTCGCCACAAAGTGACAATCTACTTATTCTGAGTTCAACAAATGCATTAATAAAAGCGACCCGAGGAGAGGCAGGGTGAATCCTTGGGAAGATGTACGTCCAACGACGGACGATAAAAAACTGATAGTGATGGAGATGAATCCCCTTCTTTCTCAATGAACAAACTGAATACTCGCGGATGTCAGATATATAACTGTTTACAACTTAATCAGTCTTATAGGTTGGAGCACACGTTGGCATTTGCGCACGTTCAGATATCAGCAGTCAAAAGATTTATAAGCAGACAAATGAAATTAGGAAAGTCAGCCTGTTAAAGCTTACGTATAGACATACACTGATCTGCGCTACTTGATTGTAATCCACCATTTTTTTTTAAACGAGGGTTTTTCAACATTGTACATAGCTGAGTTCTTACTAATTTCCTCGTTTTTTTTTAAATTTGTTTTTTTAATTGTTTATTCGCAGACATTCACCCGTGTTCTCTTGGAGTTGTTTTCTCCCGATCTATGCACTGAACTATGACCCTTCAAGTATTTCCATTTCTAGGTTCATGCTTCAGGAACATCATATTCATCGCTTGTTCACCCCTGATTAATGACTCCACCAAACTATTGATGTCCATGCTCGGTCTGCTGATCGAGTTATATGAACAGAGTATACGTAGTGGGAGAGCATGTGGAATTAAATTGGATTACTGGGAGTTCACGGATACATTGCATAGGTTAGGAGAATAGAGTTACAAGAATAAACAGGCGCGAGCATCAGATACAACGTGTATGAGAGAGAAGATGTATGCCCCCCTCAGAGAGAATCGTCAACAGACATCTGAGGAAGGCTAAAGAGTATGCAGCCGCAACGTTGTGAAAATAGATGAATAAAATATAGATAAAATAACGAAGATATCAGTTCAAACCAACTGATATAAAATCTTTCAAGATTTTCGTCCCTTTCTGAACATTCAACACATTTCTCGGAATCACTCCATCAATGATTAAGGACAAAAAAAGATTGAATAATCTGACTATTTTTTTTCTTTTGGGGAAGCCATCTAGCGCTTTAAATCCCCTGGACTTTCGGGTAGTATATACTGCGAACAAACGGGGTAGTGTTACTATTCATATTGCTGACAATAGTCTCCTTTGTTAATTGAATATAGGATCAATACAGGCATGCTCTTCAGAATCACTTTATCTTATGCTATTAGATAGTATATATTTCTTTAATTCTCGTCTATTTTGCCACGTAGATTTCAGTCCCATAAGGTCTCACGGGCTGGGGATGCTAGTCTCACATCCAATTGAATGCCTTACGGGGCTAAAGGGCTCCAAATGCCCTCCTGTTGATCAAATTCAAGAGGGAGGAGTGGATTCATGCCTTGAATCCTCTTTTCCCTCTTGCACTGGATTTTACAAGGGCATTGGTGAAACTCGATCTGCTGATTCCATTTTCCGTGTTTGTATCTGCTCCGTCACTCCGTATTTCCATTTTTGTTTTCATTGATGTAAGAAGTAAAAAGAAAAGCACAACAAATGAATAAAGAAAATAAAATGAGACTGCCTGCCCCCAATTCGGTCTGGCATAAGCGATGGAATGTAGAGATTTTCGGCTCGTGGCTGGCATCAGGTCAGGCACGATGCAAGTGGAGAGAGAGGAACATCAATTTACGATAAGAGGGAGGGGAAAAAAGCGAAAAGGAAGAGATAAATCTAAATATTAGGGCAGCCTGGCATCGGGGTCAGAGAAGACAAGACTGCCCCCCACCAAAAAACAAAAACAAAAACAAACTCCAAACAAGCATATAGGAAGTAAAAATGGAGAAATAGGTAAACAGAAAAAATAAGAAGGAAGGAAAGGGAGATGCTGGGAGGGTGGCATTCTTTTTGAGAGGGCTGATAACCCGGCACCCTCCTGTACAATTTCCTTAACACGCGGCACTACCGATAGGACTTGTTAGATGGGTGTTGGTTTCGTGTCAAATATAGACGTCTGACCGGAATGTGTGAGATAAGAAGAAATGTTCGGAAGTCTGGAAGGAATTGAGGAAGGGAAGGAAAAACAGAAGAAGGCAGGATTGATAGAAAAGAGAAAAATAAAATGGTTAGTCGCACAAGAGAAACTGTCACCTGACCAACATCTTTAGTTAGCATGCTGCGGTAGGCGGAGGGTGATCAATTGGAAAAAAATAGAAAAATAGAGGATCGCATTTTGTTGGGCAGTGATCATTTAAAAAATGACTGAATTTTCAAAGGACAAACGAAGAACACAAACTAAGTGATCAGTTTAGCATGAACCTACGTTCCAAATTTAAGCCCCTCAGCTAAAAAGCCAGCTTAAAGGAGGTAATTTAGATTAAAAAAAAAAAGAAGTATTTCATTGACATAATAAGGAGTAAATGTTCAATTTTTTTAGTCCTTTTCATCCATTGACGCGACCTGTATCTGCGTACATACATAGTCAGCCAGCTAGACCAAACTGAATACTGAAGAAACCTGCGTATATTAACAGTTTTGATGCTATTTGAACTATTTATTGGTACCGGGAAGAATGAAACAAACTTAATATAAAAGTGAGAAAACAAGCCTGAGTGCCCTAGGGTCAAACTCCACTCTTACTTCTGTTCCAACTGAAGATGATCACTAAAACTTCTGTATTGTATATATAACAAATATAACACTCATAAAAATGGTGTAAATGTATTTATTTATTAGAATGAAATAAGTTTGTACGTATCTGTATAATTGATTTTCATTGATATGTAAGCTCAATCAGTGAGTTAGAGGATGTGGCTTTTACGTGTCGGTTCACACCCTTCATTTTAGTGAAAATTGTTTTTGTTACAGTATGAAAACAGAGCCAACTTCGGAATTCGTGGCGGAGTTCGGCGATTAACCTTTGCAATGCAGATGTTCCAAAGATAATACGTTCGTAAACTTCTAAGGATCTTTGTTTGCCAATAACAGACATAAGGGTCCTTTAAAAGATTCATCATTCAGATAACAGGGAAGCAGATAAGCGAGAAAAAGTGACTTCAGATGACATGGAGAGAGGGCGGTTTTATTATCTGATATTAAGAATACAATCAGTTGGGAATTGCCTGTCGTAGAAAAGGTGAGGATCGTTCTTGTTCTTGTTTCTGCTGTTAGGGAGGAAAAAATAAAGTCAAAAGATCAGGATTTCGAATGCTGATTTTCAAAGACGTCCCCTTGAAAATTTGCGCAACACACCCTTCCTACCTTCCTTTTTCTCCCATTGGGCCAAACGCCGTGTAAAGCTCAGCTTCGTATATATCATGAGTAAAAAAAAAAAAAGATGGGGCCTATCTAGCGGTTGGGATAGTTGCACAGTTCGTATCAATGCCAAAGGTAGGTGTTCAAGCCTGCATAAAGCAAGGATTTCGCATGCTGATTTTCAAAGCAGGCAGATCCTAAAATTTTGATGATAAGCAAAATGTAACCTTTGCGCACCTTCTAATTTGCTCTTGTACTGTATCAAGTTAATATTTGTAAATATCTAAAAATGAGTAAAAATATTATTGAGATAGTAGGCAGCCTGTTTGCAATAGTGTGTGTTGTGAGTGTTCGAACTTTGGTAAAAGCCAGGATTTTGAATGCTGGTTTTGAAAGTAGGCATATAATTTGCCCCACGAAATCGCCCTTTTCGTATTGCCTTACCCCGTATGAAGCAAAGGTTGGTGAACATTGATAAAGAAAAGGTCTGATAGGAGAGAGAGAGAGCAAGACTACAAATATATCAGAAGGTTAAATGCTGCTGAAGAAAATGTAACGTCATTTGGGTAGCAAAAAGTCAAAACAGACGAGAAAATTAGAGAGAGAACAAAAAAAACAACAAAAAAAAACAACGAAGAAAACTACTAATTTGATATAAAGGAGGGAAAGACAGATGAAATAGGATAAAGAAAGAAACGGAGTCTAAAGACGAAAAGGCGTAAGTAGTGTTCGTAGCCGATAAATAAATTGCTTTGTTTGTTTTAAAAGGCCAACATGAACAGAAGCCAACGTCTTTACCGAATCAAGTGATGACAGCTAAACATGGCCGACGTCCGGATGCCGCTTGTTTGTCGTTTGTTTTTTTTTTTTTGCAACCATTTTGATTCTCGTTTTATGACTTTCTAAACGTTACACACACTTTTGCCTTCTTGACTTTTTCGTTTTACTTGATACTCTTTTCTTTACTCTTTATTTTGCCTCTATCTTGTTTACGCTTGCACCCTTTTGGTATTCCATTTTATTAGGATATTCATATATATATATAGAGAGAGAGAGAGAGAGTGAGAGATCGAGAGAGAATGAAAGTGACTTGAACAGTGAGTCATGTCTGTTGTTATACTTACTGATCCCTCATCATTAAATACGTTTTCTGGGTAACTTATGTTAGTGAGCCACGTTAAAAAATATTACATGATGTGTAGAATAGAATAAAATCCATTCGCAATACATTGTGATAATGCCATGTTCAAAATGACGAACTGCTTGTATGACATAAGCTATATATTAAATGCATTGCTGAAAAGGAGGTAGTGTTCGATCAACACTGCTGGGGTGCCATGATAATAAAACGGTTTTGTTTTTTAAAATCTCCAAAACGGTTACATGGTAAACAACCGATGATCCCAACAAGAGAAAATTTACACATTGTACCATGATAAGAAAATTGATGTAAAATAAGGGAGAAATACTGAATAAAATCACATGAATTTCATTGGCAGATTTTGGAAAATAAGTAACTGAAGTGACAGGAAGACATTTTGAAAATGTTTTTTAATGTTCAGCGTTTAAAGCTGTAATGCTTTTAAAACTATCTATAGAGCGAGAGAGAGAGAGAGAGAGAGAGAGAGAGAGAGAGAGGAAAAACACAAGATTTATCCGACATAATGGCGAATTTAAAAGACAATATGGAAATACGATAGTTTGGAGACTGCATTGATTTTATTTCCGTTACATATTTGGGAAACTGTTCACTCTCGTCGTTAAATGTCAAATGGGGAAAATGATAAAAATCTGCGAATAACAAAGAAGATGGGGTTATTGCAGGAATCAAACCTGTGACCGATAGGGGAGCTGTTTTAACTTAGCGTTGCTCTTATCATCGAGCCAAATAGCCAAAGGTACTGCAGAGGCCCAAATAACAGTTTCAACTTAAAACTCTCATTCGATTCCAACAAAAGTCCTATTCTATTTAATTGTTCATTCTATTCATGTTGTCAGGGTCAAATGATCGGTTCACAGTGTAAAACAGGGTATCATTTCAAATAGAGTTTCAGTATAATATTACACAATTCGTAATTATATTTATATGTAACAGAATGAGGATTTGCTACACGAACACGTTCATGATTTTAAGCCTGAATTGGGCAGAAACATGAATGTGTTTGTGTAGCGAATCTTCATTCTATTATATTCTAAGCTATACTCTAAACCAACTAAATATTTAAAGTTGAATGTATCGAGCGCTCTATGAAATAAACCCATCATACAGTAGATATTGTATTACATTATATTGCATCCCTGATTTGTACTACACACACACACACACACACACACATATATATATATATATATATATATATATATATCATAAATAAATTGCTGGACAAAGGCCTTTTCCATCTCCATCCATAACCTGTGCCATGTCTAATCAGCAAATCTTTCTATCTCATCCCTCCATCTTGTGCCTAATTTTTTCCTACTGCGTTTACGGTCCCGCATACACCAATTAATTAGTATTTTGCTCCACGTATTGCCATTTCCACTCCATAAACGTACAGCCGATCTACATTTCTGTTACTTAATTATTTGTACAATATTCTTCAATATGTCTCTATTAATACCAAATGATTTCCAGCCAATCGTTATGCAGCGTTTTATCTCGCTTTCATGGTATTCCTTCAACTTTATTTTCTGTCCTTGGTCAACCTTTCCTTCAGTGCCGCCTTTTATTCTAGGGGTATTCATCGTTGAACATAACTTTTGTCCGTTCATCTTTAAAACAACTTTTTACTTTCTTTATCTACATAATTCTTCCGATACTTCTGACGCCGTGGGAACGTCATCAGTGAATCTCAAGTGGTTAAAATATACTCCGTTTATATCTACTCCCATTCTTTCGCAGTCAGTTTTCTGAAAGATGCCTTCAAGGCTCGCTACAAATAGTTCAGTTGATATTGTATCTCCTGGTTTTGTTCCTTTTCCTGTCTTCATCTTTTTGTATTTTCAATGAGTCTAATTCTTGCAGCACCATTTTGTACCATTCTCTTCGTGTTGTTCTTCCTGTTCTTTGTTTCTTCTCTCGTTCTTTTGTCTATTACGTCGTTAAGTTCTTCTCTTTTGGTTTCGTTTTCTCTTGTTTTTATCTTCATATTTCTTCTCTTTCTGTTCAGTTTTGATTGGCATTCTTATTGCCAGTCAATCCCTACTGCTTCTTTAATCTAATGTGTCAAACTTTAGCTCTTTTCCAACCTCTGTCCCCTTCACCTCTCTCTCTCTCTCTCTCTCTCTCTCTCTCTCTCTATATATATATATATATATATATATATATATATATATATATATATATCGTTTCCACTCTCTGTCTCTGTCTGTCTGTCTGTCTGTCTATAAATATATATATACATATATATATATATATATATATATATATATATATATATAGAGAGAGAGAGAGAGAGAGAGAGGGACATATATATATATATAGAGAGAGAGAGAGAGAGGGACATATATATATATATATATATATATATATATATAGAGAGAGAGAGAGAGAGAGAGAGAGAGAGAGAGAAAGAGAAAGATTGCAAAAATATTTTTCTGGAACTTGACTCTGAAAGTAAATTGCTATACATGTTATTTTGTAGATTCTGTAAAAGCTTTGCATGTGGGCATCAGCGTTTCCCCATGATATCTTAATGGAGGGCATCATTGGTTTAAGTACACACGGGAAATTATACGGGCTTTCCAGGCCTGTCGAAGCTTCGTTTCACGTATGGCACTTGTATCTTCCTAAAGTCACCCATCCAGCTATTGAACTTGCTTAACCTCGTGGCATTTTCTACAACCCCCTCCACGTTTTTCTACCATTTTTTTCCCTCCTTTCGTCCTTATGTCTTTTAGTTGGTTAAGTCTTGTTTTTTTACTTTCATCCTCTGTTGTGCCTGTCTCCACATTTCTTTTCTTCAATCTTTGTCACTGAACCCATCCTTTATCGACTCTACTTGTTTTAAAAATATACGAGAGATGATTTGAATATGGATGATTGGCAATGCGGACAGAAACAATCAGAAAAGTAAACAATAAGTAGAAACATATGCACACACACACACACACGTACACATATAATGATTAATTATGTCATCCACAAACAGCTGTTTCGTCGTATTTCAACTCTTCAGTGTGGCTACAGACTATCCAACATCCCTTCCAATACTGCTCGGTAGGATCGAAACCTTCGCTTCAGACCCAGTAGCAGATGGTCTACCCCCGCCCTATGCGGAACTGGACGGTCAGTTGTGGGTGTGTGTGTAACTTTTGAGGTATTTCCAGACGCAAAACATGCCTTACTGTTTACAAGATGAAAATGTATGATACTGACTTACCGCAAATATTCAATATAACAGAATAAATCATGAAAATAATATAAACATCTGTTAGGATAGTTTGGGTTGAATATGATTGGAACTGACACAGAAACTTGTATTCCTAGCTTTCACTACCATTAGCAGAAACATACTAAGAAATCGTTCACAAAAACGCATGTAAAAGCATTATTTTCATAGGATTAGGTCGAAACATTGTGCTACTATAAATCCAGGAAAGGTTACTGTTTCATTTTCAAAATAAGTATAATGAATAAAGGATAAATTCAAATTGAGATATTGAAACCATAATATCAGAGCGTTCAGTGGAAGAGCCTTTTGAGGCAAAGGAAGACCTCCTCTGATGGGCTACGGCTTTTGCAAGAATGCGTTTGTATCTTGCTTCAAGTCCATGAATTGCATGAGCTGCTTCAGAAGTTAACAACTACTTTTTCAACAATCTGAGAAAGTGTAAGTATATCGGGCAACTCTAGTTCAATGGCTCCTAAAAATCATATTCTGATAACTCTTCCTGTGAGCTCAGGTTCACAAATGCCTCTTTGCGGGACATTAATTAATTCTGACCAGTGCGTTGCTTCTTAGTTGACAGCTGTGATTTTATTTAGCTCTTTCTTGGTAAGTTCTCCTCCTTGAAAGAATACAAATATTCAATTTCTATTTCAATTCAAAAATGTATCTCAACTTTTAAAAAAATCATTTTTATGATTTGACTTGAAAACAATCCTGTAAATCGATTGTATGAATAAATGTTTACTTACCTAATGGACAATTATATTTTTAGAGCTTGTTCCTTCACCTCCGATTCCTCTGACTTCACCACAGACTACAGCACATTCTCGGGCAGCAAGGTGAAAGCATTGTACTGGAGGTTCTCATTCCTCAAATGACGGTAAAAGCTAGGAATAAAATACTTGATGTCAGTTTTTATCATATCATGTCCGAAGAATTTGAAATTATCCAAGATCACGGTTCCAAAATCGATCTACCCTATAATGCTTGTGAGAGGATGTGTGTACGAAAGGCAGAAAACGGAAAAAATACCGATACGAGAAAATAAAAACAATCAAGAGTTGGAAGAGTTCTCAGTGAAGAGAGCGATTCTGTTTTGAATTGTGAGAGATCATTCCCAAGTACCGAATTTCAAGTCTACATGCTCGCACACACACTTTCAAACACAGTCGCACTATGAGTGAAAACTGGAAATCGATGTTGATTTGAAAGTAGAAACTGCTGGCAACGTAATGTATTTTCCGTCGAGGTTGGCTGTCGTGATTTCGAGGCAATATTGTCGTCAAAATATCAGAATCACGAAACAAGGGTACGAATTAAATTTTTGAGAAACCTCTGGATCAACTTCGCTTCCCCCCCACAAAAAAAGCAAAAACAGACGACTCTACCTTACATTATAATAACAATCTTAAATCGAAATATAAGCATTTTATTACTTTCATGTGTTGGAGGAAATGATATAGATCCTACACAATGTTATGGAAAAGTTAACAATATAGAAGAAAAAAAAAAAGATTTGAGACTATTTAGTGCATATCTAATCCAAAAAAATTGAGATGTACCTAAATAGTCTCAAATCTTTTTCCTATTTATACATAGTTAACTTTTCCATAAGTCAATTTACTTTCTCACTTTTTACTCTTTTTAAACATCAACGTAATTAGATGTTACTTTCATCATTCCATCTTGAAAGAATAAAGAATTTATTAATATTGACAGGAAGATTTTGGCGATGAAATCTACTTTTATACAAGTTTGGCGGGTTTTTTTTTCGTCTGGTGTCGATTTCATGCCGGTATTTTTGTTTGTAGCATGTTTATTTATTGCTAGTACAACAGCAGTACACACCTCATACAAGATCCATGTTTAATTGATGACGAATCTATCTACAGTTTATATGAAGATGTGTTATCTATATCAGAGTTATTTCCAAGAATGTATGAAAACCTTCAGATTACAAAATATTTCCAAAAAATAAAGCCAGAAAATTCAGATATAAAAATCAGCTCTGAGAATTGGAAATATATTCTGCTTGAATATCCAAGACGAAAAACCATAATAATTATAGATTGATTTCAAAATGATTTTCCGATCACTAATGGTCCAGAACCTTTTTTTTTTTTTTTTTTTCAGTGGACAACTTGAAGGTACTTCGATTTTTCGAGGCTATCACACTAGACCACTGAGTCGAATCATACTTGTGAATAGTGTTGTAACATAAAGAACTTAGACCATGGGCGTATTTACGTTTAGGATCGACTTCAAAAGTTGAAAGAACGCCATGGAATTATTCCACGAGGAGGAAAACGGTCTGCGAACAATGAAAGCGCTGACAAATATTTTTACGAATTCGGTAAGCTCATGGATGCCGGGAACCACAGTCTCAAACAAGTGTGTAATGCAGGTGAAACCTCTCAATATTGGCTATGTACTCACAGGAGAACCTTTCATTTAATTAATCTAATGTTCCTATATCAACTGCTTCATTCATATCGATGTATTATGTAAATTATGAATTTGACTATTCGGAAAAACAAAAGAATAATGAAATTTTCGTATACTTTGTTTTCACGATAATGCATTTTGCAACCAGCAGCATCATCAAATCAGATTCAAAGAACTGAATATATATATATATATATATATATATATATATATATATATATATATGAGGTCCAACGTTGTTATGGGAACCACGTGATGATGTTACGTTTCGGTGGCGTTATTCGGTTCTCACTTAGATATTTCAAATTCTTTGGCGAAGAGATACTTAGAAGTTTTGCTCATGTCCCTCTTTTTGTTTGTTTTCGATGTTTCCTTTTTTGTTTTGGAATATTATTTCAGCTAATGTTAAAGATATGTGCATTTTAATAATAATAATAATAATAATGATAATGATAATAATAATAATAATAATAATAACAACACTACTGTGAACTGCATGGATACCGAGGAAAGTGCTAAAAATGTAAAGACTACAACATTAACTGTCAATAGTGACCCAACACAGGAAGGGAAATGAAAGTGGAAACTCAAATTGTAGCACTGACATGATAGGCGAAAGAGAGAGGAGACGTTGGCTGAAGACCTGAGGAGATTTATTGTCACTCAGCCTTCAGCGATAACCACTGGGCAACCGGTGTGAAATTGTAAATCGCAATATTACTGCAACCTATGAGTACTAGGAGAGAAGGGCTGGAGACTTGAGGAGACTTACTGTCACTCAAACTCCAGCGGTTACCACCGGGCAACTGGTGTGAGATTCCAAATAATAATAATAATAATAATAATAATAATAATAATGGATTGCACAACGTCGGAAAATATTCCTGTTCATAAAGAAACGTTGATGTATTGTATGAAGCCGTCTAATCGATATCTAATATTTATCTAATTAAAAGTTCAAACAGTCTTAATGCTTTGAAGATATGAGATATGCATACTCAGTGGTCCAGGAAAATTATTGAATCATTTTTACGTGTCTTCTACTGGTCCAGCAAATTGGAAAATCCGATACACTTCTGGAACCATACGTGCCGTTAAATCGGTGGTGTATCTGTATCATACCTGTATCATATAACGATATTTCTGAAATTTTTAAATATTGCTTCATAATTCGGCAAAAAACAAAAACGGGGAAATGATTTTGTTCTCTATGCAATTAACGTGTGTAACGCAAGCTGCACAGCTAAGAACATGACTAAGGACTGATAGTGCCTCATGATATCATCATCATCATCATCATCATCATCATCCTTTTGACGTCTGTCGTTGGATATAGACCTTTCCCAGGATCCGCCACATTTCTTTATCATGGGCGTCGTGGAGCCAGTATTTTCAGAATTCGTCTTGTTCATCTCCCAATCTTGTATTTTGTCAGCCTCGGTTTAGCATGTGAAATCCATGATCCATGTTGTGAGTTGTGATGTCCATTAGTTGTCTTTCATTCTTGCAACATAACCAGCCCATTGCCATTTGAGTTTTGTAATAGATTCTATGATGTCTCGGACCTCCGCTTTCTTCCTGATATATTGTGCTCTCTTGTGATTTCTCCATGTGAAGTTTAGCATAATTCTTTCATGTTCACGTTGCATGGTTCTCAGTTTGCGGGTTTGTCTCTTGGTTAAATTCCATGTTTCAGCTCCATTAATGACTATCGGGAGGATGCATTAATTTCACTACGTTTTAATTGCAATTGTTCAAAAAGATTGACAAGGGTTTTCTCGTTTCCTACCTCGTCACTTTTCTTGTTCAGCATAATCTAAATATTTCCATTATTTATTAATTTTTGTTACAAATAAAAATCAATGCTTGATTATTGATCTTTTTGGTGTTACTGTTACTGTAATCGTCACAGTTCTGCTTGGGGCTTCAATATTGATGTGTTTTTAACTTTATTGATATGTTTTTCTGTTTTTTTAACCGTCGACTCGGGTCTTTCGTCAATCATGATTGATCAACGATGATGCTTACCACAGTCAATGGCAAAGAAGGATAGATAAGATACAAATAAATAGATATCAATAGTCACATAGGTGCTTCGATAGGAAGATAATAATAATAATATATATATATATATATATATATATATAGAGAGAGAGAGAGAGAGAGAGAGAGTGTGGGTGAGAGAAAGATTGATGTGAAAAGTCTGACATGAACGTGCTGATATGCATTGACAGTGAGAGAGAGAGAGAGAGAGAGACGGAAGGAAGAGAGACAGATAGGGTAAAGAGACAGGTAGACAAATTGGTGTGGAAAGTCTCATGAATCTGTCTATATGAAAATTCTAAGATAGAGAGGTGGACAGAAAGTCAGAGAGACAGATGGACAGATATTGATTTGAAAAGTCTCACATTAGTGTCGGTAGGAATAGACCAAGATAGATTGGTATATATAAATGAGAGACAGAGAAACAGACATATCTATATGTCGATAGGAATAAACTCAGATAGATTAATATATATATATATATATATATATATATATATATATAGAGAGAGAGAGAGAGAGAGAGAGAGAGAGGGGGAGAGAGAGAGAGAGACAGACAGACAGACGGACAGAGAAAGAGAGAGGAAAGGTCTCACATTGATGTATCAATTTGAATAGATGGATTGACAGATTGATATAAAAGTCTCATAGATATGTTGCCGTGAAAAGACTGGAATCGATGTATAAGTTGAGGCAAATAGTGCGAGACATACATGAAATTACTGATAAAGTCGATTAAAACATTCATTCGCGCATACAAAATTGAAAGACGGAATACGTGAATAGGGCGTAATTAAAATCACACACACATGTGATCACATTTGATTAATATTACGTAATGGAAATGCAAGGCAGCGTAACAGTTTTCAGTATGAAAAACGGATTTGTCAAACTATGTCCAAATCAAGGCTAGAGCTTTTTGTGTTGACATAACCATTAATGCATTGTCATTCTGTCCCTCTGTCTGTCATAGATGTTTCGATATGAATAGACCGAGATACATACATAAAATGAGGCGAACAGCGCAAGAAATATACGAAAACAAGTCCGGTCGGCCGGCCTCCTAATCGACGTCTTTTAGCGGTTTGTTGTTTGGGGGGTGATCAAATGGAAAAATGCATAAAGGGGTGATCAATGAAAAGTTACGCCTCTCACCTTTTGTTGGACCAGTGAAAAGGCTGTTTTCCCCCAAAAAAACAAGCATGATCACAGCCAGATACAAAGTGGGGATCAATTTATCATAAACTTACATGGCAAATTGAGCCCACTTCTAAAAACCTAACCAGGAGGGGTGGATTAAAAAGACAACGCCAAAAATGTTTTTGTAGACATCATCATCATCATCATCATCATCATCATCATCATCATCATCATCAGTCTTTTAACGTCCGTCGTTTGACATAGACCTTTCCCAGGATTCGCCACAATTCTTTATCATGGGTATCACGGAGCCTGTACATTCTGAACTTGTTTAGCTCGTCTCTCCACCAAATATCCTGCCATCGTGGGTTCTGCATATGATCTCTGGGGGATCCATGCCGTGAGTCACAATATATATTGATTGTCAGCCATTCTTGCAACATGGCCAGCCCACTGCCATTTGAGATTTTTGATGGGTTCAATGATGTCCCTGACTCTTGTCTTTTCTCGGATGTACTGCGCTGTATTGTGATCTCTTCATGTGAGGTCCAGCATAATTCTCTCATGTGCACGTTGCATGGTTCTCAATTTGCAGATCTGTCTCTTGGTTAAGTTCAATGTTTCAGCTCCATAAGTGACTATTGAGAGGATGCATTGGTTATACATCTTCCTTTTTAGGATTAATGGGACCTCTTATTTTTGAAGGTTGAGCTTGCTCTGCCAAAGGCTTACCATCCTAGTGTGATTCTTCGCTTGATTTCTTCTTCTTTTGAGGGTCTCATGGAGATTCTTTGTCCTAGGTAGATGTAGTGATCTACTTTCTCCAGTTCTGTGTCCTCGATTATGATCTTAGTGTTTTTATCTCCGATGTGGTTGTTGCACATGATCTTCGTCTTGCTGAAGTTCATGTGTAGGCCGAATTCCTTGCTCTCATCATTTAGTTCATCTATCATTAGTTGGAGGTCGTGTTGGTCCTCTGCCAAAAGAGCAATCTCCCCCATGATTTGTGGACATAGTAAGGAGTAAATGTTTTAGTCCTATAGCTTCATTGGTGTGGCCTATGAGCCCGATGCATAAATAGCTAGCCAGCCTGACCAACTGTGGATAAACGTACGTCGAAAATTCTGGTGAGAGTTTTATCAGATGATTTTAAAAAACACTGAGATAGAGTTGATTAAAATAAGCATACGTTCAAGCAAAATATTAAAAATAAAATGTGTAGAAAAACTCAATTAAAAATACGCACACAAGCGCTAACATTTGATAATATATTTATTACAGATGTCAAGTAGCATAACGGTGTTCAGCATAAAAATGGAGTCGACAAAACAAGTCTAAATTAATGCCGAAGCAACAGGATTTGACAGCACGAAATTGATATCTTTTTAACTTTATTAATACGTTCGTTCATTTTTTAACCGTTAATGAAAAAATGATTTCTTCAAACATGGCTGATCAACTATGATACCTGAGAAAAGATATGAATGCCTTGAGGAAAGATATACAGGTATGGTTTACTGGTATGTTACTGTGGTTGACGAATAGGGGCTGTCAATATTGACTGGAGCCAGTAGCACTAACCACCATTTACGATCAATCAATCAATCTATCAATCAACCAACACACACACACACACACACACTTATATATATATATATATATATATATATATATATATATATATATATGAATGCGTATTTTACTTGAAATGACCACCTGTTATAACACTAAGAATGTGTCATTTGCCCTAGACAGCATGAATAGAGTAAACAAAGATTTACGCTGTCTTTGCTAAGTGATTCATTCTTCATGCAATCATAGAATATTTTTTCGAATGGATTTCCAAATAATATAACAAATTCATAAATATTACGTCGGTTTATTCATTCATTTCCTAATATTTCAAAGATTATGTTGCAACAATCTTCAAATTAAACCGGGCCTTCCAGCCTTTGAAGTTAACGTCCGATATCTTTTTTTTTACCTGAGCTCAAACACCGACCATTTGCTTTGCTGGGAAATATATCAACTACCTTAAATACCAAAGCAAGCCCACGCTCACATACACACTCACGCTCAATTTTATGCCATTCCTGGACATTTCATTGATTTTATGAAATCCCTAGTTTCACAATCAGTTTAGTAATGGTTGTCAAGCTTGTGATTCTCGCTAATACTATTGTGATGAGTTCGATCCTCACCGGCTGTCCCAACACTTGTGTCAAACTGTATTGTTTAGACACCGTAATTATTGAAGAAGAATATACTTAGATTAGTTTGACACAAGGCCATAGTGATGGTGCTCCTAGTGAGGAACGAAGTCATTACAGTTGTAATGGTGGAAAACATAAGCTTGTTAACAATTACTACACTGATTGTGAAACTGGGGATTTCATGAAAATACTGAAATATACAAGGATAGTCACTAAATCTTTAAGTGCTGCATAAAATTATTAGTTTCACACTGTATCTGTAATATATGAATTTATGTCGAATCAGAGAAATTGCCCTATTGGCAAAATTTACTTAGTTATCATTTTAAAAAATTCGATTTCACTTTGAATATATGAACTTATATAAATTGTAAAAAATAGTTGTTTTGCATTATTGTTTAGACCAAAATAAATCTGTTGATCGAATTAAAAGTATGTATCTATTTTTTATTAAAAAGAACCAGTTGAAACTCCGTATTTACTAACTTATAGTAAAAATAGAGTTTGATTCTACTTTGATCAAATGCACTATTGTTTGCAAACATTACTGTTTCATGTCACTGCTCTGATTAAATAAAGTTTTGATCAAATTAAAACAACAAATTTATTTATCTATTTGGAAGAAGATTAAAAAAAAACTTAACCAATTATGACAATTGCGCCAATTTGTCGTAATATATACACGCATGTCCATAGATGACTATATTATTTTTCAAAAGTACGAGTACATAATTTGTAGCGCATAAAGACCATGGTATTGATAGAGAAATGAAACATATTAAGTACACTGTTTGAAATTCACCCCATGAACCAACGAATATGTTTAGAATAACAAGATAGCGCACCTTGGGAGGAAATTACCCTTAACATTATAATGTAAACAAGGCGAAAAACTTGAAGATTTACTTCTTGCCTTTTCTCTAAACAAATAAGAGGATATCTGAATTTATGAGCTGAAGTATTTTCACTCAACCATTTTGAAGAAAGTTATATTCATACATCGCCTTGCTTTCTATCCACGGGCTTCCGTTGCAGCTTTTCCAGATTGCTGTAAAAGCGTATATTCCCAAGGAGGGGGGCAACAAGATGTATTCACAATATATCTTAATGGCAGCTCTGTTACACAATAGTCATTCTACCCGTGGAGAAAGTGCTGTGCTCGCTGCCATTTGTGGTGTGAACGAGTACAACCTAATGTAAGATCCAGATATTAGATGATGCATTTGACCGTTGACGGAGACACAAGAACTGACCCCGGGGCAACATGATGGAGAGAACACCAGCAAATCATCATCATCATCATCATCATCGTCGTCGTCAGCAGCAGCCAGCCTTTTTAGCGCCCCGACCTCTCCATCATGGTTCTTAGTCTGAAGGCCAATCTCTTGGTTAGGTTCCATGTTTCAGCTCCATAGGTTCCTTGGGCGTTCAAATTCAACTTTCAGATGCTTGAGCATCTCTAGTACCGATTGCAATCACTGATTGAGAAACTTAATGACTGGCTGACTTACTGAATAAATTCCACTATCTCTCGTTATTCTCACACTTTCTACATTTGTCTGAAAATACACGAGAAAGAACACATTTTTTAGTAAATTTGCATATGTAGTCCCAGAGTATCTATGACCATGTGTCACACAAGCCACTTTAAATCTTATTTGTGTTATTTCAACGTGTTGACTTATGAGTGTTTATTAAATAATTCTTTTTTTTTGCTTTTAGTTTCATTATTATCTATCTATCCGTATACATAAATAGGTGTTACATCTATATATAGATAAGTGTTACATCTCAACTCTTTTTCTAATTTATATATATATATATATATATATATATATATATATATATATATATATATATAATGTGTGAAACTAAAAAAGATATTCCAAGCACCTGTCACTATGAATGTTCTCCTGAATATAATACGTCAAACTCTTTGCAAGTATTTATCTATTCTATTTTCACTATCTATAAACCTATCTCATCTTTATAAATCATACATAAATTTACCTGGATTGTGTTATATTTGTCTATCTTCCCATCTATATAATATTTGTCATGAATTTACACATACACCGATATAGTCATACACGAATACAACGATATATATATATATATATATATATATATATATATATATATATATATATATATGTATATATATATCGTCGGTCGTTTAGGAAGAAGATAGGAACACCTGAGCATCTACACACACACACACACACACACATATATATATATATATATATATATATATATATATATATATATATATATATATATATATATATATATATATATCACAATCTCATTCCAGTGTTTTATTATACATCCTGTGATCGCATCTACTCTCGTTTCTCTGACACGTCTTGGTGAAAATTAAGAGCATATTACTCAAAATATAGGTTGAACTCTTTGGAAGAGAATGGTTTGAATTATTCATTTGCTGATTTTTTTTTCTTTAATGCAGGTGATCATAGGAAGAATGTCGACCAGTTCCTGTAAGGAAGGTCCATGCAAGAAAGTAAATTGGTTACCACCATATCATTTATGAATTAAAGAGAGACCATTAGCAAGAGAGGACAAGACATGTCGATTTGGTTTTTATTTTGTTTTTTTATTCTGAAATATTCTCGTCAGATTAATTCAGGGGCGCACGAAGGGTTTCTGGCGGTGGGAGTTGCACCTCGTCCTATGCTCTTCCTGTTCGCAATTTTTCTTCCCTTCTCTTGCCTGCACGTCTACTGTACCGGTGTATCAGAGGCCTTCATGCACACTTTGTGGACAAATTAGAGGCTTGCGACCACCCAATAAAGATCATTAGATTCGATTCTGGATTCGTTCAAGTTCTGTTCTTTCTCTGGTAATCAATTACAAGAAAATGGCAATGGGCAGGAACTAAATCTTAGTGTCTTCCATAGGCACGCGTATAAATATGTTGCATAATGGATTTTAGAAGATGCGAGTGGTACAGGGATTAATGGCGCTGACAAAGGAATCAGCTACACGACCTCAAAATCTAGTCGAGGCTGTCTTTGCACTAATACCTTTCGAAAGGCATGAATCCATCCCACTACTCCTAGTTAAGGGTAAATAGCAGGACACTCTAAAGCTTTCTTACTCAACCAGTTCAGGAGAAAGAAAACTGATTCCAAGCCTGGGAGATGAACCCTTTTAAGGCGGTCGGATACAAGCATTGACATCCATTTTGCAATCAGGGTGATGCCGAACGTGTCACTCTCTGCTTTACTCTGCGGTGCTAAGACGGGGACGCTGTCAACAACGTTTCCCGGAATATCACTTAAAGCTTTCGTCTTCTAGCAATCACCTGATGTAACCCCTTGGAATTTTGGGTCTTTCTTCAAAATGAATATTCTAGTGAGGGCAACCCTGGTAGAACTCGAACTTTTCTCAGTGAACCACCGAGTAACACAGGTCTAGTGGCAACAGAATAATCAGATGAGATAATAAAAAATTGAAAAAAATGAAACAAAATTAGAAAGCCGTAAAAGTCAAAATATGCTCGGACGACGAAGTGAAATAAATAGTAGATTAAGGAAGATGGGAACATTACGATCAGCGCTTTTTATGCAGACTAAGTGCGAGTATTTGGCCAGCAAGGTACATATTTTCTAAATGTAATTGGTCCATAAGGTCGAAGGAAGTAATGGAACGAAGAATGGATTCGGCGAGCAGAGTTCGAATTCCGGCTGAGATAGTTTGTGTTCACGAAGCAGTAATGCTCTTAGTATCCGCCTCCTCTGCCAACTATGGGTAAAATAGCACAAATGAAGCGAGCAACGCCACTTGGGGTGCTTGCTGCATAGTAGATTGAATTTGAATGTGTTTGTCCAGCATGGTACATATTTGCTATAGGTAGTTGCTCCATTAGGAAAAAAGAGGAGGTGCAGTCTGACCAAGCGATCAACGGCACGAGAGATGGACTCGGCGAACCGAGTTCAAACTCCAGCTGACACAGTTTGAGTTCATTTTGCATCAATACCCTTTGGAGATGCACAAATCTATATCTCCTCCAATTCATGAATAAAAAAAAGCACAGGATGAAGTGGGCGGCACCTGACCGCTTCTACGACTTTTTCACAAATCGCCAACAGACCGAGGAAGTAGTAATGTGATATGTCGAGCCCAAACACATGTAGCTATAGACGTAGTCAGCGTAGGGGCTCTCCTCGCTCACATAAGGACAAACTAAAGAAAGAAAATTGTGTTGCGCAAGTCTTCTAATTACCGAGGACTGCATTCGAGCAGATAAATTGGTAACAACCTTCTCCTGATTCATCTATTAAAGAAAAGCCGTCAGCGGGAGAGAAAATGACTCGATCTTTTTTTTTAATCCTGAAATATTTTTGACTCATTTTAATTCAGTTCTTTCTCTTGTCATTTCTCGCAGGGAAAATGACAATGGAAGAGCAGCAAGTTTAAGAAATGTCTTCCGAGCATATGTGGATAATTATATCTTGTCAGCGGCATTCTGGATCAAGAAACTACGAAGTAATTAATTCGATTTTTTCCTTAGGTATGGACTGACAAAACACGGAGCAGAGTCACTTGGTTTTGAGAGACCAACTCCATTAAGCAGGAGCTGCGATCATGGCGTTTTTGGTGGCTATTTTCAGAAAAATAACCCTCTGCCTGACGTGACTTAATAATCAAAGAATCTGATCAAAGTAGTGGATGTTAACCATCCTCGGTCTAGCTTGAAATGCATCGCTTAATATACATGGAAGCAAGGGCATGAAATATAACAGGATGAGGGCGATCAGAAAGTTGTAACGATCGTGGTAGACCAGTAAATGAATGAAAAACCGAAAGCGTTTATATATATATATATATATATATATATATATATATATATATATATATATATATATATATATATATATATATATACGTTTGTGTGCATGCGTTCGTGTGTGTATGACGTCATTATCATCCTTTTAGCGTCAGTCGTTGTACATAGACCTTCAAATGACTCACCAGATCTCTCAACTGTGGGCGTTGCAGAGCCAGTACTTTCTGAATTTGCTGAGTCCGTCACGCCATTTTATTTTCTGTCGGCTACGGTTTCGCATATGATCACTGGAGATCCACGCTTTAAGTACGTCCATCGGTTTTCTGACATTTTTGCAATATGACCAGCCCATGGCCATATGTATTTCGGAATGGATTCAATGATATTTCCTGTTTTATTCACGAATATACTGTGCTATATTTTGATCTTTCCATGTGATCTTGAACATGATCCACTCCTGTGCACGTTGCATGGTTCTTATTTGAGGCCAATCTCTTGGTTGAGTTCGATGTTTCAACTCCATTGGTGACTATTGGGAGGATTCATTTATTGTATACCCTAATCCTTGGGATAAATGATATTTCTATTTTGTTCTTGAGGGTTAAGTGTGCTCATTTGAAAGCTTGCAAACATACAGACTAGCTTCGCTTGATTTCTACTTCTTTTAAGAATTTCGTGGATTCCTAGTTAGTAGATGTAGTGGTCTACACCCTTCACCTCTAGTATTTTCAACTGAAATCTGTGGATGGGCGGAAGGTCATATCGGTCGAAATGTTGCAATGAATACAAATCAGTCCAGATCCTGATATCTTTACCATGTTATTAAAGATATGAGAGAACTAGTTTATTATCTTCTGCGCGGTTGCATCTTAATCTTCCTGCTGTCTTCCTAATCAAAACATGTTTACGGGAACGGGGTAGTCGGCTCATTCGAGATGTCAATGCGTCCAGGCCGGACCGAGTTGACCTGAAAAACACCTCTTTTAAAATTGCTGGCAAATCAGCTAAGCCTTTAACTCAATTAGTTATTAATTCCTTTGATTACCTAATTCGAGCTCCAGTGGAATGGAGACACCCGGGGGCTGATGTGTTGCTGACGCAGCGTTATGGATGTGTGTCTGCGTGCATGTGTGTGTGTGTGTGTGGTGTGGAAGGGCGGAAATTGCATAAGCGAAGGGGACAGCTTTCTCGAAGCGGTTTTGGTGAAATTGCCGTGGTTTTTAGCCAGTGTACTGAAAAGGGGAGAGACGAAAGGAGGACTTGAAGAAGAGAGTGAATGACAAAGAAGTGAAGAGAGGGGAGAGGGAAGATGAGTTTTTTTTTTTTTTTTTTAAAGAAAGCATGAACTAAGTCAGAGAGAGAGAGAGAAAGAGAGAGAGAGAGAGAAAGATAAAGAGAGAAGTTGATAGAAATATAGAAACTAAGAGAGAAAAACACCTATAAAGAAGATAAGGAAAAAGATAGTTACAAAAGGAATGAGGAAAATAAGGAGAAAGAGAGACAAAGAAAAAGAGGGAGAGAGAGAGAGAGGGGAAAGAGAGAGAGAGAGGCAGGGAAAGAGAGAGAGAGAGAGAGAGAGAGAGAGAGAGAGAGAGAGAGCTGACGTGATAAATGATATTACGAAACAAACAGCCCAACGCTCACTGTGTACAACTCAACAGCTGGAAAGAATCAGTGTGCGGTCATCCTCATCATTTTTTATCGTCCGTCGTTGGACATTGACCTTCCACAGGATCTGCAACAATTCTCAATCATAGGCGTCGTGGAGCCAGTATTTTCTAAATTCATATAGTTCATCTCTCTATCTTGAATTCTGCTGGCCTCGGTTTTGCATGTGATCGCTTGGGATCCATGTTGTAAGTCGTGATGTCAATCGCTTGTCTTTCATTCTTTTAATATGTCCTGCCTATTGCCATTTGAGTTTTCAAATAGATTCTATCAAGTCTCGGACTCCCGTTTTCTCCCTGATATACTGTGTTGTCTTATAATTTCTCCATGTAAGGCCAAACATGATTCTCTCAAGCGTACGTTGCATGCTTCTCAGTTTGCAGGTTTGTCTCTTGGTATCAGCTCCATAAGTGACCATCAGGATGATGCATTGGTTGTACACTCATCTTTTAGAGATTATTGGGATCGTCTTGTTTTTGAAGGTTGAGCTTGCTCTGCCGAAGGCTTACCACCCGAGTGGTTCTTCATTTGATTCCTTCTTCTTTTGTGGGTTTCAGAAGGATTCTTTGTCCTAAGTAGATGTAATGGTATATTTTCCACAGGTATGCATCTTCAATTTTGATCGTTATCTTCTTATTTTCCACATGGTTGTTGTACATGACTTTCGTTTTACTTGAGTTCATGTTTACGCTGACTTTCTTGCTTTCTTCGTTTACTTCATCTAACATTAGTTGAAGCAGTGCCTTTCATTAATTATCAAACTCCAATACAAAGTAGAGATTTGATTTTTTTCCTACGGTAGTAAAAACAACAGGAGCAACCAGAACAATCCTCACCGAAATGAGGAGCATGAACCTATGTATAAAATTCACATTCCTCCACAACAATTCGAACTCTCGACCAACTATTTTCCGTTACTAACTGGGCTAAATTGACAAGTCTTAGATGATAACAAATGTGCCCAGGCCCATTTCTTTCTAATAAATAAACACGTTTTTCCAAAAAAAAGAAGATATATTTTGATATTTTTTTATTGTCATGTATACAATATAAACGTTGCGGTAATCATCTTCGGTCTGAATAGAAGTAGGAGAGGAGTTTGACCCGGAGGCAACCAGGCTTGTTCATTCTCCTCTCTATTCACCTATCTTCCTTATATGTATAAAAAAGTAAAAGAAATCACAAAAAAAAAAAAAATAAAACATCAAACAGATCGGCAGACAAGTACGTTACTAGGATATGCGATATACCCCGGGCTTTTTTAGATGTTGATCTTGGACGATAGGTTTCAGGGAAAAAGGGGGCAATAAAAACGAAATAAAACAATGAAATCATTGGATTTTAACGATAAGCAAAGAGTCATCTCTTCTCAACTTTGTTTATTCTTAGCATCAGGCCTTCATAAAAAATGTTTCTTCAATTAAACGATCACTTATATAAACGAAGACTTGTCCCAGTTTCGTTTGATAGACGTATATGTATGCGTGTACGATAGTATATGATAGATGTATATGTATGCGTGAGTATATGTATGAGCCTGAGTTTGCATGTGCATATGCATGTGTGTTTGTGTCTATATTAGCTGGCATGTGTGTATGTATGTGTGTTTATGTGAAATATACATATATATATATATATATATATATATATATATATATATATATATATATATATATATATATATATATATATATACGTGTCTGTGTGTCTGTGTTTATTTTTGTGTGTCCACACCTTAAATTAGACGCTTGGTGGGATATGTTCTCTACACAGAGGTCTTACAAAATACAAAATCAAATGAAAAGCAGAATAGGTTTCGATCGTCATGTGAACAGAGTCTTTTGGCAGTGAGTCATGTTGGGGATGATCAATTAGAGAATTGGAAAAAGAGATGAGCAGTAGATTACTTTTCTTGCTTTCTGTTTCGCAGCGATCCCTTGAAAATTCAGAATTTTTAGAAAGCCTGAATACTGCCTCACACAAAATAAGGGACCAATTTTAGTAGACATTTTTTCCCGTAGCAGGGTAAGACCCCAGTATAATTTTTATTCCGACTGAAGATATTTACTAAATTGTTTTTATTGTATATATAATAGACCAAAAATCATAGAAACTGCCCTTCATTTTCAATACAAAAAACGCTTGTCGAGAGAGCAACCTTTGTTACATCGATTCCATTTTTCCGAATGCTGTGTTCCCATGAATAAGGAATAACTTGGTGTCTTGGTGATAACATATGTTTCTGTTCTTCAAAACTGTAAGACGTCCGTTGCATCATCGGCTTCTACTCAACCTCCAATTCTTCATTAAACAGGCGGCAATCACTGTTCACATTTCAAGCATGAAGTATGTGCCACCCCTATTTTTCTAGTTGAGAATTATATACGAAACCCCTCTTTCAGCTAGATATCAAAAACGTTACTTCCTACGACGAACACCTATAAAAGCCCTGAACACACGTGTTCAATTGCCCTTTTGCTCCGACTCTTCTGGTTGATCTGTCCGTCGGTCTCTCCCGCTCTTACCTTCTCTCTAAGATCAGTATCATTCTTCCTGCCTCCGGCCGATCCGAACTTGACCGTTTTTTCCCTGTCATCTAATTCTTCTTACTTCGGGAAATGCACATGGATTACACCCCATGTATTTTCTGTCTTACATAGTCTGTCTGTTGAGTGTTTTCCAGAGTCAGAGAGTGGCCACAAGTTGTTCAAACGTGATTCTAAATACATCGCACACAACTTGGCAGTTGGACATATACACTGAACCTGGTCTCCATAACCGTTCCTTGGTACGCTCCAAGCCTTATGGATTCGAAAGAAGTTCAGACACCTCCACTCCGACTCCGGCGACTACAATTATCATGGCACAAAGCTCCCATCTTTCGCTTAGGGGTATACATTCGGATTATGTGTTAGCTGCAACTCCGTTACCAGCAAATAATGATACCATCTTTTTATAGATACATCAAGTTGGTGTTTCATTAAACAATTGCCCACCCTCTAGCGGACGTCCATAGGAATTGCACGTGTTAACTGTCCGATTGCTGAGTTCGGAAAAAAGACGAAAGGGAATAATTTGCATTATTATATAAAAATATTTCAAGGTACTGCAGGCTGGAAAAAATTGTTATTTATCAGATGCAGCCTCCAGGCGATAGTTTGCTTATCCCTGTCTTATGTTGAAATCACCTCGCAGCATAGCAATGGTTAACGAGCAAGTCCTACAGATCATTACTACCGTAGTGAGTCACATCCTCTCTGGATGCCCCAAAACACAGCAAAGTTTGTAAAAATCTCATGGTACCTAAAATAGTTTGTAAGCTCATCATTCATACCATTACTATTGCAGTGAATTCAACCCATACAGAGTGCCCAATAGTTATGAAAAGCCATTCTTAGCTTAGTAAATAACAACGTATTTCGCCATGGAGGACTGGTTAGCAAGCTCATCTTACAGACATTTACTACTGCAGCGAGTTTACCCCTTACTGGGCTTTCACACGTGTCAGGCACTAAGCTAAGTTCAGAATTCCTAAACATGCTTAATCGGTTGGGTATTTTCAGGCTCTGACCTGTAAGAAATGGATACTGGAGGCAGAGGTAGTGAATTAAGGTACCTCTAAAAAAAGATTTTATCTCTTGCTAAACTACCGCTGAGTAGTGTGGTGCAGGCTTGATTAGTGATCCGATGTGTAGGGTCGGCAGTCCCTTTGAATATGTACGGCCGAATAGTGACTCGTGTCTAAAGTTCCCAGTCATTTGCATATCGACATTTTTGTCAGTAATACAGAAATCGCCCACTCTTGTCTCATCAAAGATGGTGTTGCAAAAAAACAATTATGCCAGTGAATATGAATTTCGGAAATTAATGAAAATTTGAGCTTGAATAAATGAATGAAAGAATTTCAAATTGAAAAAAAAAAAAAATGGCCGAACCAATGAATACATCGTATAAAATGTCAATGAAACGTAGAAAAATGAGAAAAATTATTAAAATTTCGACAATAAATTTGAAAAAAAAACATTCGTTAAAGAAAGGTTTGAAAACTGAATGAAAAATTAAATTTTTACAAGAGGAAACGAAATTCACGTACAAAAAAGAAAGTCAAAAAACGAAAAGGGAGAACATGAACGAAAAATTAAGGAAATGAAATTAATGAATGAAGCAAAAGAAGGAAAACAATTTTAAATCGATCACCTTAATAATGAATGAAAAAGAAAAAGAATTGATATTTAATCGATTCTAATCTGATTTTATCGTTTCCGTATTCATTCTGCGAATATCCTCTGTGGCGTTGGTGGTTACACCGCCAACTTCATCCACTTCGAAATGTGTATAATTTGACCGCGTACCCGTACTAAATTCCGACCTTACCAGACGGGTACAGCACCCTGGGGTCTTGTAAAATCGCGAGGCTGAAGGGATGGGATTTGAAAGAGTGAATCTGGTATGCAAATGATATGCAAATAACCGTGCAAATAGTCCCCGTGCAAGGGAATAATTGTTCCCCGAAAGACTTTATTAGAAAGAGTTGGTTGCAATGCTTAAGGAAGAAAGAAAGGAAGGAGGCAGACGATGAGAAATAAAGATAACAAACCCAATAGGCAGACGATAAATGTGCTAGTTCTTTTCTTACGCAGAGGTCTAGTCAGGGCAATGCTTCCAACTTTATTTTCAAGTTTACGCAGAAAATTGAGTCAAAAACATGTTTCAACAATTTTCTTTACACATATCTAAAATCTTGAAAATATATAACATATCATTTATAAATTGAATGTGACTTTAAGCATCTATTTTATTAGAATACCATTCAGCTCATTGAAAATATTTCCGATTTTATCGCTAGAAATTAAATGAACTTATCGTTTTACTGAAAATCATCTAAATGGGAATTTCTGACATCTAGACGCAACTAAAACATATATATTATAGATGAAAAGCATCTAAATTGACAACACTGAGCAAGGGACGTAATTTGGCAACATCTACATAGCCTACACTAAACAAGGGACGTAAGTAACGTTTTGGTGTGTCAGTCAGTGATGGTAATTAATGCTAGAAATGCTAGTGCATCTAAAAAGAATGAAAAAATAGCTAAAAATTCGTCAAGTAAGGGGTATTTTCAGCTAGTTCGTGCAGAATGAATTCATTTGGAACCAGTTCAAGCAGAAAGCTGCCTTAGAGGTACCTTAATTCAATACCCCTGGTCACGATACCAGTTTCAACTTCTCAGGAATCACATACTGATAAACTGATTTAGATTTTTTTATATCATATAGATTGGTGGGAAGAAATAAGACCATTACGACGAGGTTGAGCGTGAACGGAGACCCCACAATATCATTATTTTGGAACTTGCAAACACTAATACACTAAAAAACAAAAAAGATGTTTTCCTATTCATAATGAGGTGTAAATGTTTGGATTTTCAGTTCCATTGGTTTGGCCTGTGCACTTGATGCATGTGTATATAGCCAGACCACTTTGAATACTGAAGAAACCTTTGTTGATAAAAACATCGGGAGAGAGATAAGAAGATCGTGGGAAGAAAATGAAAAAAAATGAAAATATAATTTTTATTATACACATCCGGAAAACACTATTCTTTATTCAAATTTGTTGACAAATTAAAACAATTTAAAAAAAAATCTTAGACGCAGTAGCATTTTGCGTATTAATTAGCAAATATGAAAATTGACTTTCAAAAACTCAATATAAAACCTAATAGTCTCAACAAAAAGGCTTCTAATTTGTTTAGTGACCAAATTAATAACATGCTTTTGCAGGAATGATTAGTGTGGTCCAGTGGTTAGCAGCAAGGAGAATGGAATTGGTGACTGATATCAAACTGCGAGTGAGACAATATGCGTTCACAATTTTTTAATGCCTTTTCTTTAGTCTGTTTGGCTCAGTTGTTAAGAGAGCTAACTACCAATCAGTTGGTCGTGAATTCAAATCATGCTAGTGGAATGGCAATCTTATAGATCTATTCATTTATTTGAAAGAAATAAACACTTACGTATTTATAGAATACATTCTCGTTGGTGTGTCAAACTTACCAATTCAGCTCAGTCAGTAAAAGAGTAGCCTACCAATCGTTTTGTCGTGATTTCAAATCAACTTAGGAGGATATTAATTTTTACTGAACTAAAATTGGTGAGGATTATCCTTGTTTTTGATTCTGCTGCGATAGAAAAATTGAGATTTGGCCTACATGAGTCTGTTTTAAGAGTGAAAAACAGGATCTTTACACGAGGAACCCGAAATTTTATTGCAATCAACACATGCATTATCTTACGTTTTGGGGATCTAAATGCTAAATTTCTGGAATATGTTGTTTTTTTTTTGTTGATAGAACTAAATTGTTAATCGAACTGAGTGTTTTTCTATCCTGCTAAAATATTGGTTAAAAACGATCAGTGATATTGAAATCGCTGGCACACATTGATATTTTGAAGAGTCGCCAAACTAGTTAATTAAATAGATATCAACTCCAGATTTTGACTAGGGTGAGACAATAACTCCACTCTTAGACTGAATTAGACAGAAATAAGTGATATTGGTTTAGGTACTCGTTTGCTCAAATAGCAAACCTCGTGGAAGTCAGTCGGAGAGAGAGAGGAACGTTGAGAGGACTGGTGATAAATGATGCCCGATCAGGGACGTTTCCACCATTGCGAATTCAAGTGCAGTGTTTGATTTTTTGCGAAATGACGCCATTTTCTTTCGTTGGACCGAGCCAGAAAATACCTGAGTGGTTCTTCAATTATGGAGACATTTAAGTACCAATTTGGGCATCTCAGTTTACATTGTTTGGTCAGTGATATCAAAGCGTCAAATTAGCAAGAATCAGGAGATGGCAATTATCATTTGAGAAAAGTAACAGTAATTGCTACCATGATCATGAACTCGAACGAGATCATATTGTACGCTTTAACCATTGTAACTATTCTGCTAAAGAGCACATGATTATTTAAGATCACCTATTGTATCGTCTTACATTAATGACCATATATCGAGATAATACACTTTAAAGAAGCGGCAATGAAATGAGAATCGTCGATAATAAAGTTAATTACAAGGTATTGGACCTGTAATTGCAGATTATAGGAGGAGTGTGGACATTATTATTTCGGTGATTAAAGCAAGATCAACTTTTAATTGCCAGAATTTATAAAAGATAAACTGAAAAAAATATGACAAGAGTTGATAAGCGAAGATTAGTTTCAACCTGCTTCAGGTGTATGGTTATAGAAGGGCTGTTTCGAAAGTATCCTTTCATTTGATATTAACGAAAAAAATAGCCTACCAAAGGCGATGACGCCTAAGTCCCCCAAAAGTACGTACTTCCTTTGAGATCTCATGAACTTATTACAGCGTTCTTTTCACTTGTTATAACAGTCTGCAAAGGTATTTTTCGGGATCACCATTGGTGGTCTCGCTGCATACTCCTTAATTTCATCTAATATCTGGAATCTCTCTTCCATTGGCAATTTTATCTTTGGGAAAGGCCATAAGTCGCTGGAAGCTAATTCTGGACTCAAGGGGATTGACATACCCTGGTGATTTGTTAAAAGAAAACGGCACAAGTATTAAATGCAATGCAAGCTCACCCAATGGCTTCACACTCTCTACTGAGTAACCAAACGGGAGAGTGTCATGTGCAGTTAAGTCCCTTCTGATCAGTTGACAAGTCACATCAAGTATGAATAGATATAGTAGTGAGTTAGCATCTAAAGTAGCCAAATCTGCAAATGATTAGAGAAATGCAACCTGATCATTATCATAATCATAAGTATGTCCATTGCTGAACATATGCGTTTCCCATCTACTTCCATGAAGGGTGTGATTCGGCTAATCAATGTTTACCGACGGGTCTCTTTAACTCATCCCCTCTATTGTATCTTGTTTTTCCCAACTTTTTACTGCCCGACGGGAACTGATCAATCAGCTCTTTGCTCCACCTGTTGCCGTATCTTTTCGCTATGTGTCCTGCCAGTCGCTATTTTTTTTTTGCTTAATCACTTGCACGATGTCCTTTACTCTGGTCCTCTCTTGGATCCATGCTCATCTCGTTTCTGTCGCCAAGAGTTATTCTTAATTTCTCTCTTTATGGATTTCTTTTTACAAGTATTTCTTTCATCTAAATTTTGAATGATTTTGATCGCAACTACTCCGACTGTTTGTCTACAGCTATTTGATAATTCGAGACAATATTGCTCTCACTGATGGCTCCATATCGCTCCGAAATAAACTGGTGATATGGATTGATTGTTATCTGATATATTACGTTATTACACGTGACATGTTCTTATGTTACATTGTAGAGAGTAATGTTGTGAGTGAGAGATTCTAAATTGGAATTGCATTTTTTGCAGAGTCAATGTGAGTATATGATTCGTTGTTATTGTTAGTGAGAATATTTCTACGTACGATTTTAAATAAAAAATGATGCTGATCAAACAGCTGATAACGCCAACAAAGCATTTAGAGTGGTAACTACTACAGTGCGAACATCTCAGCGTTCGTTCAGTAAGTCTAGGTCTGAAATAGAAATATATGATAAGCTTTCAGTTGGGTACTAAACTGTTCTGATTGTCAACAGTAGTGGCCAACAACTTCAAGGCAATAAGAAAGGTTACAAAGTTCGGAAAGCGAATCCCACATGAACTGAATGAAATACTCCATGGCAGTTAACTACACCTTTCAGTTGAATGTGTCTAAGAGAATTGAGATGTGAAGTTTTATAGCAACCCATCATATTCCCGTGACATTTCTCCCACAGATCATTACCCTTTCAACAATTTTGAACTTCATATTCTTTTCTTCAATAATAAGGAAGTCATTATTCGTGAATCTGTTACCACCAAAACTGAATAATTTCTTAAAGATGGTATATTATGATTTAAGCATCGTTGGATGAAGATTATTGCTTCATATGGATCATATTTTGATTGAATACCGGTTTTTGCTTTTATCATACTTAATTTTAATTTTTAAAAAAAATCCGGACGGCGTCTGTGGTCAGTGTTCCATTCTAGTTGAAAAGCAAGGTTTAGAATACTGATACTAAGAGTATGTACTCTCTTCCCAAATCTATTTGTTCGTGAAACAAACTCTCTTTAATCCCTGTTTTAAGTAGATAAAAACTCGCCATCCCGGTCAATAACAGAAAAGCCGTAGCATCAAAATTTGATGTCATATGAAAAGAATCCATGAAAGAGAAATAAAGTCAAAATGAACTCTATTTATGACATTATTGGCGTTTTCCACAGGAAAACGTCTAAAATAGAGTGAAAGAACATCTAAAGACATCTAGATTTTGGAAAATCTAGACGTTATTATTAAATCTGTCAAAGTAAGACCCCGAAAGGTCGGAAAATCTTTCTTTTAAAAAAAAAAAAAAAAAAGAAAAAAAAAAATACCAAAAATGAGGAAAAAAAATAACACGAGTTTGATGGAGTACTGATGCCAATTCTCGAATCTGTAGACGAAACTGTATGTTCAGAAGAGCTGGAACATGCAAATACAGGCACAAATAAACAAGAGATAGAACCCTCTTTCACCATTTGTGCCTACGGCTGTTCAACATTAAAATGCATGAGTGCAGGTACGGAATTATAAGAGAAACCAATTCTTCGATATCGCACAATCATTATACATACGTAATTGCTTACCTTTTGCAAAATTAAATGAGGACAAATACAGGAAAAAAAGTTTGCGTGGAGGCAATCCTCCAGCAAATAGACCGTTTGCAAAGTGTCTATTAAGGGAAACAACTGATGTAATGATTACCAACATCATTGCAGGTTCCAAACGAATCAAAACTCCGATGATAATTACCGATACCTTTTTTTTATCTATCTCCTTTTTGTCACGCTGAAAGAGATTGATTCATAAAATTACATGAAACTACCTCGATTTGAACTTCGACGCAGACGTCATCAGCCTGACGACTCACCAATAAGACTAAAGTACACTGATGACATGCTGATGACATTTGTAAACATTGGGGAAAGGGGCAATACCCCAAAGCAGCTGACAGCATGGACGGGTAGAATTCGGATACATTCAGCAAAAAAAAAAAAGAAATAAATAGAACTGTTGTCAGTTTTGTCGACACGGGTACACTAATAAAAGAATAAAACCAAAGAGAGTGAAACAGGGGAAAATGTTCATTTTACGAGATGTATTGACAAAATTGCCAGGAAGGAACGGCAAAATTAAAAAATCGAATTACATTCTAATTGCATTAAGAGCCGATATGATCGACTGCAAAACAAGGAGGAAAAATTACTCCCTACTTTTTCGGAATAAATATGTCGATAACCATATCACATAAAACGCTAGGAAAATTATTTCATTATTTCGAATATAATTTCTGTTTTTTTATTTCTTGCTCTTTTCTATCCTTTGATGTTATCAATTTATTCATATTTCTTTTTCGCAATTAGATTTTTATTCTCGTAAAGTGAATTCGTTATCAGGGCTATAGAAAATGAAATTATGGGTAGCATCTTCACACAGAAATATCATTAATTATGATTATATCACAACGCCATGTGCTGTACAAAGAGACACAGAAGGAAGGCAAATTATTTAAATTTCTTTAAGGTTTTACACTTTCATGAAATGCGATTTTGTTACCATAAAGAGACCCACTCGAATATTGAACATTAATGAGTGTACTGAACCATGGTGACGCAATCGGCTTTCTTTACAACTAGCTGCTTAGGTAATCCATGGTATCACGGGTAGAATTCCAATCAAACACATTCAGGGTGCGCCATGAATATTCACCAATCATGTAATTGTATCTCATGAACTTAGTTATTTACCTGGGAGATTGGAATATTACACAGGGCTTCTCAAACACCTGTTCGGTCTATGTTTACAGTTCTATTAGTCTATTCAAAATAGGTATCAAACAGGGGGTCGAATTCTGTACGCGACCAGATCGCCTTTTTGGGAAAGGTTGGGCAACAATCGAGTGATAAAAGAAACGAATTTTTGCCCTAAGATCATTCATAATGTTATGAAACTTTTCAATAGGGCTGGTGAAATCTTAAACAAGCATGTTCCTAACAGAAACCACTCGGTCCACATCAAAAGATTCTTTAAAGCTATGGTGAATGAGAAGAGACCCTGATATGAAAAACCTCATACACACACACACACATACATACTTACACATCTATCTATCTATCTACCTATCTATCTATCTATCTATCTATCTATCTATCTATCTATCTATATATATATATATATATATATATATATATATATATATATATATATATAATCAATGATTGCATTATATTATATTGATATTATATTTCACACAGTAAATGTATCATCGTACATCGGATAAACAATTAAAGAAAATGGGGCAAAATATATATATAAATATATATATGTGCACGTGCGCGTGTATGTGTGCGTGAGTGTATTTTGACGTATTTGTTGAAAATGCACAGAGCTCAATATTTTAGTAAATAATTCAATAAAATAAAGCTCATAATCTTTATTGTATTTATTATTGGACTCGTAACAATCAACCGAATTGTTACAATGCCTCCACACCTTTCCAAGTGAGTCTCTCTCTTCCTATCCCCCCCATCTCTCTCTCTCTCTCTCACTCTCACTCCTCCTCCTTGTCTAGGTATTTTTTGCACTACCAAAATAATACTCTTTGGTGTTAGGGAAAAAAAACTATGATTATTCACAAATTATGATTATGTCTGTCTATATTTCTGGGGGATTATCATAATTAACCGTCGCTAGTGCCATTCACAAAGAAGAATTGAATAGGAAAAATTAACGAATACAGGATATTATCTTGGATGGATAACGTAATGAGAAGAATCTACCCCCGAAGATTGAATAAAGGGTTTGGTTCGAAATTCGTAAATACGAGGTTGATGCAGCCTTCCATATCTTGTGACTATGACAATCAAGAACGGAAAATCAGTCTGAATAAATCAGATCATAAAATTATGGTTACTATTCTAAAAGTTATGGGAGACTTACTTTTTCGTCTTTGTTTTTCTTATCACATTTCAGGGAAATATTGTAATAAAATCAACAAAAATGAAAAGGTTATTTTTGTCTGAATTGTTTAGGCGAGGAATTATCCTTATGCACAAATGTTTTTGGACTGTTGTCCTCATGTCCATCCATCTTTTTGAACACAACGTTTCGACTGCTTTACCCAACAAACCTCTTCAAAAGTGACATGTAATATATGTAAGAAAAAAAAAAGAGTTTATTTTATCAGTCTTCTTTTTCCAGTATTGCAAAGCAAAGGACTTACTTTCCTTACGGATAAAACATTTTATGCCCGAAGAAGGGTGCAGCAGCAGAAACGTTGTGTTAAAAAAGATGAACACGAAAACACTACAATGAGGATATTAGTATCAGGAAATCATTCAACATGCTACTGCAATGAGGATATTCGACCAAATAGAAAAATATGGTTATTAGACAAGATAAAGGAAGGAATAAGTGCCCTTACGCTGGCTACTGCTTCAGTCATACCAGCCTGGGCTCCACATATCACATTCTTACTTGGCTCGTTTTGTAATTTGTAAATTAGACTTAACAGCGACAAATATCCGACGTATCTTCATACACTCAGCCTGGGCTATTTTGCTCATAGCCAGAAGGAAATATGGATCCAAGATATTAGTACAAAATGAACACAAACTGCCTTAGCCAGGGTTCGAACTCTACGAGTCCATACTACGCGTCGTTACATGCTCAACCACCCTGCACCACAATCTATTATCAGTTTAGTTCAGTCGCTGTCGTCGGGAGGATCAGATGGCAAGTGAAGCTGAGTTCCTTTTCCATACCAGTCTGTCTCTGGCCTTCTCTGAAAGTTCTGGCGTGATTACCTAATGTTTCCATTCAAAAACAATTGCCATTTGCCGAAGAATGAAGTAAATACTCATGGCTAAAGATTTTGACAAAGTTAAGTTTACCTACCATGAGGACACAAAAGAAAATATGAATAAAATGGTGTCCATGTTTTTGACATGCCAATGTCATCAGCCTATGCAAAAACAGTTTAAATCTACAAACTTGTCTGAATTAGGGAATATGATGATGATATCTGGCCATTGTACCACCTTGTCGGAGCAGCCTTTCTGTTTCGCCTTCTCTTAGAACCTTCCCTCGACGGTCCCCTTAATGACAATCTTTCATAGGCTACCGTGTTGCAAGATGTGGTCGACCTGCATCTGCTTCAATCGATTCCTTGGGACCTGCAAGGCTCACGATATTACTCCTTGCGTATTTTTTGGTCTTGAGCTCCGAGTGAGAAATACGGTGCAGCTCCCACGGGAATTTCATTTCAAAAGCCTGGATCCGTCTTCGTGACCGCCAGGTTTTGTCATAAACATTACACGAATACTGCTGGATGAAAAGCACCAAAGACCTGAACTTATTTGGGAAGCCCATTCCACTCTTCCATATTTTCTCGAGTCTGAAAATCGCAGCAGTAACTATTGAGATCTGGGTGCGTATTTCTGCTGCACTGGAGCTATTATTTAACAGTGTCACTTCCAAATATTCCGTTTGGTCCGTGGAGAACTTGAGCCAAGATAATTTTATACAGCAGTGACATTAACGGGTTCGATATTCATATGATCACTCGACAAACGATAACACACTTCTTTGCATTAATATCAGATTTAATAAAATGCTGCGATTATGCAGTACTTTAATAAAAGTATTCATGCAAAAAATTGTTTCATGATTTGTTTCGTGATTAAATAACTATGGAAGCCACAAACAATACCGTAGTATAAAATTATCATTTATTCAAATTTTCCATAGCAAAAGGGACAATGTATAGAAATCCAAGCTTAACGAGGAAAGAAGAAAATTTCACCTGAATCCTCCATAGTATAGCTACCATTGGAAAAATTATGTTTACCACCAGAAGAAGGCCGTAGAATAGATCAGCTGAATTGTCGAGTTGACAATATAAACAACATGGAAGAGTTAAATCATCCGAAAAACTTTTCGGATATTATTATCACGTAGCAACAGTATTTGAGTGTAAATCTATGATTCAAATAAGCATACTCTAATGTATGGAACTCAATTCGGACGACTCACTTAGTGCGAGGGTTAATGAGCTCATCCCATACATCAGTTTATTAAGATAGTGATTTTATATCCCCTGGGTTCCCCGAAGCCATGGCCTAGTGCCAGACTAAATAAGGCCTAGAAAACGTTGAGCTCGTCCCGCGATATTCAGGTTCGCTTTATTAATTTAAGCATGTCCAATTGTCGAAATATTATTTGGTTTTGATTCTTAAACGATTCGTACTAACCTGATTGGACTATTAGATAAGATGAAATATTATTTAGATAAGTGATTCTCGGAATGAGGGTCGCAAAATCTGGGATGGGGATGTCACACAAAGATTGTTAGGGGTCACAGTTTGTTTTGAAGTTGTTTTGTTAGTTCTTGCGTGTCACATGTTTATCACATTCCTTGCACACTTACCGTTTAAATAATATTGGTAAGGGAGGCCACCCCTATTTTGATCAATTAGCATGTTTTGTAGCCGAACTGATTTTTCTGATATTAGTGCTATGTCGTCAGCAAAGTGTAGATGGTTCAAATATTCTCAGTTTATGCACACCCCACCATTCCCGGTCAGTTTTCCGAAAGGTCCTTTCAAAGATTGTTGTAAACAGTTTACGCAAAATCGTATGCCCTTGTCGAATCCTTTTTTCAATACGCATATATATATATATATATATATATATATATATATATATATATATATATAAACAGTTACATAAAAAATAACTGATGATCACAACCTGAGAAAATTTACACCTAACACCATAGTAGCAAAGTATATGTAAAATACAAAAAAAAAAAACAGTGAAGAAAACTATATGAATTACACTAATCGACATTGAGAATTAAGTGATTGAAATGAAAAAAAAGCAAAGTTTTTTAATGTCTAATGTAAAGTTTTCTCGAATATATATACATACATACATATATATATATATATATATATATATATATATATATATATATATATATATATATATATATATATCGGTACCTCACATAAATGAATATTACTGGATGATCCAAAATGAGAATCAAGACCACAAAAAGCACTTTAAAAAAAAAAAAACATATGTCGATGGTGCCCAACGGTATACTCAGGCAAATTTTTAATGTCGTAACCCGAAAAATATGACCAGAAACGACTGGAGATACTGACAAACAGACTCACAGACGAGCAAAGAGAGAAGAATCTGCTGCCCACTTGACTTGTTGGTCGGGCGGACCATTTGTGCATCCACAGGTATTCGATATGAATTCATGTACATGATGAGCAATTATTTGTGTTTTGTGTGTTCGGAAGTATGAATGCCCTACTCTGTTCAAATATATCGATAATGTTTATCAACAGGATTCGTATTGGTGACCTTAATTTTGCCCATATATCACCACCTCACGTATTCAATCGTGTCTGGATGTACAATAGCCTAAGGGCGAGGAGAGTTTTTTCTGCGTTTGTTTTCCCTTTGACAACAAATTGTGCCAAAACAAATTTATGCCACGTGAGAAAATTAAATTCTTTGTATAGAAGACACGGCGGTTTCGCCCACAGCCGTCAGTCAATATGAATCGCTGCTAATATAATTCCATTAGATGATTTGGGGGGAAAAAAACCTTTCATGTGGGGACATCATACCCAAAGCCCACGCATACAAAGGTGTGTGCAAACAAACATATTTATACGTACGTGTATAAAGCAAAATCATGTGTGCTATTGAAGTACACTCATAGCATTATCACAACTAGGTCAAATATGATCGTGCCGATTATAGGGTCTTTTTACAGAATTATCTGTAAATTGAGACATTCACAAATGGAGGCCCACGTATAGTCATGATGGACTACGGTATTATAAGGTTATCTTGTCTTTATAACATTAGCTGGTCACTGGGGTACACACACGTAGAATCTCATGAATAGGAGTCAAACTGAGATGAAATATTATATGGTCTTCATGGCATTATCTATTAAATGGGACACATCATCGTATATGCAGACGTATGAAAATTAGAATTAAGAGTTAGAATCCCATTTAAAAGAGTCAAACTGATAAAAAATATTACATTCAGAATTATTTATCAAATGGGACATACTAACGACGCTCATGTTAGGGATCGTAGTCAATATGATTTACGGCATTTTAAAATCCTTACACGAGGAAGATTTGGGAAAGTCGTTTTCAATATGGGGTCCTAGTACGAGCACGCAGCAAAAAATTACTCCAGTCACTGCAACTGGTGAAGTGAAGGCGTCGGGGCAAGTCCGACCAATTCCTTTTAGTGCAATGGGACGGTACTGCCCTGGGGCATACTGTTCCCCTTAGACTGGGTCGAGCTATTTTTTGAGGCCAGAGGACTAATCGTAGGGCTTTTGCGTTTAGCAATAACAAGCCTCAGTGAACCATGATCGTCAATGTCATTGCACCGGCGCAACGCCCTCCAATTAAATGATACGATAAACTAGAATCCCTTCAACGTCATGTATTCCTTAGGACAAGGGAATATTGGCCCCGATTTATGCAAGTCAGAATGGGACAAATCATGAGATACTTACTATTATTTGGGAGACACTGATATAGTGAAACAAGCATATAAGTCAAAATGGGGCACCATATTATTGGCTGATTCATAATATCCGTTGCAACACAGAAAGATGTCCGTGCCTATATATGTCAATCATCATCAGACTATTAGCGTATGTCGTTGGATATAGACCTTCCCCGAGATTCGCCTCACCCCTCTATCATGAGAATCACAGAGCCAGTACTTTCTAAATTTATCTAGCTCGTCATGCTATCTCTCTTTCTGTCGGCCATAGCCTCGCACCTGATCTCTGGGGAACCATTTTGTGAGTCGTGATGTCCAGTGCTTATCTGTCATTCTTGCAACAAGTCCAGTCCATTGCAATTTGAGTTTTCTAACAGTTTCTATGTTATCTCGGACTCAGGTCTTTTCTCTGATATACTGCGCTATCTTATGATCGTTCCATGTGAGGTTGAGCATGATTCTCTCAAGTACATGTTGCATGGTTCTTTGTTTGAGGGTCAATCTTTTGGTTAGGTTCCATTTTCCGGCTCCATCAGTGACTATCGGAAGGATACATTGGCCAAAACCCCTTCTTTTTAGGGCCAGTGGGATTTTCTTGTTTTTAAAAGTCGAGCTTGCTCTACCAACAGAGACTCATATACTTGAAGTTTGTGTGTGTGTGTATGTGTGTGCGCATGCATGCGCGTGTGTGTGTGCGTGCATGTGTGTATGTACATACGTGTGTTTGGGTGTAATGATGCATATTTCTCATGGTGCTTCGAATACACTGGGCTTCTTTTTTTTTTTTTAAATTTTTTTTCTAATTGGATTGAATCCGAATCTGCGTTTCTTTCAGATTGCAAAGTTGATTGTTCCCCCGCTTCTCCTGACTCCATTCTATTAACGAATCGTTGACGTCAGACGCAAAGACGTTTAAGGACCCAGCATCAAGGTAGTCTCGTTTATGCTGCCTAGACACGCGATATTCGGCCGAGAATAATTATTTGTCTTCTCTTTTTTTATGGTGAATTCTATTTTTATCAATTTTATTGTTCATTCGCGTAAATTCTTTTTTTTTTCTCTCTCTCTCTCTTTTTGCTTCTTTCATTTTCTCTTTTTCCAATCATTTCTTTAATTAGAAACTGTCAGGCAAAGCTGCCAACGAAGGTTTCTTCAGTTTTTAAGCTGGCTAGGCTAGCTATGTAAGTACGAATGTACCACATGTAAGATTTAGACATTCATTCCTTATCATGTCCGGAAAATACTTTTTCGTTTTCAGTAAAATCCAGCCTAATAGGTTTTTAATGGGGAGTTCTATTTGCAATGAGAACTTATGCTAAATTAGTCCCATACTTTGTGTCATGGTAATTTTCTGAAAATTCGAACATTATTTTAGTGATCACTGCCCAACAAAAAGTTAGGGAAGTAACACTGATCATCCCGTTTTCCATTTTTTTTTTTTTATTGATCACACCAATACGGCACGCTGCCAAAACTTGTCGGTCACATGGAGGTCTCTGTTGCGCGATTAACTAGACTTGTTTTTGTTTGGTTCAATTTACTTTCCTTCTCTCTCTCTCTCTCTCTCTCTCTCTCTCTCTCTTGTTTTTTTAAAAATTCCCTTGATAATAGGCTTTTAGTGATTGGTTCAATTCATAATGTAAGTTTGAGCTAAATTGGTCCCTTACTTTGTGCCGAACAGCGTTCACACTTTAAAAAAAGATAGACTTTTTAATGATCTAACAAAGGGCGAGAGAAATAACTTATTTACTCATCATCTCTTTTTTTCTAATTTTCTATTGATCACCCCCAACATGATAAAAGAAGCTGGTCACGTGACAGTTTCTATTGAGTGATTAACCAGTGTTCTCTATTTTTACTTCATTTTTTTCAGTCATTCGCGTCAATTCTGTCTTGTTTGTATCATTTTTCTTTTTTTATATCCCCCCCCCGTATTTATTAATCCTTTTTCCTTCTTTTTGTTCTCAATCTTTTTCTCTTTACTTATTATTTTTCTTTTATTTTCGTCGATCCTTCCTTATTTTCTCTCTCTCTCTCTCTTTCCTAAACGACCACCTTTTTCTACTTTTTGTCACGTGATATGAGGGATCCAAATAACAAGGATAGCCTAGAAAAGTTAGGCATGGCTACTTTGTTTCAGAGGAAGGCAAGAGGAGACTTCATGAAAACTTTCTAGGTATTGAATGATTTTGTAAATTAAGGAATTCTAACGTTCAATAAGTCCGATAGGGCGGGAAATTTACTAGCGGGGACCATTGCAAAAACAAATTGATTTTTCCTCCTCCATCCAAAAATTGAAATACTGGAAGAGTTTACCATCCTATGCGAAAAAAAAGCAATTATAAATGATTCTAAGAATATCTTAGATGAATTTGAAACATCTGCGATAGAAAATGAATTAATCGGGCTCTTTTGGGAGTTATCAGCGGAAATATATTGAAGAATCTTTTGAAAAATAAATAAATAAAAAGTGCCCGGGAAATGTGTCTGTACTGATATGTTTGAACTTTTTATCAAATTTCACCCATTCTTATCACTTGAATTAATGTGTATTTTAATATTGAATACGTATTTTCAATGGTAAACGTAAATGACCATAATGGCCTTTTTATCTTATAAATAAATACACGAATAAAGAAATGGATACATTTATTTTCCCCTTGAATTTCTTTCTTTTTCACTTTCCTATATTTCCCGTTCTTATCTTTCCTTTCTTACTACAAAATTTCTTTTAGAAATAAACTTCCTTTCCTTCCTTGTTTCTCCGTCCCTTCCATTCCTTTTCTCGTTCGTCTTTGATTTTACTTTGGTATTCAAGTGAAAAAGAGTTTCTTACATCTTCCATCTTTTTTCTTCTTTTCCTATGCCTTTATCACATTTGCTTTTTTTTCTCTCTTCACAATTCTCTTTCGTTAATGCTTTAAACATTAATTCTTTATTTATTTATACCTCTATTTCTTGCATCCACTTTTTGTTTCCTTATTTCTTCCTTCCTTCCTATCTTTTTTTCTACCGCATTCCTCTGGTTTCTTTCTGTTGTGTAACTCAGGTGCAATGTCTAGATTTGGCTTTGTTTTCCAACCGTAACAAAAACAAAAACAAGAACAATCCTCGCCAAAATTAAGGATTTAAAACATCTCCCTTCCGTGATTTGAATTCATGGACAATCGATTGCCATTAGGCTGTCTTACTGACTGAGTTAATTTGACAACTCTTAGATATTAACGAAAATCTACTATACAAATGCCCACAGACTCATTTAATTCCAATAAATACACACACACACACACACACACACACACACACACACATATATATATATATATATATATATATATATGTGTGTATGTGTGTGTGTGTGTGTGTGTGTGTGTGTGTAATCTTTTATTACATTACATTATATATACACTACAAAATTCCGTCAGAATAGAAGTCGAAATAGAATTTTCTCTTTCTCTTTCTTACCTCAACATGGTTCCGTATCTTTCGCCATTTCTACGTAGAAGTCACGCAATACATCATTTTAATGTCAACTGAGACTTACGTCCCATCGCAGCTAGCGTACCATTTCACAGTGTCATCCCTGTCATTGTCAAATGTTGCATTCCCAATACAGAAACAGATTCTTATAACGACGGGACAATTGCATACAATAGTGACACAAAATATTGAGGGAACTCACGAAAAAATAAAAAAACAAAAAACAAAACAAGCAAAACAACCCAAGAGGGAAGCCAATAAAGAAGCAGGTCAGGTTAGTCGCTCATTGGAAACCCTCACGTGACCAACGTCTTTCAGTTGCATGACAAGTTGGGAGTGATCAATGAATTAATAAATCCTTTCACCTTTTGTTGTTAGAAAAAAAAACTTGTACGCTGCTGGACACAAACTGAGGGACCTATTGCATCAACTTACATAGTAAATTGAACCCCCCCTCCATTAAAAACTCCTTTTGAGGAGAAATAAAAAAAACAAACAAACAAACAAAGCTTTTTCTAGACGTAATGATTGATTAACCTGTCTTTTAGTTCCCTCGGTGCGTCTGAGCTAGAGAAAAACTGAAAACTCAAGAAACGTAAAGTCTTTTGGCTGCACACCATGTCGGAGTGATCAATTAAAAATTTGGAAAAATGGGTGATCAATGAATACGTTACTTATATTACAATTTGTTGGCAGAATTTAAAAAAAAAAAAAACAGGCGCGACACGATATAATTGCCAGATTTAGCATAAACATTCTTTGCGAACCAACTTGAAAACTGAAGAAACCTGTGTTGACAGTATTGGTTTCGGGTTTTGTTGATGGTTTCTATGAATGGCTAATAGTATACGATATCCAATCGCAGAACGCACTATTCAGAACAATAAATTGTAAGAGATATTACAAGTTTGCGACTTGTGTACAGTTTAGTGAAAGTATTGGCAAATATAACATCCCATACTGAAACCGGTGCAAAAAAACTCTCCGTTCTCAAGAGGACTTCATCGACATGTCCAATCGACCTCGGCTGCATTATAAAGAAAATAACGGAAAGAATCAACTGGAAATAATGTAAATCTCGCCACCACAGTCAATAATGGGACGACCATAGTGTCAAAATTTGAACTTATGTAAAAAAAATAAGTTCCATCGAAGTATAAATATGATCAAAATAGATAATATCTATGAAATCACAAGCATTTTCCATTGGGACATAAAGTAAAAACATCTAAATTCTGAATAATTGAACTTCCTACTAAAACACCTAATTTGGGGACGGGGGAAGTTTCTTCCTAGACATAATGAGAGGTAAAAGTTGAAAATTCCCTGATCTTACGCACCATTGATGTGTCCTGTGCGTGTGACACAAATAGATTGATAGCCAGCCAGCGAGCCAACCCAACTCAACTTGAAAACAGGAGAAACCCATATTGACGGTTTTTGAAGCTTTGGAAACCGGTTTTCTGATAAGAGCTAAAAACCTAAGATATCCAAATGTAAAACTCATAGTTTATAACAATAGATGGTGAGACTGTGTACAGTTTAGAGGAAAGAAAGGCAAATGCAATATTCTATACTAAAACCAGTGCAAAGAAATGCCTCGTTCTCGAGAGAACTATCTTGACGTGTCCAATAAACAATGGCTGCGCAAATAAAAAACAAAAATGGAATAAAATGAAATGTAAAATAGAAAATGAAGGGGAAAAAAGCCTGAAAACCGGACCACAGTGCCACGAGTTCTCTCCCTTGCTCTTTCAGGCTTATTCAGAGGGAGTAATGGGAAACGGGAGGTGTTGTAGGTTTATAGGGAGGTCCTATTGACAATCAGTTGGAACATGTCAGCCAGTCAGTCAGTCAGAGCATGTCTGTCAGTTAGTCTGTCAGTGACGGCAATCGGCAATAAAGATTGCTTGCGCATCTGAAATGCATGTTCCCTTATGTACTCGTGTATAAGTCGATCTCGTTGAGGATGAATTTCGAATAAACATTGTGCACTTACGAAAGAAGTCAAAGAGAACCACGGAGAGAGAGAGAGAGAGAGAGAGAGAGAGAGAGAGAGAGTAGCTAAGTAGGTTGAACCAAACTTATAACTATAACAATAGCTATAAAAAATTTTATGAATCGTCCTTTCTTGGATCAATCTTTTCTATCGCTAAGAGTGTTTTGTGAGTTTCCGAATTTCGCTTCTGTACACCATAGCTGGTATTATACATTGATGGTATACTTCACGTTCCAAGTATATTGATATTTGCTTTTCTCTATAAACACTAAATTGTTTCCAACCAATTGTTACCCGTAATTTCATTTCATTCCCTAGGTCTTCCTCTTGCTTAATCCCCTAATCTTGGTAAATATATTCCTTAACTTCTTCCTAGGCTTCACCAACTATTCTTAAGGTTTTTTTACAAGGCTTTGTCATTGAACATTACTTTTGTCTTTATTTTGTTCACTTTTAACCTTATTGTTGGCTTTCTCTATTCAAGTCATTTAATATGTTTTGTAGATCCTCCACAGTTTCTGCTACGAATGAATTATGTACCACTGTATCCTGAGATGTATAAAGGTGATTAAATGGGAGTATTAAAAATATCACATTGGAAGTAAAACAATGTGTTTCTCATTTTGCTGCAGGCTCTATGCTTCATTCGGTTCCCCGTTACTGCTAAGTGTTTTAATGTCATCATCATACCATCTATAATTGATGGGATCTTTGCTAAGAGACGTGGACGAATTTATTCAACTTCCAGAGTATTTTGGGTTTGCCAAAAGGGAAAAGAAACCTTATGATAATAAAAAAAAATAATTGTGAAAACTACTCATACCTCTTGGTATATAACAATTTGATATGACCGCACGTACACACGATAAGAAACACGTTAGAGCAATTTCTTATGAAGTTATATACTCACAATTATTCGACTATACTAAGAAAATGTTAACCCTGTTAATGCATGGAATATGTTACCTAAGTTGAAATGTTTCTACAATGATCACATTCTGTCGGGCATAAAACTGTCCAATCTAATCATATATATATATATATATATATATATATATATACATATATATATATATATATATATATATATATATATATATATATATATATATATATATATATATATATATATATATATATATATATGTCGAATTTATAATTATATATATACGCACATGAAATAATATAATTCAATATAATGAGTGTAATACGTGTGTTGATGCTTCTGTGTTCGTATGTGTTAAGTGTATGAAAGGGACTAATTGGTAGTGCTGGGTTTTGGGGAAGGGGACAAAGGGGGCAATAGCCCTAAGACCCCCCTATAAAAAAGAAAATGATTAAAAGAAAATAGTTTCTTTGATAAGAAATAAATATTATAACTTGATAATTATAGCTTGTAATTTTTGGGGGGAATTCATTTTATTTTAACGCCTTGAATTGATTTTAATGAATTGACAAAATTGTAACATGGATTTGCACTAATTGGAGTATGGGTTACGAAAATAAAGCGTCGCTTCTAGAACTGTAGGAGGACCGTGCTCCTTCTTATGGACTACCCTGTTTAATTTGCACCTCTATTTATTCATTGTTAATGTTTTCAATGTTATGCTATTTTTGTATGTTTGAAATATGTGCGTATAACTTGTCAGTTTCAATAACGTGCAATAAACAGACTTTGATGTGTACATTTTGTAATTAGTAGTGTATTTTTGTTTCTGTACATGAGGGACCCGAAACTCAACTGCCTCTGGCCCCATGGTCTAAATCCGGTCTTGCTGATGGGACAAATAGATATACAGTATTAAGGCATGAAACAATTGAGCCTCACTGAAACTGATCCAGTCATTTTTTTTATCACTAATGAAATGTCAAAATTCTCTGTAATGTTTCTGTCTGAACTTTTGGGACGAAGGTTATTCAGTACACAGGGATGTTTGGGGACTGATATCCTCATCTTGATTGTTTTCCTTTTTTAGTACATCACTCACTATGACTTGAGGAAAGCCACCCAACCAGAAATCGACCAAAGAATGAATACATTTTGTCCCCACACTTCAAACGGACCCTCGATTCTAACATTCCACTCCACCAATTTTTGACACTCACCAAAAGAAGGCTGTAGGTTACAACAGCCGAGACGTTGTGTTGAAAAGATCATCCAAAGAAATATCCATGAATATTTTAATTTCACACCAATCCAAGTTGGAGTTGATTTCTTCCTCACCGTAACAAAAAGAACAAGAACAGGTAAAAATCCACATTCAATTCAGGGAAGTGAACTCTTCGCTGTTTGTCCCTCCTGTCATATTGAACTGAACCGATGTATAAAATTACCATTTCCCTACTGTGATTTGAAATTGCAAACAAATGATTCCTCGGCGGCTCGCTTACCATCTGATTTAAGCTGACTAGTCTTATATTGAAAAGAGTGTTTCGTAGACCAACTTCGAAAATCATTTTATCTTGTTGCATGTAAATTTATAGGTTTATCTCAAAGCAATATTCATCATAATAATAACAGTAGTAGTAATATTAATCAGAAATTTACTTCGAGACCAACTGGTTAATTTATTGTAAACATTTAGTATTTATAAGTTTGTCCAAAGGTACACATCTTTGGTGTATTAATGCATTGATTTATCATTATATATCGAATGTAGAAGTTGCAGTGATCATCTTCAGCCGGAATAGATGTAGGGGATGAATTTGACCCTGCAGTAACCGAACATGTCTGTAAAGCTTCCACTCGAGACCCCCCGTACGTACAGCATTACATTTCCATGATGATACATGAAACGCCGGGCTGACCTCCTTGGTTTTCTTTCTTTGTCAGGCTGTCAACTTAAATGCAAAAAAACAAAAAAACAAAACACCCCCCCCCAAAAAACAAACAAAACAAATTACAACAAACAAACAAAAATACAACAAACCCTGAATAGCACACTCCTGGGTGAAGGTTTTCGGTACGGGTAACGACATGACAGAATGGACTAAGTGAAGCGAGTTCAAATTCCAGCCGGGATAATTCGAGTTCACTTCGAACTAAAGCCCTTGGGAAAAGCACGAATTCATCCCCCTCTCTATGCTATGTGTAAACTAGTGTAGAGTGTACGCCACTTTGGGTGCTTGTCATTGTAAAGTCTATTCCAAACATCACGAACGAACCGAATGAGCAGTATTGTTATATGTGGAGCCCAAGCAGAGAGGATTGAAGTTGTGGCAAGCGTAAGGGCACTACTTACTTATTTACTTAGTGCCTACTTGAATCACACGAACTGTCACAAAAACATAACCGGAAATGAGCCGAAAGACGGAAATAAATGGATGATGGCGAGAGGAGACAAGATAGAGGAGGAAAACTTCCGGTGAGGCCATATAATCTCCGAGATTGCACTCACTAACGGAAGTCTGGTACTTAGAATAATGTTGATAGTCCAAGAAAGACTTTCGTTATCGAACTCTCCATACTGCGAAATTCCGGGCCATTCTCGTTGGGGTTGAAATACAAACACACTAGTAATAATAAGGAGTCCATCAACATATTGATAGAAGATAATCACAGTAGTAGTAGTAGTAATAGCAGCAGCAGTAGTAGTAGTAGTTTATCTCACTCTGCTCCCATCTATCTATCTATTTATCTATCTATCAAGGCTAGTATGTTCATATCTATCTATCCATGTATCTATCGTCCAACTCCAGTATAAAGACTGCAGTTGACTTTGTTTCCCTACCGTAACAAGAGCAACAAGAGCAATTAACGCTGAAATGATTGGTGTAAACTGATATGTAAAATCCACATACCCTTGCCGACCAACAGATTGTCAGTGGGCTCTCATATTGATTTAGATAAATTCACAAGTCTTTAATATAAATGGAGATATATTACACGGATATGCATCAACTAATTTGATTCTGATGAATACATTTATACAAATATATACATATTTCTATAATTCATGAATTGTTATTTAACGATAAAAATGTTGCAATAATCATCTTCCATCTGGATAGAAGTTCGAATGGTGTTTAACACAGTAAAAGCATACATATATACATATATATATATATATATATATATATATATATATATATATATATATACATACATACATACATATATATATATATGTGTGTGTGTGTGTGTGTGTGTGTGTACAAGCACGTGCATGCGTGCCTGTGTGTACCTCTGTTGAATACTTTGGTATATTTGATTTCTTTCAGCGATAAAAGAATACCTGGAAGATTTATGATAAAGGATTATAAAAGAAATGAATAAATACGAGAAATATATAAAATTGAAAGACATAATAAAGTTTCAACATAGAACATTAAAAAAAACAAATAAAACATTTGTCTTTCACGTATCAAAATGATCTTTTTATTTCAATCATTGTTAACGTCATTTTCATGACTCTATTATTAATTATCCGCATCTTCACAATCCCGTTATTCTTGAAATACCAAAAGGCACTGGAGAGAAACAGGAATAAACAGTTCTGGTTATTCCCTCAATAGAAAACGTCACGTGACTAATGACTTTTGGTGGCATGGTGTGTTGGGGTGATCAATTGAAAAATTGTTCAATGGGTGAGAAATGAATTAATTCTCCGAACTAAAGGATCGATTTAGCATAAACCTACATTACAAATTGTCCCTCAATGAAAAAAAAACTATTCGGAGGGAATTGAAAGAAACAAAACAAAAAAAAACAAAAAACAAATAACAAATACCAAAACATATTTTCTAGTCATAAGGAGTGAATGTTTAAAGTTCCAGTAGTCTTACTTCATTGGTGCAGTCTATATGCATGATACATACCTAGTCAGCGAGAACAGCTTAAAAACTGAGAGAAGTTATGGTGGGTGGTTTCTCATAATGGTTGCGGGATTTGACCATTTTGTAGTGTTTGCTTATAGATAGGAACATAACTCTCAAGCTAGAAGATGCAAAACTCGACAAGGTAGACCTCTAAGTCTACCAAGGACAACGAATCTCCATGAGACCCTCAAAAGAGGAGGAAATCCTGCGATTAATCACTCTGGGATGGCAAGCCTCTAGTAGAACAAGCTCAACTCCTAAAAAGAAGAGTATACAACCAATGCATTCTCCCGATAGTCACCAATGGAACTGAAACATGGAACCTCAAAAAGAGACAGACCTACAAACTGAGAAGCATGCAACGTGCGCTTGAGGAAATCATGCTCAACCTTACATGGAGAGATCACAAGACAGCACGGTATATAAGGAAGAAAATGGTTGTCCATGACATCATAGAAACTATCAAAAACTCATATGGCAATGGGCAGGCCATGTTGCAAGAATGAAAGACAACCGATGGTCATCACGACTCACAACACAGATCCCCAGAGAAAGAATAACCTTAACCGGTTATCTAAACCAATATTGTGGTTAGCGGTGATTAATACCGTTCTGAATGAAGTACATAGCTGTTATTTGGTTTTTACAATCAAAACTAAATAAAACAAAAATCGAAAATTCAATGAGGCGTCCAATATACAGTTCAAACGCCATCTTTGTCAGATCACGTGATCCTGAGTGGAAGATTTTTCTAGGTGAGAAGTATCCTATTAGGAGGCACCTTTCCACCAGATTTCAAGTAAATCATACTCAAAATAGTTGAGAAACAGTTTGGGGATTGACCTACCGACCGACCGAGGGATAAAACCTCATAAAAAGAGGCAGGAACACCTCTTAAATGTTTTACAGCAGGCTTAGGAATCTATATTGCATTTAAAATCGGGACATAATAAGAAATATGGGTTATTCAATTGTTCTACATAAAGAGCAATAAAAATAACGAGGTCCGACTTTTATCGCACGAGGAAACTTGAGAGCTAAAATATTGTTGAAAAGGCCCTACGCTTGAAGAATGGCTTCAGAGGGAACAGCTACTCCCTTGCCCTTCCCTCAAGCTACGCCACTGCTCTCCTATAAATACATAAATTATATATGTGTTGAATGCAGGATCACTGCCCTATAACTATCAATATCACTGCAGGCACCATACTCCTACCACCTTACTTACCACGCAGCCCAAAATATACAAAGAATAGAACTATTGGGGTTTTGAGGATGAGATACAGATTAATGTATTGAGTGCTTTACGTGATTCATTATGGAGAGTACCAAAGCAGAAGGAATTATTCATACAGTTAATATTCAGTATCGACAAAATACGCTGCTATCAGACTACCACATTTGCCTACAAGGAATAGTAGGCACAATTCAGAATAAAAGCTTCGATAATGCTGCCTGATTCTAATCAGTTAGTTTATGCCCGGCAGAAGTGGAAAGATACAAGAATTAAGAAGATCGAAATGGACAGAATTAGATCAACGGGCGTGAACAGAAATGACAAAGAGAACGAAAAACTGCAATTGAAAACGTTCCTTTTGATATTTCAAACAAAGAGCATGGACGTGAATTTGAAGAATAGTTTCAGGGGATAACGGGTCATACTTTATGACAATTATTGAAATAATTTTGTCCTACATGTATAGAGGATGAATGCGTTTTTCGGAATTTCATCATACATACATTCATATTTACTCGCACACATATGCACACACAAGAACTCAGACACACACAGATACGTACACAAAATACACACACACACACACACATATATATATATATATATATATATATATATATACACACACATATGCACATGCACTAACAGATATCAATCAAATAATAGTCCAAAGCAAGCGCAAAAGTACATGCCCCCAGACACACAGCATTACATACATACGCATATACAGAAATACACAAGACAATCGTACATACATACACACGTATATTTGTACGAATGAGTCTATGTATAAGTATATATATAAAAAATTGTATATACATATTTATATCTCTATCTATTTGTGTATGTACATGGAGGTATAAATATGTCTGTATATATGTACATGTATATATAATATACATTTGGATTTTCCCCCAAGAAGAGATAGAAGACCTCTAGAGCCAGCGTACATATGCTTCACCGGTGTGCCTCAAACTGCCGAAATTGTCAGATTACTCCTCTGACGGGACAGCATACCTTTACGGACAGCTCATGCACTTGCTCCAAGCGGGTGTTTCGGATCTGCTTTGGAAGCCCACGTCAGTGAACTAGATGATACGAACCCTTGGCTTAACGTATGGGGTCAGCTTTGCACACGTCACACCTTAGATCATTCTGGAAGACTGGAAGATCATTTTGGATTCATGGTATCCGCCATCTAAGGATACCATAACCATAGACCCCCCTCCCCCTTAAAATCTTACTATTGTTGCTATTATCAATCTCTACTACCCACGAGCTGTTCATTCATTCATTCATGGGGCCATTGAGTTTGCAAAAAGATGTAGCAAAATAATGGACCAGCACATAAATATAATTTAACATTGTAGAAGTTCTATTTCAGTAAGTGATAATCAAACCTGGGTAAAAAAAAGAGCAGCAACAAAACTTTCGCTCTACATATGAGGTCATTTTACTCGGCACATCTTTCGGATTTAATTAGCCTATATATTTTACACCTATTTGATAGATTCCTTCCAAAGGAAGATATACAGCTTCATAGAGACGTTGTGCTAATGATAGCCTGAGATGATATATGATTCAAAATACGTGAAAAATTCGCAAAAAAATAATCTATACGCTTACATGAAGAAAAAGAGAAGGTAATTAAATCGAGAAAATGATTGCATATATTTGTTTTTGCGATTTAGGAGAAAAGGGAGGTAAGTCAGATGGATTGTCCTCAAACTTACATACATAGTATTTATTGGTTAGAATCGAATAAACGAAATGAGAATTTGAAGTAAAAACAGTTACTTGGGCCTTGACATTAACGGCAGCTATTTAGCTCGATGGTCAGAGCAACGCTACGCTGAGGTGGCTACCCTATTGGCTGCAGATTTGATTTTGCAGCTGCCCCATTTCCTTTAATTGTTTATTCTATTTACGTTGTTTCGGCTAAGTCAACACAGATCAACCATGTGACGACGGGGATCATGTCAAACAGGAATTTCAATACAATATAACGCAATTTGTAATCAAATATATACATGTACTAACGGTGAATACTTCGGTGTTGACTATCTAGGTAAATTTGTTATCAGTTTCGGAAGTGATTAAGGCTAGAAATCCTTTAACAAGGCAGAAGCAAAGATTACTGTTGGTATGTGTCTATGCATGTCAGCCAAAAGCTAAACAAAAAAAAAACCCATCTATTTTTACTTCTACAAAAAGAGATTCATACGGATTTATATACAATTTGAATGTAAGTCTGCTTTGGTAAGGAGAAAAGTGTCCATCTTAAAAACTAAAATCCATACTTATCTGCCTCTCACCAGTAGATAATAATTTTTTTTAAAGACTTTCGAAATGGAGTGTCATATATTCTTTTCTTTTTTGTTCAAAAGTACTACTCTTCGACTCCCGACTTTCTGCCACCATTACCAGGGCCCTGACCACTCATTTACTCGTGTCAATCCTCGATTTATCTCACTTTTGGTCATTCAGCACATCAAATGACCAAACGTGACGTCATCATTACAATCATCATCAGCAGCGTTTTAGGGCATATACCGTTGGCAAGATTCGCTGGACATCTCTATCATGGGCGATGCCGAGTAAGTACTCTCTGAATTTGTCTAGCTTGTCACATCTTACTTTCTATCGGCCACAATTTTGCATATGATCTCTAGCCATCCACATAGTGAATCGTGATGTCCAGCGGTTGTTTGACGATCTTGCAACTTGACCATCCCATCGCCATTTGACTTTTCTAAAGGTTTCTAAGTGCTATCTTATGATCTCCCTGCAATGTAATGCATGATTCTCTCATGTGCCCGTTGTATGATTATCAGTTTGAGGGTCAAACATTTGGTTAGATTCCATGTTTCAGTTCCATAGGTGATTATCAGGAGGATACATTGGTTGTACGCCCTTCTCAGATTTGCTGACAAGATCGTCCTTTTTGCCAAGAATCTTCATGTCAAAACGTGACACTCGACCGAAATACCTAATTATCTTTTCGGGTTTGGGCGTCAGCTGAGTCCAACATTTTTGTCCAAGCTTGAGTGGTGGCCTTATAACACACAAAGATGCATACCCGCACAAAGATGCACGCATACACAAAGCTATGAAAATCAGTATTCAAAATCCTGGCTTTATGGCAAAGGCACATCTACTTCACAAACGGACCCAACCTTAATTGCGTATGTGTCCCGCTACTGACAGAGAGATAGATATGTGCGTATCAAATATATCTTTGAATTCACTATACACACACACTAGCGTGTTCACACAGACGCATGGATGCACATCTCTTTCATACTAATATGCACACACATGCGCCTATGCACAGACACTCACGCATATCATATATTGTTCATGTGATGTCAAATTGATTCAGTCTTTCATATGCTAGGCTCTTATAGAGGCCGTATCAAAACCACCAGTTCTCTATTGAACAGTCATTTTACAATAATGGTACTGATGGCATATCCGTCAGTAAAAAAAAGAAATAGCATTGTTTTCGTTGTTAAAAGGAAGAATAAAACCTGATCATTGTTTCTCTGAATGCATTGACAGCATCTAATTTTCCTCATCTATTTCAACGTCAAATTCATTCATATAAAAATGGCTGGCGCCGGTGGTCCATCAGGCGCTCTGTTATTCTGTGAGAAACCTAATGTCATTAGAATCTATTGAATCAATAGATATTTTTGTTTTGTTTTGTTTGTTCCCAATGGAGGACGGTTCGGCCGCAGACAGAATGGCGTGGACAGTTCAGTCTGGACAATTCGGCCACCGACTTTTCGGTCGTAATTTTCCTACCCTGGACAACACGGCTTGCTTCTGTTTTTTGAAGTCGAAATTTAAGTCGGGTTTAAAATGAAACTGAATCATAATATATAAATCAAATGAAATTTATAATAATGATAAGTTGATCCATGTTTGTAGTTTACTGATTTATAGATCTTCATTTCAAATTCTTTTTGCGTATTTTCTCAAGCAAATTTTCGCCTTTAAAAACAGAACGTGACCAAACATTCCAAGAAAGAAAATTTTGGATGAAGCTGTCCACGCCCAAAATGCCTTTGGAAGGCAACCAGTCCATGCAAAGGACAACTAATACTGAACCAGGGAGTGGGACTCCTTTGAGGTGGTTGGATAATAATTTTGTGATCTTTTAAGGTAGTCGTGAGGAGTATACTATCCACTGACTTGCATTCAGGGAAAATTACTTCTATGTCTTTTCATTGCCTATCGAGAGAGAAAGTAGATTTTTTAAAAACTCTGGACAGTAAGAATTTTAAAATAAAGAAGAAGAAGAAGAAGAAGAAGAAGAAGAAGAAGAAGGAGATACAACAGGTCTGGTTAGTCACTCAGTAGAAACTGTCACATGACCAACGTATTTTGGCAGCATGATCAATAAAAAAAATGGAATGAGGAGTGATCAATGAATAAGTTATTTTATTGACTTCTGCTGAATCCTGGAAAAGTTTGAATTTCAAACAAAAACAAATAAAACCAGCTGGCTCAAACTAGTGACCAATTTAGCATTAACTCACATAGAAAATTGGAATCCCCATTCAAGCTATTTAAGGGGAATTTTGAAGGAACTAGAAAAACAATTTTTCTTCCAGAAATAATGAAGAGAGAAATTTGAAAATTTCAATCGTCGGGCTACGTTGATGCACACAAAGCCAGCTTAACCAACTTGAAAACTAAAGGAAACTATTTTGACGATGTTGGTGACAGTTTGGGTCGACAGTTTCTTCTGATGGTGATGAAAGAACAAAACGAAATACGGTAAAGATGAAGTAAACAAAGATGAACTACGAGAGAAAGGCATGAGTGGAAGGAAATATTAAAAAAAGGGGGGGAAATGTATACAAAAATTATGGAGAAAGCTGACAGAGGAGGAAAAGTGGGGGGGGATCTAGATTCGAAGCCATGAGTTTCCTGAATAAATAATCTTTTTAACACAACGATCTTTTTGATGTTTTCGTTCAAATCTATTCTTGGATGAAGTATCGCAACATTGTTATCAATTTTGACTCGTTTTTACCTCCATCATTATTTTCAGTTGCTTTTTATCGCAATTTTTGAATCAGACCGCAATTCTCCGGCAATGATTAAACTGAAATACCCGTGACTAAATGGTTAAAGTGGCCAAGTGTTATACTTGACCTCATCTGGCTACAGAATGTGAGTTCGATCCTCACCGCAGTCTTCCTCTTTATTGTCCGATTGCACTGTTGAATCGTTGTCGTAGAATGACAGTCCGATTCAAAGTTGTGATAAAAAGCAACTGAAAGTAAGAATGAAGGTGAATTGCCAGTCAAAATTATTAATAATAAATGATCTCCCTCATAAAAATACCTTAGATGTACAAGTCTTTTCAGAATTTGAATATTCACACCTTTTTTTGAAATGCACACCCATTATAACATATGTGAGCTTCACGTGAATTGGATCAACGAGATTACTGACATTCAATCAATATTCTTTTGGCGTTTAGTCGGCCATGATCTCTCGTATGGGAGTGAAAATCTGAAACTTGACCATCGGTCACCGTGTCATTAGAGCAGCCTTGTCTTCATGCTCGGTAATGAGTATAAGACCATTGAGACGACGAGTGAAGGGCGATGCGATAAAGATGGCTCCACATGTCAGTCTGCATTTGATTGATGAGGCTGGTTGTTCAGCGGAAAGCGTTACGCGCAGGCGCGTCACATCAGCGGAAGTTGTTAGCGGCAAACGAATCGACAAAACACTTCAGGTTGCTGACGATTAAGAAGTGCTATGTTCACGTATATGGCCGCAGTCATTTCGAAAGATTCCCTGTCCCCTCGTTTTGTGACCATAAGGGTTTTTTTGTACACTTCTTTCATTTCTATTTTCTCATTAGAGACCATCAACAAAAACTGTCACCCTAACTGCCAACATTGTTTTTTTTTTTTTCAGTTTTCAAGTTAGTCCGGCTGGCTGGCTATTTATGTACGAATGTACGACCAATAGAGCTAAAAGGCTTGAAATGTAAACATTTACTCTTTATTATGTCAGCAAGAAAAAAAAAATTTGTTTCTTCAGAATCCACTAAAAACAGAGTTTGAGAGGGTTCTGTTTGCGACGTAAGTTTATGCTAATTTTTCCCTAGTCTGTAAATATCAAGAATCTCTGGATGCGCCTCAAAAAGAAATTATGACGACAGTTGCAAGGTTTCCGTCGTATCTTAAACGAATTCATTGTGTGCAATATTCTTATATTGAACAAATTAATGCCTTTTAACTTCGTTGTTGCGTCAATATCTCATTAAGACGTTGTAGCTTTATACATATTGAAGCCTTTTTATCGTCTTTAGAGCCTTTATATGATGTGCTTAAGCGCCATATTTTACATTCGTAAGGCCAAGGATCATCCTTTTTGTCTTTGTCTTTCCTATTCTTCTTTTCCTCTTCAATCTAACTGTTTACTGAATCCTTCATCTTCCCCAAAGTATTATTTCCACCTTTATTGCTATTGATCGCTTTCTTACTTTTGAAAGGCATCCATTAATGAGGATGAAGATAACCTAGCCATCCAACTATCTGTGTATGCGTCGAGAGTTGATTTTGACAACAAGTCACCGTAATTCACGAATATTACTTTCTGTAGAAGACTATAGATCCGGTGGGATACGTATTCCCATATCGGAAGGTGAAGCGCCAGGAGCAATTTCTCATTATCATAGCATGAGCCAGCCACCAATAAACAGTCGCCGATAATGCAAAGGCGCAAATAACTGCTTTCATATCCTTAATGACAGGAAGTCATTTTAAATGAATTTCTATATAATACAATGCAATTCATAACTTATTTTATTGGACCAAATATGCCCATTCCTTAATTGATATATATAAATACATATATATACGTATATATATATATATGTATATATATATATATATATATATATATATGAAGAATGACTCACTGTATCATTAGGGATGCTATGGCCATACACTAAGTAAGCTCACTCTACAACATCTCGCTGTCGACTGAGTAACCCCACAGAAGATTGTCTGTTCACGCATACATGCACGGTAGATACCGAGGCTGCGCAATCGGTTTTCTCGGTATTCAAAATGGCTTAACCCTTTCCAGACCGACACTGTACGTACATCGGGTGCTTTTTCAAGTAATCCCACTCTCCAAACAAAGCGCTAGACTCTCTACTTACCACCCCCCACCACCACTGTAGTTGACCCTGCACTTCCCGGTTGTTTTTGTTATTAGCAACTTTTTACCCCAAATATTGTAATGTCTCTAGGATATAATTCTTCATCATCATCAGTCTTTTAATGTCCGTCGTTGAACATAGATATTCCCCAGATTTGCTACGATTCTCTATCATGGGCGTCGCAGAGTCAGTGCTTTCTGTACTTGTCTAGTTCGTCTTTCTGCCGGCCTCGGTTGCACATATGATCTCCGGGGATCCATGTTGTGAGTTGAGATGTCCATCAGTAGTCTGCTATTCTTGCAACATGGCCAGCCCACCACCATTTGAGATTTTTTATGGATTCTATGATGTCCCCCATTTTCGTCTTTTCGTCTTTCATCAAGAGACAGATCCGCAAATTGGGAACCATGCAACGTGCACATGAAAGAATTATGCTGGGTCTCACATGGAGAGACTGCAAGACAGCACAGTACATCGGAGAAAAGACGAAAGTCAGGATATAATTATCTATGATCAAAGATTAAAAATTAAAACGAGGATAACTCCTTATTGCCCACAGATTGATCCTTTTTTTTCTCCCTTGGTTATGTAATCAAACCTAAATCTCGGAAGAAATCGAGAACAACGTAGTCCTAGAAAAAATAATTAAGATGAGACGCGAAACAATTTTGCGCCAAGAACAGATTTATGAAGCGTCATTAGATTGTAACAACTCTCATATTTCTCGATAGTGGTACGTATGGTATGAAAATTGATTTTGTTTTTATTCCACCTTAGTGCTATTCATTCTTGGACATTGAAGGGACTCATAAAATGTAATATTATTTCATAATAGCTTTTATGGTTTTTGGTAATTTTGGTATCAAGGTACTATTTGTCAGTAAACATCTATCTGAATTGCGTCGATCATTTCGATACCAGAAAAAGAAAAAAATAAACTTTAAGGTCTGTTTCAGTCCTCTGTAAAAAAAAAATGTCCATTATTTATTGATGCTTGAGATTTAACGGTGAGCCAGTGCAAATATTCTGTTCTGTTGTCACTCAGTCATTTTCTTTGTGTCTTCGACACGGATACATGTTTTGTTTTATGATCTATTCTCTCATCTATCGTACATGTTGATGTAATCTATTTTGGTGTAAAAGAGAATCAAGAAAAACAACAAGACAAAAAAAAAAAACATTTCGATGTACAAATTGAGCAAAATAATTCGGCATGCCGAGATTCGAAGCATTTGTGCCAGAACAACGACAACTGTTTCACTTAGACAATCGACGGTTTTGCTTACACTGTGTTCCAAACAACAGCTCAAAGTATTTGTCAAAAATGAACAAAGAAAAAACAAAAACAAAAACCAAAAAAAAAAAAAACGAGGAGTGGTGACTGAATTCAAATTTTGGCTAGAATTGATAAGCTAGGTATATCTTATTATGGATAAAACAAAAGATAAAAATCGATGCTTCTTCTTGTTCATTTTCAATTTTGTCTCTTTCTTTTCAATTTTGTCTCCTGCTAAACATCTCATGTGGGTGGACGCGCATGCACACATGTACACACACATGCACGTACACACATATGCACATACACACACATGCACATGTATGCACATACACATACACACACGCACACATAAACACACACATATACAGAATCGTACCTTTTATCGTGATTTAGATTACAAAAAAAAGATAACCTTGATAAACTACAACCGAACCATTCACCTATAGTGTGATTTTCTTGGTTCTCTTTCCGTAACCATTATCAAGCCCAGATTATTCCCCCTTGTAGCCCAATCTGGCAAACCTGAGTGCCTCGATCCGTCTACGTTTGCGCATGCGTTAGCCCACACGCAGCTGTCTCTATGAACATATCTCTATTGTAGACTAACCAGCCATGATTCTCCCGTAATGTTAGCCACACAATTTATTCAGCAGAGTAGGCATTGAAAATCCTTTTCAAAGTCCCCAGTCATAATTCAAACGGCCTAAAGAAGGAGAGATAAATACGCCTGTGGTGGCAGATGTGGCCATTATCCCCGGCATCATTAATCAAATTTTATTCCGAATCGCCATTGTTTGATCGGGCGGTTCTGTGCTGATACTTTTCACCAACATTTCTCCATTGACACATTGGGAGAAAAAGGAAAAAGATCTAAAAAAAAAAATCACTTATCAGCCTCATTTTCGTTATTACTGTGAGCTAGCTTAGCGACATCAGATGAAGTCATTACATCCACGTTATCTTTTCTCACGCTAATAAACCAAACATGCCGATTACTGTATGTAGCCCAGTGGTAGCATGCTCGCCTCCGGTTTGGTGAGCTGCGGTTCGATCGACCGCTGAGTCATACCAAGGACTTTGAATACGTTGCATAATGCTTCTCCGGTAAGCATGCAGCGCAATGGTTATGCTTCAGGTACCTTCTACCCGAGGCCAAGTGGGCCCGACTAAATCATGGGTTCTCGTGGGATTATCGAAGAGTATCGAAAAGCAGTACATAGACGGATGACGATTGGGGATTAGCTGAGCGAATCTTCAGCAGGCCAGAAATGGGTTTTTCACACAATTTCCCGTGTCTGCCTAACACTGCGTTATGATGAGGATATAATTGGAAAATGATATATATGTATATATATATATCATTATCAGCCTTTTGTCGTTGGACATAGACCTTCCCCAGGATTCGCCACACCTCATCGGCGTCATGGAGCCAATACTTTCTGAATTTGTTTAGTCCGTCTCTACATCTTTTATTCTGCCGGCTCCAGTTACACATGTGATCTCTGGAGGTCCATTTTTTGAGTTGTTATGTCTATCGGTTGTCTGCCATTCTTGCTACATGACCAGCCCATTGCTATCTATAGTGAATTCTATGATGTCTCGGACTTTCGTTTCTTCCCTCATATACTGTGCTGTCTTGTGATCTCTCCATGCAAGGTTGAGTATGATTCATCTATGCACACGTTGTATTCTTTACAGTTTGTTGGTCAGTCTCCTGGTTAGGTTCCATGTTTCAGCTCCACAGGTGACTATTGGAGGGATGCATTGGTTGTATACCTTTCTTTTTAGGGTTGATGAGATATTAGCATTAAAAAAAAATTCTATACTGCTTTAATCTTCAATCTTACTTTAAAATTCTGTGGGAGACGTTCTTCTTCTGACTTCTCCCTCTCTCAAACGCACACCAGAAAAGTTTGCCAGGGTAAAACTTCTCATATACATTAATACTTTACACCAAATATACCTTTTCCTTCTTTGCTTCTCGTCCTGTTTCTCAAGCGCCCACAAACATTCATCATCATCATCATCATCATCATCATCATCAGTCTTTTAACGTTCGTCGTTAGACATAGAGCTTCCCCAGGATTCTGTATCAAGGACGTCGCGTAGCCAGTATTTTCTAAATTTGTCCAGTTCATCTCTCCATCTTGTATTTTGTCGGCTTCGGTTTCGCATGTGATCCCCGGGGATCCATGCTGTGAGTCATGATGTCCGCTGGTTGTCTGTCATTCTTGCAACATAGCCTGCCCATTGCCATTTAAGTTTTGTAATAGATTCTATGATGTCTCTGATTCTTGTTTTCTTCCTTAAATACTGTGCCGTCTTGTGATCTCTCCACCTGTGGTTGACCATGATTCTCTCATATGCACGTTGCATGCTTCTCAGTTTGTAAGTCTGTCTCTTCTTTAGGTTCCGTATTTCAGCTCCATTTGTGACTATCGGGAGGATGCATTTTTTGTCTTCTCTTTTTTTAAGGATTATTGGGATCGACTTGCTTTTGAAAGTTGAGCTTGCTCTGCCGAAGGTTTGCCATCTTCGTGTGATTCTTTGCTTGATTTTTTCCTCTTTTGTGGGTCTATGTAACATTTATTCTGTTTACATGAGACAAAGAGCAATAGTGAAACAAACAAGTCTCATCGTCGACGTGCCTGTGTAATGAGTTTGATCCTCACCGGGTGAACTGTTTGAGTGGCTCTGTGTTAGACTATAACCAATCTGAGTAAAAAATATCTACGTTTGATATAGGTACTCGCCAGAGTTTAACTGTTAGAAAAGTAGCCGAAATTTCACCAGAGCAGCGAGTCCAGGGGTGTCCCACTAAGCTGGATCTGTGAGCTGAAGTCAGTGAATCTAATACAGGAAATTAACAATTAAGGATCCTGGAAAACACGACTTCATCCAAAACAATATCAAGTGAAACCGACTTTACCAATGATATAATTAAGGGTCATTTGAGTCAGAAAAATCACTTAATATCCAATTCTTGGCACAATATTTTATATTATCTCATATTTACGTCGATGCATCCAACGTATCGCTATAAGACACTTATCAGTCGGTCGATCTGCCGGTTCCGATGCTGCTAAACACCAGACTGACAAAGGAAAGGAGTAATATGATTTATTTGCCAGCTGCTATTATGTCGGGAAATAATGTGTGATATCATTAAGAGAATAATTATTTATTCAATCAAATATCGAAATAAACAAAAACAGATGACGTATTAAGCGTCTGTTTTAGGAAAAAGATTCTTTTAAGATGCGTCAACGTATCTCTATAAGACACTTTTCGGTTGGTCGGTCAAGATTGTGTCTAAACTATCAGATTTTCTTGGGCGAATCATGTTGGAGTGATTTAAAACTTGGTTTAGACCTTCGGGTGAACCATCCCAGTCTTTCTCTTCCCCCTCTGGTGCTGCTACTACTAACACAACTAATAATGTTAAATATATTTTTCTCGGTAGTTTCAAGTTGAATTGATATGAAAATTGGTCCAGACCTCCGGGTGAACCATCCTCATCCTCCTGTCCCACAACTACTACTACTACGAATACTATTAGAAATGTTATTATCAATTTTACCAGTTAAATCAAGTGGAATTATTATGAAACTTGATCCACAGCTTAAGATGCTCCATCATCGTCTCCCACTTCCTCCTCCGCTTGTACTGCTAGTACTACAACTGTTAGTGTTGAGTATAAATTTTCTCTGCTGCGTTATGTTGGATTGATGTGAAACTTGGTCCAGACTTTCTGGTGGAAAATCTCCATCTTCGTCCTCCCTGGTATATATACCAGAACATCGTTCAGAATCCTGTTGGAATATTGGCGTGAGGATTTCGGACGTATCAGTGAACTCGTTGAGTTCCAGTACAATTTGTTTCGGAAAATTCCCTTGAGAGGATACAGACCCTTGAGTGCACCAAAACGCCTCTCATTCTATTGCACGCGCACCGGCTCATGTCTTCCTTTCTCCAAGTATTTTCTATCGTTTCTTAGGGTCTTCTCTGGGTGCATGCGTGTGTATATGGTTTTTAGATTAAGGATTAAGTGTAAGCAGTGGCGTAGTGCCCTTGGGGAGCGTGGGAATGGTTTTCCCTTTCTATCTACATCCTACTAAAATTCTTTGTTTGAACAATTTACTGATAAGAATAATTAGTCAGCATATGTCAAAATACACATCATATACGGCCTGAAAGAGTCTCTGTAACTGATCAAATTTGAACAATTTTCTCGAGGTTGGGGCGGTACTTTGAGGTACCAACCTAACGAGAAAAGGCAACCCTGTGTTCTTTTTTTTTTTTAGCACTACACGACTGCCTGTAAGTAAATATAAGTGGCTGTGAGCTGAGTTAATAAAATTGGTTTATTAATACACATATTCTCTGACACATACATAATTTGAAAGAGAGAGACTGACACGTGATGTTTATGCAGAACCCAGACAATTGAAACTAGGATGTCCAAGTCTTTACAGAATTAATAAAAGCTAGTCATCAAATCATTTTGATGATATCTCGTAAAAAAAAAAAACAAAAAAAAAAAACGGTAAAAGCCAAAAAGAAAAGAATAATGATAATTATTTTCTCTCTAGATATGACAGCGGAAGCTACTCTAATTTTAAATTTATCGTTATTTTATTGAATTGAAAAGACTAATGTTTACGACCAGTTCTGCAAATGAATATTTGCCTTGACGAACGATGATTGAAACTTAGATAGAATTTAGTGCAGTAAATGCACTTGTGTTGCATGATTAATAATATTCTCTCATTAACTAAAAAAGGAAAAAAATGTGACTACCATATTTCAGAGATACCCACAACACACACCTGAAATGGTAAAAAAAATATCCTCCAGAACCTACATATTAAATTTGGCCATAGTCAAGCTGCTTTTGTTTTATCTTGTAAATTACAGCATTACTATTTGTGAATCGTGTTAGCAGTTCACAATATACTTGGAAATCAATTTTTTCCCTTTCCACCATATAACTTTCTTTATGCAACTTTTCCCCGTCAGTTTAGCTTTCATTACCTAAACGTTCTAACTTTTTGTTCTGCCTTTACACCGGTTTGATTTACGCCTACTGACAATAACCTTTGTTTCCTTCTGCTATGGCGTTATTCACGTAATTTTTCCCCCTCCAACTGAGCTTTTATCATATATATCTTTAAGTTTTCATTCTGTCTTCACGCCGGCTTGATTCAAGCTTACTGACAATTTTGGTCTTGTAGGTTTCAACTCCGGTGTCGTGGTCCCGCAGGCATTAACTCTACTTAACTCAGTAACTCCGGCAAAGTCATTTAAAGAACAAAATAAATTGATTTCTAGGCTTATAATGAACCTTTATCGCGAATCACTATTTTGGCAACATTCACTGGTTTTATCTACCCTTGACTTTGAAAAATAGTGGTAGTATCCAAGTAATTTTGCAACTGAAAGTACATGAAACCTAAATATATAAAGTGGTGTTAAGATTTTTAAATTGAGAAATTGTCTCGAAATTCAAATTATGTGTACGACCATCCTTCTGTTATAAATGGAGAAATAATTGTACCAAGGATGTAAGTCGTGTGTTGAAATAGTTATCCCCCTTGCACAATCAATCAAGCGACCAATACTCACTGTGTAATATTTTTTCTTATAACTCTCGTTGCCAATTTGTGGTTTGGGTCTTTTAATCCGTCAATTCCGGTAATCGTTTTATTACCAGCGTTTTTCCATCTTATTATTCTTTCTTTTTATTCCAATGCATAGGGTCTCTTCGACTGTTAGAAAGCGCATGTAATCAGGAACCAAGAAGTACTTCCGAGCTGGCATCCTATATCCTATTTGAAGGCCGTCTTTAATGGATTTAAAATTTATCACTTCGTCTTCGGAATCTTCGATGATTAAAGAAATCGCAAATATTTTGTCATCCTACTGCTGTTTCCTCTCCTATTTTATATGTCATTTTGGTTTTCTTATTTTGTGTGATATCTATTTATCATACGATATGAAATGAAGCAGTATCATTATTAGTATTTTATTAACAGCACTCAATATAGAGTAGATATTTGACAGGAGAAGGTTTCAAATAGTGAAAGTTACACACACACACATACACACACACACACACACACACACACACACATATATATATATATATATATATATATATATATATGTATATTTGTCTGTTTGTGTGAGTGTTCATGTTCAGCAAATGTTAGTCCAAGCAGAGACCTCATCGCAATGGCATTAATTTGCAAATAAACGTTGCCATCGTGATCACAGATAGGAATATAGGAGTTCAGTTGTGACGACTAGCAGAGGCATGCAGAGAATGGTAAGTTTATTTTTGGAGGTCGGGGTGTACAGTTTTGGTAAACACAAAATGATGTGTATGGTAGCTTCCATGGGGAAGTTAGTAAACAAAGTGTCAGCGTCAAGCGAAGCTAAGGTAACCACATTGGGTTTTTACAGAGCAAGGCATATATAAAGTAATCCGTATGAAGATGAAAAAGCTATTAGTTGCATTATTCGCAGATAAACATTTGTATATGATAAGTAATTCATAACAGAAAAAACCCCTAAAAACATCTAATCTTCTGACTACTAATATTACTTGCCTTAAAAACTTCTATCAAGAATTCTACGTCATCTACTGATTTTGCTGTCTTATAGGGAAATTTGTTCTCTATGATGCAAAAACATCAAATTCATGTTTTGGACGTACAACAACTGTCCTATCCAATAGGTTGATCTACCATTTGCAGGTCAAAGTGCTATTCGCACTCGTATTAATGAACACTGGCTGTTAGGAATTGATATTTCCACTAAAACCCCTGCGAAATATTATGAAATCGCAACACTTCGTAGATATTAGAGTATTTCAATGATTTTTTCCATGCTAATTGTAACGGGCTATGAAAAGTGGAAACGTTAAAACATTGTGAGATGCAAGGAATAGTGGGTACCATTTATCGTACCAAAGGATTCTCCCTGCCCAAAGAACGCGATGCTGTATATCTGGTGTAATTGGAAAAGATTTCTCCACCATAGAGACCCAAACGAATGATTCAAACATGTACCGCTTCCAATTAGACCAGGCCTAGGCAGAAATCGACGAGAAGCGTCGGGCATTAGTTAAAAGAAAGAGCTCAATATTCCATCGGGATAACGTGGGGCTATATATTTCTTTTGTGATTAAACAAAAAATGTTACTTCTTGGTTTGAAAGTTTTCTCTCATCCGCAATATTCCCCAGATATTGCACCACCGGATTGCTATTTATTCTGGTCTTTAGAGACTTCTCTTAATGAAAAACAAAATTACGAAACAAAAAACCAAAACCAAAAAAGCTTTGAAAGGGGCATTGGGTAATTCTTTTCTCGGAAAGATGAAATGTTCTGAGAGAATGGATATAAAGTTGCATGAATGGCGACGGAAGAGAGTAGAAAAAAGATGGTGAATACCTGGTTCAAAGAAGTAAGTATCGAAAGAAAATGGAGTTTATTTTTACTAAAACTAAACTCATTTTTTGCTACCCTTTGCTTTGGTTCTGGGGTCGATAAACTACCAGCCACGACTGTTTATTTCATCTATTCTGCAAATTTCATTGTATATGTGATGTTGCATATTATGGTTTTCTCTTTTTCAGAAAAGTAAAAATACAGTTATGGTGAAGGTAGTGTGGATAATTATACATGTCAAAAGCGGCTTGCGAGGTTTTGAACTGGCGACTCTTCACTGAACACTTCTCCATGGCCGAAAAAAATTAGTTGAAGTTGAAGTGATGAAATCAACACACTCCATGAAAATATTCAACATTTCACGACGTATGAGATAGCCAACATGCTAAAGATATCCAAAATAAAGTACTAAAAATCTTTTCCCTCAGCTTGATTATGTTGATCACTTTGATATGTAGCTTCTACATGGTATGACGATTCCTGACGAGTGAGGAAAAGGCTATATTCTATAACAATATAAAGCACTAGAATTCGTGGGGCAAGCGAAAAGAATCGCTACTTAACGTATCAAAAGCTGGTCATCATCCAAAGGAGGTGTTGTGTATATGGTCGAAATGGATGGGAATCCCTCCTATGAGTACCTTTCCTGAGAATCAAACGATTGATTCGAAAAATATGACTAATTTAAAGGATCAATTGATGAAAGGTGTCCGGAGTTAATAAACGGAATCAGCGTTATATTGGATTGGGATATCGCTAAATCATATTCTTCTTCGGTGACCTAGCAAAATTTTTTTACAACGCAGCAGGGAAGAGATCAATCATCCGTTGTATTATGAGAATATTGCACATTCGGATTAACATTTATTACCAGTTTGTGGAGAAATCTTCTAAGGGAGGAAAATGTCAGTTCCCTGGGAGACTGCAAAAAGCACCTAGCGTGGTTCTTTGCTGAGAAAGATAAAAAAAAAAGTTCTGGGAGGACGGAATAATGAAATTGCCTGATGAAATATAACTGAAGATAGCGGAACAAAAAACGGTAAACATGTTGTTCAATCAACCTTATGTTGAAAATAAAAACAAAATGTCTTTTATTTTCTACTTAAGAAATGGGACAATTTTTTACGCAAATTGCAACAAGGATATCGTTCGTTGATTCGATCTATATCGTTTAAAATCACTCAACTGATAATAATGATAATGAAAAAAACATGTTTATATATTTGTAAAAGCAGTCCGAGAATGATAGTCCTGGTACTGTACCGGTGCCCCGTAGGAATTTTTGAGTTGATTGATGGAACCAATTGAACTAGCTTACCTCCCCTATATTGTAGCTATCTGTCTACACTACCCAATATCTTCAAAACTCTTCAGCCCGTGCACACAATATATCCATAAACTCTCAATGAATTTCAATGAACTTTAGTTGAAGGGCGAACAATAAAAATTCATGCAAAATTCTCTCGTTACGTCTGAGCTAAATGTCTGCACCACACAAAAGCTCAAAAGATTCTCTATCTGCCCACTCGATATCGTTGATGAAATCTTGTAAGAGAGTAGTCAATTGACTAAAGAAAAAGTGATTAAACTTTAGAGCGGTTCAATTAAGAATTAATCTTAATGTTATAGCTATCAGTCCCAAATGGTTCTTTATTTTTTAAAAACAAGTTATTATATTATTTGATTGTAAATAGCTCGAAATTGCATGCTCTGATGTATGTAGCTCTTCTGTAAATTTTACTCGGCATAGAGTTTCCATTCCAACGATTTACAAAATGTACCTGTTTGATTATTTTTTAAAATTCTGACAGCAAGTATCCGCCATTATGAAAAAATGGCGCTAAATTATTTTGACACTTATCTGGAATGTCTATACAAGATGTTCGTACACACTGAAAGTCCCTCTGGCGAGTTCATTCGGTTACATCACAATTTTTTCTTCGAGCATTTTATAAACATTACCTAATTATCACAATTCTCTGCTTATACCCTGATCGAGTAAGAAACTGCTAGAACTGCTGAAACGTCGTTCTGCTTTTAGCACCTGTGTACCCCAATGGTCACCCATCTAGGTAATGACAAGATCAATCTTGCTTCACTTCGGTGATCTTTCCAGGGGAGAGATTCCTCATTCCTTGTCTTTAGACTTGGTACTTTGCAGAGAGGCAATGAGTTCCATTTTAAAAATCTTTGATATGATCCAGCAGAGGACTGATCCACTACTTACCTAAACGGGGACGAGCATTTTACCACGGGGACCACAATTTCTTTGGTGACCAAATTAATACAGTTATCACTCACCCTCTGTAATCACCGAATGGTGCACCTTCGAGTTACCATTTACTCCAGTTCTCAAAGATAGAAAATTGAACTATCTTTTCATGGTCTGTAAACCAAATATGCATTTGACTCCAATCAAAAGAGTTCACTGTGAGAAACCGTCAACCAAAACTGTCAACATAGGTTTCTTTTCGTTTTTGAACCGGCATTCATGGCTGGTTGTGTATGCATTACGTCTACAGTCCGCAACAATGTAGCTAGAGGGCTGAAAATTTAATCAATCACTCCACATCATGTCTGAAAAACATTTTCTTTGTTCTTTAATAATCCCGCAAGTTGGTTCTTAGTGGGGTTTTAGATGTAATATAGGTTCAAGTCATATTGGTCACTTTGTATCGGCCTGTTTTTTGTGTTTTTTTAAGACCTTTTAGTGATCACTGCAAAGAATAAGGCCAAGAGAAACAACTCTGATTGATCATTTTCCTTTTTTAGGCAATCACCCCCAAAACAGCATGCTGACAAAAGATGTCAGTGAAGTAACGGTTTCTGTTAAGTGACTAACCAGACCTGTCTATACGTATTTTTTAGACTGACTCTCGAGACTTTGAAGATAGAAAAAGAGCCCCAATAGATTTTTGTTTCCCAGTCTCAGCTTAATACCGTTAAATCTAACTTCTACGCCATTTTTTTCCAATTTAAATCTTTTCCCAACTTATCACGCATTCAAATTTATATTGATTGAAAAGAAAACGAGAGATTAGAAAAACGTATTCTCTTTCTTTTCATGCCTTTCTTTTGAGATTTACTTATCTGAGTTTCCATCCTTTATAGATTTATCAATGAGTCTGGAATTTTTCAGCAAGAAGATTTATAGGAATTGCTCTTAAACTTTTTCATGCTATCTGCGATATCCATCGTATAACTTCGAACCAACGGTTGCCCCACTCTATAATTTGTATTATCCTAGATGAAAATTTATGCATTCCACTTGAAAGATAAAAACAGAATTAAGTTCTAAAGTGGTTTCATTGAAAAACACATATATTCCAAACAGTTTTTAATTCGTTAATCGAATTTAACATTACTTTCTGTTTTGTCTCCCCGGAGAGGAAAAAACTCCTCAAAAGTATGTATGCATTATTATATTGCAAGCATAGTCTTTGAATTTTATTTCATTATATTCTTCTTATTTATTTATTCACTTATTTAAATTCTCAGAATGCCGAATGAAAACTGAACAACTTGCCAATGAGTAGGGGCATATGGACTTTAACTAAGTTGAAACTTCAGACTTTTGGCACCAGGTTAATTCTTAGTCATACTATTATTACTAAATCTTTTTCCTGTCTATCCCTACGATTGTATTTGAAGCAGCCATTTGAAGTAAGACCCACTGAATGTGCTTAGATGTAAAATAAGTTTATACAATGAAATGGTTGATAGAGAAACGTGCCTCACAAATCCGAGAGATTTTTGTTAATGACCTGGAAAGAATTTTTCTTAAGATACTAATCTATCACTGTTGTTTGATGAGTAATCCTGAGCTAAATAACTTCATACAGGATTTGATAGTTTTCCGGTACGTTTATGACATTTTTCATTAATTATCTGAATTCTTACCGCATTTTCTTTACTAATTTTAATTAGTTTGCCTTCCACCTTTTATCACTGAGAGATTGCCTTCTGTGACAATTAAACTTGATGTCAACTCACTCCCAATTTATAGAATTCATATTATAACTATTTGAGAATAGATAAATGTATATATGTATTTATAAATAAGGGAAAATACTCTATAATTAGCATTTACAAACCTGGATTTATTTCTCTTGAAAAATTGAATCATTATTATACGAATTAACTTATACGAAAACACGAACAGAGATACCACATTAATATTACCAATGTTGCATTTTGGACTAGGAGTTTCCTTCATATCGTCAGAGTTATAGTATCTTGAAAAAAATTACATGAATGTGTTACAAGGTGCAGTTTTTGCTGTGTTACGGTGACAAACATACAAACAAACATATATACATATATACACCAGCGTGCGGAGGACAACATGAAGACAATACACGAATTTCAAATGAGAAGATAAAGTGTTTCGTCTCTTGAGAGACAACCCCAAATGGAGCATGACTTCCAGTCCTGTTTTTTTTTGCATGTGTCAGCTTAGTGATCTTTGTGAGTCTCAAGTCTGATCGAGACCAGGACTATATACTTTACCTACAAGTTTTGATGACCAACCTGTGGGTACATCAACAGAAAGGAATACTTTTACCGTAATCACACAGTTTAGAGTAAAATAATTTAGCTACTGAGAAAAATGAAGAACTTTTCACACTCTTCACTCCTATCAGGAATCGAACCCAGGATTAGCAGTGTGTGTAAGCCAACGTGCTAACCATTACACTATCCGACCGGATTTAAATTTCAAATAGGTACCTAATGGGTAAGTAGCGAAATGTTAATGAGTATCCTTTGGCGAGACATGTTAAACGTCATAGAACGTATTGATTTAAAGTACTGTGAGAAAATAGCAATGGTTATGTTGAAACAAGTATTTATGAAAAGAATATTATATGAGTAGCATGGATATTTATCAGCTGTTGCTCAATAATCAAACTAGGAAGAGATTTATAGTAAGGTAAGATTTCTGTTCATTAAGCATGGAAACAAAAAGCAGAATTCTTGTTTCTCGAAGCACTTCCACCTTACATTCCTCTCACTGAGATACTAAAAGGATGTAAGCAACAATAATAAAGGTTTAGAGGCTGAAATATTGAGATAAAAAACGATGAGGATGCAAGTCCGGAAGAATCATTGAGTAA
>OY735217.1:10568028-10583028 GCA_963457665.1 Thysanoteuthis rhombus
ACTGTCACCTGAAACTGTCAACATAGGATTCTTCAGTTTCCAAGTGAGTCTGTCTGGCTTACTATCCATGTATATGTTATGCGTGCAAGCAGCGTCAATAAATCTACAGAGCTGATGATTTGAACATTTACTCCTAATTAAATGTCTGGAAAAACATTTTTTTTAACTCCCCCCCACTCCATTTTATTTACAGTAAACTTTCGTGTAAGAGTCGATCCCCTCATGTATGTGTTGATCATGTGGATAGTTCAACCCTTAATTTATGGTCCTGAAATCTTCAATTTATGATCATGTCTTTTAAAGACCAATGGTTCCACTCTGTTCTCCCCATGATGTTCGAATTTCGACCTTACAAAAATATGATTCGCGTAAAGGTCGACTCCCGATTTTTTCCTAAGAAATTGGTCTTCAAAACTCGACCTATACACGAGTATATACGACACTTGCTTTCATTTGAGGTGTGATTCACTCTCCTCGCCACTTTCTCTTCTTAAACAACTTTTTTCTTCTCTCTTATTCCCAGATTTCTTCAAGGATCTTTTCGTTTCCCTCTTTGATAGTGTTTCTTCATATTAGTGTGAAAATCCTGGAGTTGATTTTCATTTGTTGTTAAAAACCTGGAAGTCTTCACCAAATTTAAAGGGAATGAAAATCAACATTCCCCAAACAGTGATTTGGAATTGCAACCAATTGATTGGTAGTCGTGCGTCTTACTGACTTAGCTAAAATCTAACTTGTCTGCCGAAATTCATCTCGCAGTTAAACGGATGGATTATTTCATTCCAATAAATGGATATGTTATACTAAAAATTCCTTTTATGAGTTTTAATTTGTTATTCATACAATACAAAAGTCGCATGAATCATCTTCAGTCAGAATAGAAGTAGGGGAGTGGTTTAATCCTGCATCAGCCAGGTTTGTATTTATTCAGTCTTTTTCTCTTCTTTTTGGTGCTTTTTTTCCCCACAATTTATTCCTTTATCAAACTTTTCGCCCTTTTTTTGTGTCGTAATACCCTGGATTGTTTTTCTGTCTATTTTCTGTCATTGTGTTTCTTTACATCGTTTCATTCTTGAATTATTTCTGTCGCTAGTTTCTTATTCCAGGTTTCTTTCTTTTCTTTTTGCCCTATTTCCAAATGATTATTTCTCTCGCTGGCTTTCTTTTATCTGCAACCCTTCACTTTCTTTTTTTTTTTTCTTTTGCTTCCTCCCCTCGATTCTTTTTCTGTGCCTCTTCTTTTGGTTTGTTCCTTTTTCTTTCTATTCTCTCTCCCCCCATTTCTCTCCTTCCTCCCTTCTTTATTCTCTTCTGTTTCCTGTTCCTTCTTTTTCCTTCGTTTTGTTTAATTAATTTCTCCTTCAGTACACTCTTTTTTCTTTTTTCCGCCCCTTCTTCTTCTTCTTCTTCTTCTTCTTCTTCTTCTTCTTCTTCTTCTTCTTCTTCTTCTTCTTCTTCATTTCGCTGTCATTTGTTCGTCTGTTCCTGCTTCTCCTTTCCTCTCGTTCCTTCCTCCCGTCTTTTGTCCTTTCGTCTATTTTCCTCCTTCGTCTCTTCTTCCCCACTGTCTTCTTTTCTTTCTTTCTTCCTTTCTTTCTTCCTCCCTTTCTTTCTTCCTTCCTTTCTTTCTTTCCTTCCATTCTTTCTTTTTTCTTTCTTTCTTTTTTCTTTATTTCTTTCTTTCTTTCTTTTTTCTTTCTTTCATTCTTTCTTCTCCCCCTTCATCTACTTATCCAATATATCTTCCCAATACTTTACTCCTTCTTCATTTGTGTTCCTCCCCTTTCTACACCCACTCTTCTGATCTCAGTTTCCTTCCTCGCCATTCGCGCTCTGAGCTCCCCACCTCCATCTTTATTAACCACATCTGAAGTCCCAGTAACTGAACTCGTTCTCTGGCTGAGGTGCGATACCGATATCCTTCCACACATTGTTTCCACACAATACACTTCTTACTTTTTTACCCCCATTTTTACTTCATTTTCTCTTTTCATTTTTGTAATTCTTTTCAGTAATATTACTGCCTGTTACTTTGTTTATAAAGCCTGTTGTTCTTCTACCTCTGGTGGCAGCGCTGGCCGGACCTCGATGCATTGGTGATAGTCGATATGTTCGGTGGAGACATTGGCTCAAATACTTCCATTGTTCTTATCTTGTTTCTATGATTAGGAAAACAATTTCACCGCCTAGTCGACGCCATATCAGGCCCTACCATCCATCACTAGAAAAAAGAAAGAAACTACACACACACACACACACACACACACACACACACACACACACACACACACACACACACATATATATATATATATATATATATATATATATATATATATATATATATGACCGGTGGAATGGTGTGGATTATGGTTCATCCGACAATACGAGGGTGAAATGGCAACATCGGAAGGACAAATTTGTTAATTAGAGAAATTCATCCGTACAATCACTGTGCTAACCTCTATCATATCTTACTGGCAAACACCTACATCTCATCTCTCAATCTTTGTCAGGTCTTCTCCAACTGCGTTTACTGTCCCGTGAGCATCAATCTACTGACAATTTGCACTATCTATTGTGTCCTGCCCATCCCCATTTTTTCGCTTTATCGCTTCTATGATATCTTTTACCCTGTTTATTCTTCTATCTCTAAGAGTTATTCCTAGCATTGCTCTCTCCAACGGTCTTTGTGAGACTCGTAAAGTTATTTTGTTCGTTTCCATTTTTGGTCCATAATAACTGGTGTTATACATCCTTTGTACAGTTGGTGTTTTAAACATATCGGCAAGACGCTTTTCACTTTGATCAACTTAGAAGAAACACACAAACGCAGATATTATCTAGCACATACATGTATATATACACACACACACACACACACACACACACACACATATATATATATATATATATATATATATACATTTATATGTATATATATATTCGGTCCTACTGCAGTCAAGTTCTGCGTAGAGCAGGGGGAAAATGTCAGCTTCTGCGTCTGATCCTACCTTGTGGTATTGGATGGGATCTTGGATAGTCTATAGCCACACTGAAGAGTTGTAATACAGCGAAACAGCTGTCTGTGGATGACACAATAGTTATTTATAATATACATATACATATGTTGATAATGTACAGATTGTTATTCATACATGATATATATATATATATGTGTGTGTGTGTGTGTCTGCATTTGTGCAAAGAGAGAGAGAGAGAGAGAGAGAGAGAGAGAGAGAGAATGGGGCAGGCAAATACATATGTTTGTACGTATATATATTGAGAGGTAACCTAGATAAACTAAATTCATCTGTGGAAACTAAACGTTCGTAAATTTAATTCACCTGGTGTTTTCTCTCTTTGTCCTCTTTATTGTTTCGTTTCCCCATAAGGATTCTGTTTACGTCTTCCACCATTCTTTTCGTTTTACTCAGCCGAAGGTTCAACTCAACCCATTTTCTAAGTGCACAAACCTGTGGTCCTACCATCTTCAAGAAGCGTGATTTTGCCACCTTCCCTCGATTGTCTTTCAATTTCTGACAGTCTGATAAAAGTTTCCAAACGTCTAGAACCATTGCAACGTCATATTCTGCACGCACATATGTATATGAGACATGCAAACATTCTGTAACAAGAAGTAGAAAGACTTTTTATCCCCAACTATAGCGTGGGTGCTATTCCCTGATATGGAGGTTCTGAGTGTATGATATGTCTAAAGCATTTTTTTTGTTATTGATTCTGTTGGTTTAGATACTGAAGTGTGTGGAAAACATCTTTGGTATTTTTTGTCCCAATATTTAGACATCGATTGGAATTTGGCTCCAGGATTCCAAAGGCCAAAAATTTGATAACTAACACTAAACATGGTCATATATCATTGGCAATTGGTATTGATGAGCTGATCTTTTTTTCCACCAAAGAATGGGATGTCTAAAGTTAACAAAAATCAAGTTATAGTTATTTCGGTCTATTAAATTTATTCACTCGCAAACAAAATTTCAAAATTCCAATAACCAAAATATTAATGTTAAGCATTTGTATTGATAACTTCCAAGTATTTGAGTTTTGAATGCTCAAAATCAAATTTAAGATGTGAATGTGTAGAATTTAAAGGAAATTAAAAGATACAAAAATAAGATGCAAAAATGCCCTCACTATTGTTAGGTCTTCGCCTGCTGTCATTGCGGTACAATTTGTATATTTTGAGAAAGCGTCATGGATTATTCTTACATTGAGCAAGCATTAAGTAAGTAGTATGAATCAGGAATATAGAATCCGACGCAATAAAAAAGCAACAATAATAAGATCATACATAAACTAGTCAGGGTTAGAACTGACAACGTTTCATCAGTGAAATTCAGACGATTCAAAACAAATGATGATGCATGGACGTTGGGGAGGGGATCATACTGTCTTAAATATCATAAATCGAAAGTCTGAGTTTTAATCAGAACTCGAACTCTGATCATTGGCACAAGTGAGAAACATGTAACAATCTAAACCATTGAGCAAGACAAGGTAACCTGTACGTATATGGCTCTTTGTATGGGAATATGTAATCCTCCCAGTGAAAAAATCACGGACTTAGTAGACTGTTCCGATAAAAGTCTTTCGAGAGCCAAAATGGCGCAAAGCAAAGTAATTATAATTAATCTACACGGGAACAATAATCGAGCGTCCCCAGACCCAAAACTGCTTAGGATGGTATATCACGTCAGTTCATCGGATGTTGCTGTGCTTGGGTGAACCGGAGGCTAGGGTTTAGAAGAGAGAGGAAGAAGGCGTGGTCTGTCTTTGTGATGCCTCGTGGCGAAACAAATGTTGAAGGCTTTTCTCACATTTTTTGTTTTTTTTTTTCGTTTTGTTTTTTGTAAAAGCAAAAAAGAGGCGTGAAGCAAACTTTCGGATAGCATCGATCACCTATAATTGCATTTTATTATATAATTAAAAAAAAAAAACAAACTACAGAACTCGTTTCAGTGGAAGAGTCAATTGTTTAAAATGGTGAGTGGAAGAATATTTTTACTTCTTACATTCAAGTGAATTAATTCATAATTACGGACAGTTTACCTAGAAAATCGCACAGTTCATTAAATAAGTAGATGCTTGTGTATCCGTGAACTTTTGTGAGTGTGTGCGTGTGTATGTGCCTGTGTATGCACTTGCGTGACTGCTCGTGCACATGCATGATCTCATGACCGAAGACAGAGAAAACAAACACTTTTCTCTTCACGCACAGGTGAGGGTCGATACAGGGCGGAGATAGGAAGTTACTGTATATACTTATCCATCTCGCAAAAACCTTTTTTTCCGACCGGATTCGATGCAGCCAGCCGGCCGGAAACCGTACACCAAAATGTTGCCATCACTTTTCAGTCCACAATACTAACCAGATTCTAGGTAAAGAGGCGGGGAGCGTGGAAAAGGAAAAAAAAAAAAAAGAAAAGGAAAACACAATATCAGAATCCGGACCAATTATATTCCCAGAATGGCGTCCTCCTCACTCTAACTCTACTGACCCCCTCGCCAAAACAGATTTCTCCACCCAACCTGCTTTAAAATTTTACTTATATCATTACAAGTGCAGAAATGGGAGTAGATAATGTCACAGTTTAAGGAATACATGTGCTTCGTCCCCATTGCATTGAATACAACGGATAATAACCGAAATTAAGCAACGGCAAGCCAGGTTAGTACTAATATGGTTAAGAACTGAATATACCAAGTGCCAAGAGTAGGTGATGGTAATTTCCAGAGCCTCTCGTGGCAATCCCATTAATCGTCTAAAGGAGGAGACCTATTTATTCACTATGCTGGATAACGCGAATCTGAGCTCCCTTTGCCCCAACCACCTGAAACCCCTGACTCCACTGGTTGTGAGCAACAAGGGAGGAAAAAAAAAGCACAAAGAAACTGTTTAGAATAATAACAACCTATTATATTTTTCGTTTTTACTGTCTAGATGTAATGCCTTGAGATATCTGTCTACCTTATCTGTATGCATCTCCATAAAGTGAGAAAAAATAACAGATTCGTTCGGAAGGAAAAGGTTTTCGTTGTTCATTTTAATGTCCATAGCTATTTCTCGTTAAAAAAAGAGAAAAAAAGACAAATCTATTTGACAACAGTGCTACACACACACATGCACGCACTTATTTATATATATATATATATATATATATATATATATATATATATATATATATATATATATATATATATATGCATCCAAACATAAAATTTACAATGGAACATAGCTGTAAAGAATTCACAATGGAACATAGCTGTAAAGAAATCGCTTTTTTGAAATTTTAATCAAAAATGAAAATGGTGAAATCATTACAGTCATTTACCACAAACCCATGGATACTCAACAATATCTTCATTTTAAAAACCTCTTTACCCAACCTAGAAAACCCAAACTGTGTAAAATACATCTTTCAATCCCAAGCACGTAGGATGTATACCATTGTCAGTGACAAAAATCAACAAAATAATCCGTTTAGATGAATCACTTCAAGCCTTGTTCGATAAAGGTTATCCTATATCTTTGATCATCAAGAGGAGAGAGCTAACAGAAAATATGCCGAAAACAGATTCAAAGAATGCCCTTCAAATTAACTGTGACCGACCTTCAAGATACATATCTATTCATAACAAATGCAGCCCAGAATTATTCCTTGAAATACACCAAAATTTAACTCAACTCGAAAGAAATGATAAGATAAAAAAGTAACTTACTGAAACACAATGAAGTAGAAGTAAGAGCCAACCTAAAGATTTAAAACAAATTCTTTTTTAAAAAAATTAGTTCTAAAGGGGTTATAAAATGGAGTAAAAAGAAATGTAAAATGTGCAATATATTTATTGAAAGGAAATCTTATTTATTCCCGCACTTAACCAAAACATTTGAAATAAAGAGAAATCTAACGTGTACCTAGAAAAATGTCATCTATCTAATCGAATGTACAAATTGTAATTAAAATTATATAGAATGCATACAATCATTCAATAATCGAACATCTCTCCACAGAAGCAATATAAATATCCTTGAAAACAGGAATTTACATGTTCCAAAATATATCTTCGAATATTGTGATGAACACTTTACAATAATACCAATCTATAAAACAAACGACTATACTGTACTGGAAATTAAAGAAGAGAATTCAATCGGCAAATACAAACCATTGTAAAACAGACCATTGAAAAATGATTTTATTCAGTACATTTTAATTCAATATTCTCATTCAGTAATTCATCTCTAAACTGCGAAAGTCTGTGGGGGAAAATCCCTTTTAAGATAGAAAATATTCATTAAAACTGAAACGTAATCATCTGAGTTTATAAGACCACAAACCAACCCAGCCCATCCCACCAAGACAACAACAGTCGGAAGAGACATAGAACTCTTATCAATGAGGAGAAATGCAACAGATACCTCATCACGCAACTGAAATTCAAAGAAATCACATGATCCCTCGAACAGATAAAAAACTAAAATACGCGAAAAGCACCGTGATTACTACTTCATTCTTGATTGTTACAATACACATACCTTCATGAAACAAGTCTTGCAAATACAAACATACTCAACAGAAAATTCAAAAGAGCACAAAAAAACAAAAACTGAACAGGGCACTTGGTAGACGGAACATTCATCTATTTAAAAACTTACATATGATACATTAACATATATATATATATATATATATATATATATATATATATATATATATATATTGCATCATCCAGAGACAGCTGTTTCGATGTATCACATTTCTTCAGTGTGGCTATAAACTTTCCATTAACCCATCCAGTACCGCGAGGTAGGATTGAAACCTTCGCTTCAGAGACCGATATCCTACCTCTGAGCTACGGAACTGGAGAGTCAGTATGGCTAAATTCAAGCGATATATTCATTTACTCATAAATCCCCCCATCCATCAGAGTGCTCTATTCCTATGGAAGAGCATATATATATATATATATATATATATATATATATATATATATATATATGTGTGTGTGTGTGTGTGTGTGTACACACTCGCTAAAGTATACCGATGCCCGTACGTTGATATTTTTTATTACTCTCCTTCGCACTTCCAGAGCCACGTCTGCGATCTGGCAGATCTATTTTATAATTAGAATTACTCGCTTAAATAGTTGTTGTCACTTTTTATTTATGGATTTTATAATTGTTTTCAACTGCAAACTATGATCAAGTCTATTTAGTATTATCATAAATCATTATTAAAGTATCGTCTTTAGTTTACCACAATGGCTGACAAAGGTTTGTCGAAGAATATTCTCATATTATTCCTCTTTTTGTTTTCAATACGAAAGCTCATAAAAAGACTCTGTAATTTGCAGGTAATACTTCTGGAGTTATGTCCTTGGACAGACTGCAGATTTATACTTAATCTAAGATTACTCTCAAACTTAGGTACAGAATAGATTTGAGACTACTTAGTTATTCTAAATTACTGTATTCCAACGGCATTGAGCTAACAAAAACTACCCTTTGATGTGCCGATTTTGTTATTCAAGATAACCAACACACGAGCAAACATATTGAAGTCAGATCATAACAAACACACACATACACACACACACACACACACACACATATACATATATATATATATTATATATATGTATATATATATATATATATATATATATATATATATATATGATAATCATTATCATATGAATTCAAGTCTCGAACAAAATTATACTCTTCATTCAAAGAATTATTTCAACCACCGAAAAATGGATTGGCTTAAAGAGGCAATGAAAATAGCTGGAGGAAAACTCACCAAAATATTTGTTATGGTGAACACCGGTCACCAAACGATTTTTTCTTCAAAATGTTTAATGACATTTTCCAAGACAATCTTCAGTTTGCGTTTATCAATAAAGTCATTTTATTTTTAGTCTGGATAATTCTATTTGATCAACAACTCATTTAATCGTTCCAGATTCTTTTCGTAGACTTGAGGTCAATTTATATATATAAAAAAGATATTCTTTCATTTTGGTCTACGTTTTCTCTTTTTCTGTATATGTTCTTTCGTTTTCTCTTTCTTTCTATCCTTTGTGGCTCACGGTCGAACTACGTTGGACTCACCAATTTTTGTGCAATCACCGAGGTTTAGCAGCGTCGAACCTGGTCACCCCCGAGATGGGTGACACAAATAAGAATAACAAAAACAATCCTTACAAAATTTAAGGGAGTAAAACATAACGTTCCCAAACTGATTTGAAATCACACCCAACTGATTGGTAGTCGTGTGTCTTATCAACTGAGCTAAATTGATTAGCTTAACATATCTACTAAACGTTAGAAAAACATAAGGGTCTATTCCATTCTGATTCATAAATGTACATATTTATAGAATTAACATTTCCCTGGCATTTCTTATATAATTTCATCTTTAATTTCAATTCTTTCTTTCTTTCTTTGTCATTACATATTATCATTCTTTCATTGCTTCTTTCATCTTCTTCCGCCTTATAGATATTTCTTTTTCTCTTTACTTCTTTCTGTCTTTCTCTCTGAATATTTTATTTTATTTTATTTCTTTCTTTTTTCTCTTTGTTTTTACAGTTTATCATTCTTTCTTCCCGAAATTTCTTTTTTCTTTCCTTCCTATTTTCTTTCATTGTCCTTGAAAAGTTCACCTCCTTTCTTCTTCTTTCCTTGCTTTTTTAAAAATCTTCAATTTGTCCTTACAGAATTTATTTTACTCGCATTATTTCTTTCTTTGTTTTTTTTTTTTTTTTGATAGATTTCGCATTTTTATTTTTTTCAATACTATGTGATCTTTCGTTCTTCCCCACCCAACCCCTATCTCTTTCCTCGTTCCTACATTTAAAAAAAACCTAGGGGGGATTCCAGAAAAAATCTCCCTACTAATTGAGGGTGTGTTCAGAATTCCAAGTTTCTATTTTTGAACGGTTAGAGCTGAGCAAAATCCAGATCGATAGATACATCGATATAAATGTCAGGATACATGAATAACCAAAACCCAGCAACAGTAATTAAAACGATTTGTTGTGGGTTGCGTTGATTAAAAAAACATGATCGTAAAAATATCAAGTTTAAGTACAAACACAACCATGTTTCACTCACTTTCATACATAGATGACAATAATCACTCCTCATAAAATCCCCTTGAAAGAGTAAATAATGCATTATTTTCTTCCTGTTTTTTAAATTCTTTCTCTGTGCATTTTGCTTACAACCCTATCTTTCAAGTACTTGAGTCATTCTTTTCTAGCTTCCCACGTAATGCAGTGCATATCATTTCTATAGATTACTTCCGATAGATTACTTCCAAAGCAATCTCTTGCAGTTTCTGCTTCGGAAGAATTAGTTTTTCTTGTCTTGATACAAGTCAACGGGGAAAATTTGGAATGAACAGTGTTACGTTCCGGTCAACTCAAGCACTATATCCATCGTAATTAAAGACTTATCACAGGCCACTGATTGCCAGAATCTTTTAAGCAAACGATATAGCGAACTTTTGCGATCGTATTCATTTTGAATGTTTGGAAACCCTATCAAAGCTGAGTACTTCTACTAAAAGTAGATAAAAATCCAGGAGATACAAGCGCTTTTCATAGCTCAAACAATTTTCTCTTCGTCCTAAATAATATCGTAGTTTTAATTCAATTTTCATAGCTGGACTTTCTTTGGTTAGTCTAATAACAGATTGGGTATTCCTTATATATAATTTTTTCGTATTTAATAATGTCAGGAGCTCTTTAAAGGACTCCTGTAATGTTTTCACTAATTTGTAGCAGTTAATGCACTCAAAAACCTCATGTTCTGCATTCATTTCCAATGACGTGTGTGTGCGCATGCGTGCTGAATGCTAGTTCAAATGTAAAATTTCCAGTGTAAAGATAATTACATTTCCATTCCCATTGCTTATAAAATTGTGCTGGCGTGCTCTAATCGTATGATGATAAATCACTACACTTTATAATATAATCATTGATTATTGCATCATTTTTTATCTTTTGTGTGCACATTAATTCCCTTTCTGTGCTGGTTGCAAAACATGTGTTCGCATGCACAAACGCACAGCTTGGAGGGAACTATGATCCTGTGATATTTCCTTTCATCCACTGACGGAGCCACCTACTTCATTTGACATGACCTTTTGTTGATGATTATTCTGTCATGTCTTCTGGCTAAAAAAAAATGGCAGAATACAGGATTCCGTGGCGATGATTTCACATGATGATAATCATGATCAACAGTTTCCTAGTGACAAAAGCCGATGGTTTTGATTGAAGAGTAACGAAAAGACATTATCATATCAAGCATTACCGATAGCATCGATTAGATAATACACATAATTGCATGATCAGAGACGAAATTGGCTTTTAGTCGTCGTAGTAATATTACTAACGCTGACGATACTAGCAATGATGCCAATATCGAGGAAGAAAGAATACAAGCCTTGAAAATACCATAGCAAACAAGGAATAGAGAAAGGCGCAGAAGATCTAGAATGACAGTGTCTCTTGGCCCCCAGGAATACCAAGAGATTTCCGATGTGAAGATATCATTTATGATACTACCACTACTATTACAACTATCACAACTACTACTACTACAATTAGTTGAAGGATTTTGTATAGGAAGGAGGATCTTCTCATTGATTTTTAATAACTTATTCTTTTCTATTCCAAGTGCAGCTAATCACAATAAACAGCGTAAAGAACTTTTAAATTAAATAAGATTGATAGCACTGATAGAGACGCTGTCAGTGAAAACTATAACAGATTCGATCCTGATTATAAGGTTAATGATAAAAAAAAAATAGGATCACAATGCTGTTAGTGATAGAGTGAAAAAAGAAGAAGAAAAATCCTCATTATCCTTGAATAATTATATTATTAACAACAATGAGCAGAAGAAGAAGGTCATAGATAATTATATAAACGATATTACAATTTCTATGGCTGATAACAACAACGCCAACACCACCATCGATGATAATAAGCAACATGCTTGACTGCACTAGGATCAAACAACCTTGCTACATGAAAATCTAAAACATGAACAAAACAGAATTCATTGCTCCATATGATAATATTCAAAGACTACGTGTCCCATTCCAACTCTGTTATTTATAGTTCTTCGAATAAAACCAGAGCTAAGAGAGTCAATTTATAATCAGTTTTTGCGTACGCAACTCTTATTTCTGTCGTCATTACGTCATTGGTTTTTGGTGAGGTTATTTTCATCGCTGTGACAGACGAAAATAAAGGGGAAATTCAGTAGTAGTAGTTTGACAACAATCAGTAGCTCCAACAGTATTAGTACTGTTATGACTGGAGTACTGTTCGTAAGCTTTCCTTTTTAGATGTGCTAGTATATATAGCGGTGGTAGCCGTCACTGACAATCTGACAAATCGACATATCAAACTCCTCTCACAATTTTCCACGAAGCATTCCTCCCCATTCCTTCTATGTAAGAGAAATGCGTGTATTTGGTGTCGCTCAAGTATCGTTCAATCATTACGTCACCAGAACATAGAAGACAAACATGTTTCAATGGCTTGAATGAAATTCTATTTTACTACGATGTTTGACAGAAGATATCCGAACATTAGTAATAAGTGTGAGTAGATTAATTTTACCTTCTATTTACCTTTATCTCAATTTTTACCGGAGAATCTCTAGTATCCTTAGCCATCACTGACTGATTGACATGCCAAAAAAAAAATCACCAATTTGGCTCTTTGGCAGCTAGATCTGGCCTGTTTTTAGTGCATTTTGCTCCTTTAACTCACTGACTGAATGATATACTGTGAGAAAATTTTGAAGAAATGTTTTATTTTTTTTAAAGGAAGAGGTTGTTAAATGAAGGTGCTTTCAGAGTGAAGAGCTTTCAAAGTTGGGATCTTTGAAAGGAATGGGCTTTCAAATGTACTGAAGATTGAACTAGGACGTCTATGGTCAGACTTTCTGTCTTGTTTAACATTAAACATTGTAAATCATTAAAAGCAATTCATAGGTCTTGAGTCATCATCATGAATAGTCTTACAGTATCATCGTCTTTTCCCTCATCATATTTCAAATAATAATAGGGAGAAGACGAGAACCTTGAGATACCCAAGATAGGAAAGGCTGATTTTGTAGCGAAATTAATGGAAGTCTCAAAGAGTGCAACAATTCCAACATGGACTATTATTCTCATCTTGACTGTTTCGATTACAAATTTACAGACGTTGAATTCACGGACTCTCCGATCAAGATGCAGTGATCTAATCAACATGGATGAGAAAAGTAACGATAATAACAAAACTAAATCTAAGAATTTCAGACCATAATCGAATGACTGGAGTGGGCGCCAGCTGGAACGTAATGATCAAAGTCACAATAATGAAAATACCAGCTTGAACAATTAATGGAATAATTGCATTAACTCATTTCAGGCCTTCAGACATTTCTCGGATAGTTAACAGCATGGCATGAAGCAGGGTAATAGATACTCGTTATTTTTTTCTTCAAAATAATTGAATCCTTAGATAAATGTTTCAGGTTAAAGTATAACATAATTCATAAAAATAGCCTATGTTTGAAACATCAGTTCAAATTTCACACTAATGAGACGAATGGTTCAGAGATTCCAAAAACAAACTATTTTTGTCACAATTTTTACTTGTCAGGAAAGACGTAGAAAAAAGGAGTCAAGGTTATTCCGACGATGTAGTAAATGAATTGTGTTCGACACACCGTTTTTTTTTGTGCGATCATCGAATATAAGCAACGTTGAGCTTGGTTAGTACCTGGATGGTTGACTCTCTGGGAATACCAGGTGTCGTAAGCTGCTAGGTATCCAGTAAAGAGCCCCCCCCCCTGGCGACCCCGTGTATTCTCCAATCTTTCATCATCATCAGTCTTTTATCGTCCTTCGTCGGATAAAGACTTTCCCCAGGATTCGCCTGACGGGCGCCGTGGAGCCAATACTTTCTGAACCTGTTCAATTTTTCTCGCCATCTCATATTCTGCCAGCCTCGGTTCTGCATTTGATCTCTTGGGATCCATGGTATGGGTCGTGATGTCCATCGATTGTCTGCCATTCTTGCAACATGGCCAGCCCATTGCCACTCGAATTTCCCAATGGTTTCTTGGATGTCTTAGACTAAAGTAAATGAAAGCCCCCCACTTCCCTATCCCCAGAACGTCTTACTCTCCTCGCTGCAAGGGAAATAAGTGAATGAATAAATTTGGTCGGTTTTATCAGTGGCTCTTTTTAAAAACTTACCTTCTTTTATCAGTTAAGCTCATGTGACTCCCTTTTCATCCTGTCGACATTTAAGTACTTGTTTCAGTGAGATTTTAATCACTTAGAAAGAAAATTCTACAAGGATATGTCTCTAACATATATCATATCTTAACCAAGTTCAAAAAATTTGAAGACCGGCATTGGATAACAATTTAACATGATTTAGCTGAACCTGTGAATCTTTTTTCCCCGTGTCGACGACTAAGAATATCCATTATCTGAGGCCTGTTCTCTTATTTAACCATTTGCTTATACCATCGTATTCTCTCCCTCATCCCGTCCACAACTGGAAATAGGATTTGAAAAAGGAAAGAATCAATATCACCTTTAATAATAATTCATCGGAATGAGAATAGATGTTGCGACCAGATCTTGAACCCGGATCTTGAACCCGGATCGCCGACTCCATGTCGTTCTGACCGCACCAAAATCATGCTTCCGAACTGGAGACGTTTTCGGAAGAGAAATGAATCAATGAAATGAATAATACTCTAATGAAGGAATCAATATCGTTCATACTACTACAATGATTATCAATGCTGATGCCAAAAGTTGTAGGAAAAAAAATATGATAAAAGACGACACCAAAGAAAGCAGCAAGATGAAGGTTGAAGAAATTAAAAACTAATTGATTTAAAGTCGATTAAGAAATCGATAACAGCAGTTGTTAAGCTATTGA